>LR548811.1:0-21346 GCA_900536415.3 Caenorhabditis sp. 38 MB-2015
TCCGAGAGAAGTACAACAGTGAAAACTCCCATGGCCGACTGGTTAACGGGCGTGTCTTTGAATCGAACGACGGCGCCGAGCTCTGGTTCGATTCCCCCACGCGCCAAAACTTTTTTACAATTTTTTCTTTTTTTTTCAAATTACAGTTTAATGTGTTTTCGAAACTCAAAAATGTATTCAAAATATTTGCGAGGGTATTTTTTAGTACCCGACAAGAGAAAGTTGTAAAAAAATGTAATTTGAAAAAAATAGAAAAATAATAAAAAAGTTTCGGCGCGTAGGAGAATCGAACCAGAGCTCGGCACCATCGTTCGATTCAAAGACACGCCCGTTAACCAGTCGGCCATGGAAATTTTCACTGTTGTACTTCTCTCGGAGAACTTCTCTCTGCGTCTCTCTCAACCTCGCAAATGGCTGTTTTTCATTGCGCTCACATGACGTGTTATTGTTGAAGACACCTAGCCAATGGTGAATACAATGTACTCAACTAAAAAAATTCAAATGAAACAAAAATATTTCGTTTGAACTACGGGTTTTAAACTACATTTACTTCAAGTTCTTTGTTTTGTGTGCAAACACGCGATTTTGAAAACAAAATTTTCCATCTACCGCAGTCCCATTACGTAAATACCCCGCCTGTTTCATACATATTATGTATATTTTATTTCAATACAATATTTGCGCAATAATCCGACAAGCCAAAAAAAAAGTGAAAAGCTTAAGCACATACGGATTACTATGGTTCTCCTTTTTGCGCGCAACTTTCGGACATTATCTGCTGCCATTGTAAAAAAGCGAGTTTTTTTTGGTTTGGATAAGCATGAGCGAGTATATGGCCCATTTGTGTTGTGTTGAATTTGTTTTTGACTGTTTCGATGATGAATCATGTGAGAAGAAAGATTAGGAAGAAGGTTTTTGTGAGATAATACATACCTACAGTAATCATGTGTGGAATTTAGGATATAATTGAAGACACATAGACAGTTGGGAATCATTACAAAATTTTTGTTCATCTTTCAAAGAGAAAACACGTTTCCAAAACTTTCAGAGCCATAAATTCAAAACACACAACTTGACGTAAATGCTCACAAACCGTAGTCCGAATGAATTTCTTTTTCTCAATGAAGCGAACAAGCTTGTTTTTTTCATTTTGAATTTTTTTGTGAAGAAAAGTAATTTTTTCCAATTGGCTAGGTGTCTTTAAGCGAAATGATACAAGTGAAAACCATTTTCAAACTGTGAAACACACATTTTCTATTCGCTAAACTATTGGGTAGTGAAATTTGCGGAGCGTCGTAGTAAATTGTTTTTTAGTGTGAAAACGAGATTCACGGTCTGAGAAAAGCAAAATGAAGTGTTAAAGGGGTTGTGCAAATTCGCCATAAGGAAAGTGTGCAAATTTTCGTCGAAATTTTGAAAAAAAAATCCCATGTGTTCGCAATAGAGCACACTTTCTTGCTCAACGAACAAACTTTTTCGTTTTTTTTTTGTTTTTTGTTAACACTATATCGCTAAACTACCGGTAAGTGAAATTTGCGGAGCGTCGTAATTTTTTTAATGTGTTAAAATTTACTAGTGAGCCATCTTCTGAAAGCGAACAATAGGACTTTTAATTTTTAATTTTTCGGGTTTCTAAGAATCAAAAGTTCTCAGAAAAAGCTACCAGGTTCCCGAAATAATTTCACCGGGCTCTCAAATATCACCGGGTCCCCGGAAAAACATAATGGGTTCCCGAAAAAAACCGACCGAATTCCCTCCAAAAACATTGAAACGAAAAAACCAATTTAAAATCCCTCCACTCACAGCACACACCGAGACGCAAAATTGCACACACCTGTAAACACCGAGACGTACAATTGCACGGGGCACAAAATTTCACGACATTTTTAGGTGTTTTTTTTTGTTGCGTTTATATAAGGAAGGGATTGGTTTTTACAATATTAGTGAGATTCAGCTAGTAGTTCGAGAGTACCAAGTTTTGTCATATAGCTTCTTTTTATTGACTTTTTAAAAATAACCCATGAATTAAGTACATGTACAATGCAACTATGCGTCAAATCCGTAATCCATTAAATCTCATACGAATTTAATTATTCACCTTGATTTTCGCCACCAAAAAATACATGATCACTTTCTCAAGTCTTTATCCCCTCATTCCCTACAGTAATCCGATGCCATTCATCCGTTTTCACTTTTTCTATGTATACATACATGCTTTTTCTTCGCCTTATTGGCATTAAACCCGTTCCAAGCTCCGCCCACTTTTTTACCTGTATAAAAATGTAAAAAAGTTTTACTTTTCATTATTATTTTTTCTTCTATTTTGTTGTGAAATGGTAAGTCTCTTTTTTGAAAAACCATTCCTCAATGATTTTTTTTTCATTTTCAGACCCGAGTAGTGATTCTGATCTTCGCCGCATTGGTGCACACCAATTTGGCATGTTTGCCAGGATTGGGCGGAGGTTTGGGCCTTGGTGGTGGATGTGGTGCGGCACCAGCGTCGCCTTGCGCCGCACCCCCTCTTCTCCCACCACCGCCACCACCACCAGCACCATGTGGAATTGGATGTGGAGCGGCGCCGTATCCAGCAGCTGTGCCATATCTCGCCGCCCCTCCACCACCACCACCAGCACCAGCTGCGCAAATTGTGTCGACCGGAGTTGGATATGCTGTACCGCATGGAAAATAAGAAGAAGAAGAACAAGAACAAGATGTTGTTTTATTTTATTTTTTAATTGTATGTATATACAGTAATTTTGTTATTGATTAAGTGGAGAATAAAGTATTTTTTTCGCATCATTTAAAAAAATACTTTATTTACATTTCAAGCAATCAAATGAGGTGCAGACATAATAATAGCCAATATCGATATAACAATAAACACTGAGAACAGCAACAAACACGCCCTATCCACCACCATCGCAGCAAATCGCCAATCTGTTTGTATCTGCTCATCACTTTCTTCTTTGTTGTAAAATGCGACCACCTGGAAATAATGAATTAGATTTTACTGAACATTACAGGACAAAGAGATATATACTTTTCGTAGTTCGCTGTGGATTGAGTGAAGCAACAAGATTTTCGCTTCGTAGCCAGAGTTGCTTGATGAAAGGTTGTGACTGGAAAAGGAAAATTAGAATTTCGGGGAGACATATATCATTTTGTAGATCTTGACACGATGAACAAGAATCTGTTATCAGTTTTCAGCAAAAGGAATCCTCAATACCCAATTTTCAGCCTTGAAATTTACTTTGGAATAGGAAAAATCGCCTGAAAAATGATCTAGAAATATAGTAGTTAGTTATGCTATAGAGTAACTTTTCATCCTTATCATTCTTAGAACATTATTTCCATATGAAAATGAAGAATTATAGTACTTTTAAAACTTTTTACAATTTTCTGGTAATGCACAAAAATATTGAATAATTGACATTACAACTTCTTCTCACTTCTTTGCTGAAAACTTTAGAGCTGAAGTTCGCCCATGGCAAAGACTGAATACATGATGTTGATCAGCGTTGAAAAGTCAGGAAAAGTTACCTGAAACGGTCCCAAAGATTACCTGACATATCACAGTTTGTAGCTCCTTTTAGGCTCTACAAAATACTCCAAACTACAGTACCCCTGGTCTCAAAAGTGATCATCTGGAATTTTTAAACTTTAGTTTTATTTATTGGTCACTTTAAGGAAATATTGTGGACTTTTTAAATAAAAGTTTATAAAAAACATAGAGTTAAAAAAAGAGCAAAACAAAATTTCCGGCTCCGAACTATTTTCTTCTGGAGTTTTAGATGATGCTCAGATGGTCGCTCAGTTGTACTCACGTGATTAAAAATAATAAAATATTACGTCAGTTTTATTTTTCATTTTCTTTTCATTTTTGTTTCTAATGGAACGATTCATGAACGAACAATTGAGAAAAAATTTGATTTCTTAATTCAGAAACCCGATTCATGAGCTCTACGCCATTCCGCCACTTTCCGTAACTTTTTAGAGTTTCAACGCGGGTTCGAACTTTCTACCTGCCCAACAAATGGCTGATAGTCATCGATGTTAACCATTAGACCACGTGGACATCAATTTCACATGATTAAATAGGTTATTTTATAGTTTTGTCACGAAAAGTGGCTAAATATCGGGGTGGTCAAGTGACGTAGAGCCGATTCATGAAACGGAACAAATTAAATTTTTTCCTAATTGTCACAATGAGAAGTTACACGGTCTCTTTCTAAAAAAAAGAAAAAATCAAATAAAACGTGAAAATATTTTAGAGAAACGTGTATTTTCTAATTGTGATTCAATTTCAGTTTTTTTTTAATGAAAAAATCAGAAATAAATTCAATTTGATGAATTTGAATTCATAGTTTTCCGTTCATGAGTAATTCCACAATTTTTTTTCCGAAATTTTAAGCTCATTGTCTTGTTTTAAAATTTACAGCGAAAATGAAGAGGTTCTTTTTTTTTTACTTGATTACCATATAGTTAGACCCTAGTCCTCAAAATCACAGGTTTTCATCAAAAATTGGGTTAGGCAAAAACTGAACACACAATGCTTTGAGAATTCTATCGAAAATATCCAATCTAAAAAAAATTGTCTTCTTGGTAGTATTTATCTCAGCTCTTGAAAAATCTTTAAATGGAGCCAAGTGCACCATTTTGAGCCAAGTTATGAGAATTTACTCACTTAAAATTGAATTTCGGGTTCTTCGGAATCTCATCCTTCTCATCAATCACATTCGTCTTCACATATTTGTATCCTGGCCTTGACATACATAGCAACCATGGGAGGAATTCTAGAAGCACCCGACGAACCACCGGCGTCATCTCATGTGTATCCGGACTTCTGAAGTGCAGATTCAAAACCACGATGGTGAATACGACAGAAGCGCTGACGACCAGCATGCAGCATGAGAAGAATACACCGATGAGAGGGACTGCTTCGGATGTAGGGGGTGTCATTTCAGATACCATGCTCAAGAAAAACACAATGGCCAGAAGAATTGTGACTTCTGAAAATAACAGGGGCATGTGGGAGTAGCTGAAAGTCAAAAAATGTTACCTAGGGTGATCTTCTCTCCAGCATCCGGTGGAAACATGAAGCCAAGAATCGCCATGAGAGAAATCAATAATGATGGAATGATTAGGTTGAATCCTGGAAACAGCAACTGTATATAGACTACAGTTAATTTTTGAAAATCATTTTCCCCTACAAAGTACAGTACACCTACCGTAATACAACGTCCTTCTCCTAATGTGCAAATAATAATTAACCGTTGGATAGGGTTCTGCACAACATTTATAGTAACTGACACGTTTTATCGCGTGGGTCGATATCACTTGCCATTCGCCATTCACTAAATACGTTGAGAGATCCATTGTCTGAGCTGGAAATTGATTTTTTCACTGAAAATAGAAAAGTGGAGACATACTTCCATTCTCTTCATCGTCGATTTGCAGGTCAATCGCTTCTCCGTGAAACGTCCACGAGCCGAATTTCATCTCACAAACTTGATCGTCGAATGGGAACCTGAAGAAAAAAAGAAGACAAAATTCCGTTTCGCCATGGGTGAGGTGCGAACTTTGGACTTTTCACACCACAATCGAGCGCTCCACCACTGCGCCTCCCTAATCATGTGGAGTAGGGTTGTAAAACTGGTGCGACGGGTGACCCGTCCTCCTCTTTCTGTTTGACACCCGTCACACCCGGCACCCGTCACACCCGGCACCCGCCACACCCGGCACCCGCCATACACGCCCGTACACGCCCGCACCCGTACACGCCCGCCTGAAAATACACACAAACAGCCGGGTGTCGCGTGTATGAAACCACACACAGACGGGTGTGGCGGATGTCAAACAAACAAACAAGCGGGTGTGGCGGGTGTCTAACGAACGAACAGACGGGTGTGGCGTGTATCGCGGGTCACCCGTCGCACCCGTTTTGCAACCCTAATGTGGAGACGAAAAGAGAAATGCGGTGAGTAGGGCTGTAAAAACGGGGCCCGCTTGTAAACGGGCAGGCGGGCAAAACTAGCCCGTTTGCCCGTTTACACCCCTGCCCGTTTACACCCCAGCCCGTTTACAATCCTGCCCGTTTACACCCCTTTGCAGCCACAAAGCGAGCTTGTTTGCATTCCTCCTCATTGATGGACACACAAAAAGGGTGTAAACGGGCTGGAGCAAGGGGTGTAAACGGGCAAGGGGTGTAAACGGGCAAACACAAAATCGTGTAAACAGGGCGCCCATTTCTCTTTTTTTACAGCCCTAGCGGTGAGATCCTTTTCCCTTTTCTCACGTTGGAAATTTTTCATAATTTTATTTTTCAACGTGTTCCATATATTTTCCCACCAAACCTCCGAATATTCCCCAGAAGGCGTTTTATTATCCAGTTTTTAATAAAATAGAAGAAGAAGAAGAAGAAAACAATATGTTACTTACAATATTGATAATCTCTATCATTTCAACATACACTGTTTTCATTTGTACACCATCGAATAATAATCGAAGTTCGATGAGAGACACACTTTATTCGGAGAAAAAAGAGACGGAAAAGACAACAGAATCTGCCGAGAAAATGTGAGAATCATCCTTCCCAGAAATCGAGAATTCTACGCAGAATCATATTCCAGCAAGAAGCCTGTCCTTCGAAGGACCGAATCTGGCACTCCGCCAGCTTCCACGCCAAGTGATCGAAAATTCAGTGAAAAAACGGCAATGTCGAAGAGATCTTTAAGATTGCAACGAACTCAGAAGATGCAAAAAACTGAGAAATCGAAACGCACCGAGAGATCGAAACAGATGGATCCTACACAAAAACCTAGTTTACCTGAAAGTAACCTGTCGGATGTGGATGGGACGGTTCTCGATGCGCCGTCGATTAAAGTCAATTTGGAGGGTGAAAGTTGCACGGCTATTGAGATGGCCAGAAGTCAGAGGAAAGTGAAAAAGGCCAATGAATAAATTTGTTGTTTTGTTGTTGACTAATTATAGATGTGATTTTTGAAGCTTAGAATTAGTCACTACGTGTCAAAGATCATGTAAGTAGGCAAATTTGACCCAAAACGTTTGTTTTAAGATTCCTTATGAGCTGAGCAAAGAGAAAATCTGGCCTAAAATTTTGAATTCTAGGCCACGCGGGCAAATGCGCTCCAATACACAGATATATTTTTAATTTTTTTTGTAGGACTTTTTCACGTCATGTCAGCGCATTGAAAAATAGCAATTTGCGAGGTTGAGAGAGACGCAGAGAAAAGTTTTCCGAGAGAAGTACAACAGTGAAAGCTTCCATGGCCGACTGGTTAACGGGCGTGTCTTTGAATCGAACGACGGCGCCGAGCTCTGGTTCGATTCCCCCACGCGCCAAACTTTTTTATTATTTTTCTTTTTTTTTTCAAATTACATTTTTTTACAACGTTCTCTTGTCAGATACTACTCTCACAAATATTTTGAATACATTTTTGAGTTTCGAAAACACATTAAACTGTAATTTGAAAAAAAAAAGAAAAAATAATAAAAAAGTTTTGGCGCGTGGGAGAATCGAACCAGAGCTCGGCGCCGTCGTTCGATTCAAAGACACGCCCGTTAACCAGTCGGCCATGGAAATTTTCACTGTTGTACTTCTCTCAGAGAACTTTTCTCTGCGTCTCTCTCAATCTCGTCAATTGCATGCTGACATGACGTGTTTTAGGCATCCATTGAAAACGGACATTGTCTAGGAAAGTGTAAATATTCCTTGCATAACATCAGAGTCATATAAAACTGTCATCGCTTTTTACCGAACAAAGTTCAATAAAAACAATAATGTTACGGTAGTCAACAAAACATCACAAGCGACGCACAAATGCACAAAATCTGTGGGCATGGTGTGGGATCCGAAATTCGAACAAATTGTTTCTTTTTTCTGCAGCGAGTTCAAACCAACTATTGGAACTGTTCATTATGTGAACAATAACAATGAGCATCAAAGCTAAATAATGACACTCGCAGTTTATATACCATGCTCAACTCATAAGGAATCTTTAAACGAGTAGCCGACATTTGCGGAGTTTGGCTACCTGCTATGTGTTTGCTCATACACGATTCAGGAAAATGTGAAGTTTTCCGAAGAGACATCATTTTGTAGAATTTGAACGCAATCTTCAATACGTAATTTTCAGCTTTGAAGTTTACATTGAAAAATGATCAAAAAATACAAATATTTGGTAGTTAGTCATGCTATAGGGTAACTTTTCATCCTTCAAACATTAGTTTCATATAAAAATGAAGAATTAAAGTATTTTCAGAATTTTTTACAATTTTCTGATATGCACAAAGATGTAGAAAAATTCACGTGATTAAAAATAATAAAATGTTACGTGAGTTTTATTTTTTCATTTTCTTTGCAGTTTTTTGAAGTTTACAGCCTTTCTTCAAAGTTTCCAGAAAAAATGAAGGGTGCCTAACAAGGGAGGTTCGCGAACTGTTACTTTCAACTTTTTCTCAAAATTTGTTCACTTATAGAGTTTGACCTCCTGATCATCATGGTATAATTTTTATCCGCCGGAAATTTTTGTGAAAAATGTTATGAATTTTTTAACATTTTCCCATTACAGTTTATATCTGTTATAAAATAATAACAGAACAGTAAATAAATGATTTTGTACTCACGTGAACATTTTTCAAAGGTAAATGCCTCATTTTTTCCTTCGAAAATGGTCATGAAAAAACGTTGATCTTTCATAACTTTCTTCACAAAACTTTCCGGCGGATAAAAAATATAGCATGATGATCAGGAGGCCGAACTTAATAAGTATGCAAATTTTGAGAAAAAGTTGAAAGTAATAGCTCGCGAACCTCCCTTGTAAGGTAATTTTTCATGCCTATAATTAGGCCCTATCCTTCAAAATCGCTAGCTGAAAAACTTTGGAGCTGAAATTCGCGCATCGAGAATTGTGTTTGCCAAAAATTGAATACAGGATGTTGAACAGCTTTGAAAAATATATCGATAGACATATTTCTCACTCAATTTTGTTCACATCAACGCCATTTTTCAAACCAAAAAACATGTCTGGCTCTTAAAATCATCAACTCTGAAAAAACCTGAGAGTTCATTTTCTAGAGTATTCCACTTCTATTACCCACGTCACCCATATATTCCCTCCTAGGTCAACCTGAAATGTCTTCTCAATTCTTTCTTCCTTTCAGTCTTTATTTTTTATGATAAGGTAATTAATTGATGAAGGAAAAAATATGTTACTTACAATATTGGCGACACTGATCATTTTAACAATTCTCTGTAAACCGGCGGATCATCGCGCGCGAAAAGCGGGCAACAACAAAATACGCAATCGGGAGAGCATCAAATCATTGGAACAGACGTGAGTTTTACTCAAATCCAGAAGCAAGTAAAAAAAAAGGTTTGCAACAAAAAAAAATTATAGACGGCCGCAAGCAGCGGTGATGCCAACACCAGTCACTGCGTTGACGAATGAGCGGACCGCCGAGCCGAAAAGCACACCGATGAAGACGTTGAAGGCTTCGCCGGCAAAGCCAGTAGTTAGTCCAACGCGTCGCTCGAAGGAAATAGTGGAACCAACTCAAAAGTCTGACTCGGCAGCTAGTCCGGTATGTGAACCATATTAATGAAACAACTAGAGAAAAATACATTCGTGTCCTACATGGCTTAGTAGTGATCGCCTCCGACTATTGCGCTAAAGGTCAAGGGTTCGAACTCCGGCTGTGTCGCTTTATTTTTTTTCTTACTAAAATTATTTAAAGGTGAGGTAAAGGGACTCGGCAAGTTTAATATTGAATCATTTATTGCTCTTAAATTGCTCTTGTTGCTCTTAACTTTTTGCTAAGTTGCTAAGTTGCTAACTAAAAAAATGTGCTCTTTCATTTAAGAGCAACTTGCCGAGTCCCTTTACCCCACCTTTAATGATTTTGGTGTGAATAAAAAATCACGAAAAGTCTGGTCCAAAAAATCAACAAAAAAAAAATAAAAGAAAGATCAAATTTTTTAAAGTATATCCCTCGAAGAATTTTTAAGGAAAAATCTAGTATACGAGAAAAAATTTCAAAATTTGATTTAAAAAAATGAAGAAACAATATATACCCTAGTCTGGTTCGAACCAACGTCTTTCAGAGTTATAATAACTTGAGCACATAAATAAAAATTTCAAACACGCTCTAAACAACTGACTACGACACTCCGCACATTCCACTTACCAGTAGTTTAGTAAAATCATTTGCTTATTTTTTTAGTGCACACAGTGTGTAAAAATTACCTTTCCCCTTTGCAAAGATACGTCAAGAAAACAAGAGATGAGGAAAAGAGCAAGTGTGCCCTATTGACACACACGCACGCAATACGCGTTGCTTGCAAAAGTTCTCGTCTTTTAGGTCTATACTTTGAAAATTCAATTTCCATGTCGTTCTATTTCTCTCAACATATCTTGCTTTAGTTATTTCCTAATTTTTGTGAACACATTTCATTTGGACAATATTTACATATACCTTCTACTCTTTCTTTTTGAAAAATTGAAAGTTCGCCCTATTGATTTTTTTCCAATTTTTCTCTAACACCCTCCAATCTTTCTTTTATTTCAGTCTAGCAACGAAGACGCTGATGGAACATCACAAGACGCTCCATCCATACCAATTCGAGACGATGGTCGCAGCTACGAAACCGAAATGGACACAGCCAAATCGCCCAAATCCGAACTATCCCACCGGCAAAAATAAAAGAACTTACCATGTTACATCGAGTTGACACACAAACTTCAAAACTCCCGGTGGAATCCAGACAACTGTACCCGTATTGTAGGTTAGCAAATTACTCTTGAACGTGGAGTCGAAATCTTCTGCCGCACTGAAATACCCTTTTCTTGGCCTATTATATTCGCTTCGTGACCCACTTACCTATTGTACAGTAACACATCGGGCTTCCAAATGTGATCTGACGAGCCGGGGAATCGAATATCCTGAATACCCCCGTATTTTTGAGGGTTCCACTTTAGTTTGTAGTCGACCCATGTATAACTCAACCACGCATTGATGGACACAATTTGGTTTTTCTCATCAATGTCTAGGATTTGCTGAAGGAAAAGTTTAATTTTGACCACCAGAGGTTGAGAGGAATTTTGGACTGGTCGCTCCAACGGGTTGTATCCTGGAAAATCGATATTTCCTCTCATTCAATAGCTCTTGAAATTTTCTGTCGATTGGTGCATTTTTCATCACACATTCTTTTTCGAAATCTGATAAAAATGAGCAAAATATAGATCGCCAGCGCGCGCGATTTTCTCTAACTGTCTGCGCCTCTCTACATAGCAACACGCTGGACCAGGCAATTGTCGCGACACACAAATGTTTATATAAACGAAAACAGCACAAAGCTTTGGTTATAACCCAGTTAACCAAGGTAATTTGGAGCTTCGACCTTTCGAAGGAGAGTGTTTATTCAAAACTGGCAATTTTTGTATTCAGGTTTCCCGGAGTATCCGGGAGAGCAACAAACCTGTCAATAGATCTGTGAATAACTTGGTTTCGGCAAAACTTGCTTGGGCGTTTTCGAACAAGAGCAAATTGATAAATACAACTAATAAGAACATATATATATCCGCCGGAGATTTATCTTTTTTTTTGAAAAATGTCAAATTTTGCGCGCACACCACACAGACATTGTGTGATATGTAAGTAAACACACTTCACTTCGGGGAGCGAGACACAAATTATAAAAATGTTGTTATTTTTCGAGTGGATTTCAGCGACTTTATATGAAAAAAAGTGATAATAGCACAAGATGATCGATGGATGGATAAAATTAAACGGGTCATTGTACATTTTCAGCAGGTTCTCCAGGTTGTACTTCTGCTTCTGGTTGTGATAGTGAGTCAAGTGGCATGTCGGGTTCAACTTCCATCTTTTCCTGAAAAAAAATTATTTTAAAAGTTTTAACGAAAATTAGATGCACGTTTTGTATGACGAACACCATTCAGATTTCAAAAATCTATTGGAGCATTCTATGAGTTTCAGTACAAATCAAGAATTTTCAGTTTTTTTTACATTTCAGTTCGGTGTTCTAACTTCTGGCCATGTTATAATATGGGGATGGATGTGTCCTTGGTTGATGAAGAACTAATAAATTGATTATCCAATCAGATCATCAAATAAGAAAAAATATGAGTAATTTGAACTGACGAAATAGCAGGCAAAACTGAGAGGACTGAATACTATTTTTCGTTGGATGGGCTGCCAACATTTACAATATCAACTCTAAAATATTCTGTATTTTAGCATGATCTGTGTTGAAAACCAAATAATTTCAAATTTAATCCGTGAAACAGCAATGTTTTTTTCGGCAAAAATTGGGATATTTTTGAAACTTTAACGAATAGTATTTTTTACATATTAAAATCCAAACATATTAAAATTAAATTCATGAACCCGCGAATTTTTTCCGCAAAGTAATTTCTTCAGGAAAATGTATGATATGGGGACAACATGAGGAGAGTAAATATTTTCAAAATTCTGACGAAGTATTTCAGTATTTTTTAGTATTTATAAGTATTTTTTATCTTCATGACGATTTATAAAAATGTTCACTGGTTGCAACTACTAAAATATCATTTGCAGTCAAATTCAGACCGCTATCATTATTTTTCAAGCACTTGCTAATACCTAGAAGTTTGTTCTTCGTCTATGAACTTTATTATATAGAAAAGGTAAATATAGGTCAGTCAGAGTTAGCTTATTGAGACGAGTATGGTTTGTTATTGGCTTACAAGCTTGTATATTATTGATCCTCTTCGTATCTAGGAGATTTTTTGAAAAAAAAACCCCCAAAGCTCAACAAAAAATAAATCGCATTTGAAAACGGTGCCTACTTGTGTGAACTTAAAACTTCATTGAATTTTTCGATAAAAAAAGCTAATTTGTAGATTTTGAGAGAGAAAAATAAGGTGCAAATATCACTTGATGGTCATTTATACATTTTTCCATGATAAGTTAAACACATAAAATTGTTTAGAAAAAATGAAATTTTGAATTCGCGACTTTTTGCAGTAGGATGCAGGCACCAGCTATAAATGCGATTTAAATTTTGTTCAACGTTTTATTCCAGCTTTGGACATCGCACATTTTGTGTTTTCACAGCTTCGAGCACTATTTTCTCATGAAATCTGGATATTAACATAAAATGCATCACGTGTGCTGTTAGTTTTGATATTTTCTTATATTATTGCTTATCCGTGGAGGTCAGCTAACGAAAAGTAGATCAAATTTTGAAAAGTTTCAAAATCTCTCATTTTGACCTGCTATTTCGTCGGTTCAAACTACATATAGTTTTTTCCGTTGACTGACCTCCCCGGATAAGCAATACATCATGTGAAATTTGATTTTTAAACAGAAAAAAGTTGAAACTCTTACATGTTCCGACGATTCCCCCACATCTGCAATTTCGTTCTCTTCTACTTCTTCGTTAGCAATTTCTTCTTTCTTCACTTCCATTTCTACTACCTGATCCTCAACATTTTCAGCGTTGACATCCTCTTCATCAGTGATCTAGAGTATAACTTTATTGTTTCTATTTCGCAAAATCCAGAAAACATACCCTTTTCGTCATATCAAGCGGCTTCTCATCCTCCTCTTGTTTTTTGCTGGCATTATCCATGGCTTCAACTTCATCAACCGGTCCAAAAAATACATTTTCAATGTGTTGGACTGTTGGATCGATCGGAATTTCCCATTCGCCGTTCACTCGACCGCCCCATTCGGTGATTGTTGTTACGACGTTTATCACCTGGAAAAAATGAGGTTTTCAAGGAGATTTGGAGGAATTTTTCGAAACTCAAATCAGTTTTTCTAGGTGCCGGTGATATCTCAGATACTATTTTGTCAAATTTCCTCAATGTATTAAAAAAATATTAGTCACGATATCAACCAACGTGGTGTGATGAGAAGGAAACCTGAATATTTCACAACGTTATACCAATTTCAGGATTGAAAAAGCTAAATACAAGTTCAGAGTGCGTTTTTCGAAAACTTATTGATATTTAGACGAAATTTTATGGAATGGACGATTTTTAACGGATTTTACTTGTTAGTTTTGAACGTGACCTTTGAAACTATTATTCCGTGAAGAAATGACCTCTTTCAAGAGATGAAAAATGATTAGAAATCTTATAATATAACTCTTGAAACGTTGTTTGGCTTGTAAACCTCTTTCAAGACTTTTCAAAATTGTGGTAAATAACAATTTTTCCTCATCGCACCACTTTGAAAAATATCTGAAACCTATTAATCAAAGAAAAACCTTGATTTTGCGTTAATGTTCCCTTCTTTTTGAAAATGGGCTTGTTCTCAAAGCTAAAATGCATACAGCAGTGAACAAATTCTAGAAATTGTACTCTGAAATGTCTTTTTTTGGGGGGCATACTTTTTGAATTTGCTTTCAAAATTTCAAAACTAAGCTTCAGAAGTTTTTAGGAAAATATTATTGATGTAATTTACACTGTTCATATCATTTTTAAAGCAAAATACATTGATTTTGAGGTATTTTCTATATTTTTTGGAGTTTTTGATGAATATCATCAAGGTTTAATCATTTTCTCTGCTTCCGATTACGAAATACTTTTTAAATAATGCTCACCTTATCAAGAGCTCTCACATATTTTTCAATTCTGTTATAATGATGCATCGGATTTGATAATAATTCACAAAGCCTTTGCCAAGTGAATGGAAACCCGTCAAAGCTATTCGCTTTGTTCAAAACAAACTCGATAGCTTCTTCCAAATTGAAAACTACAGGCGTCGTTTTGATCAAGTTCACTTTATCTGAAACAAGATGAATTTTTTGGAAATTTTTTTTGGAGAAAACAAAATACTCACTTCCCATAATTGATAATTTCTCTTTCGGTGCTTCTGGAACTTTTTCAGCAACTTCAAATGCCATTTCGCTTTCCTTTTTGCTTTCGGCGATTCGTTTTTCTACTATTTGAAATTCTTTTATTGTGAACTGAAATGAAAAATTAATGGTTTCGGTAAATCGATTATTTTGAAAAAATTACATTCAATTTCCATAGAAAAACAGGCCGCACAATATCCCATGAAATCGCTGGAACACCCCATCGTGCACTTGCATAGAAATAGTTTTCGATGTGATTCCCTGGATACTGCCTAAACTTTTGCCAACTAGTTTTATTGAGTTCCTCCTGAATTTATTATTGTTTATTTCTCGTAATTCAAACAAGAAAAATAAACCAACCTCAGTAGGCTCTTTGAATTCGCGCAGAGCTGTTAAATACTCGGCAACTTCCTCTTTGTCAATCAATTTCGGTTTTGTTGCCTTTTTGTGATCCGGAAATACGTCGAGTTTTGCCTTTTTCATGTCTGGTGACATTTCTGGGGAACGAGATCTGATCATTTTGCGAGATTCTGAAAAGAAAACAAAATTTATTCAACTTTTTTCAAATAGCGTGGTAGAGAAAATATGGAATAGAAAATGTGAGGCCATTGCGAAATAGCAATCGAAACGAGGAGACAGGAAAGGGAGAGAGAAATTCGTTTTTTATCTCTGAGTTTTTTACATGAAAAAAAGAAGTGGGAAATGAAAGAAAGTTTGTGGTTAACACATTTTCAATATTTATTACTATGGAAACAAGTCTAGATTATAAAAAATGACAATAAACTTCAGAAAACATGGATTTTGCAAAATGAATTGCTAGGGAAAAAAAAATTTTGAAAAAAAAAAGAAAAGAAAAAACAAAGAAACATTATGATCACGACGAGACACAAGAATGGATCACTGTGCACCTTGAAACAAAGTACGGTTATTTCATGCCGCTCAATTTTTGAATCGAATTTATTTTTTCGTTTTGTTTTCAAGTTTTTGTTTTGTAGAATTGTAAGAGGTCAAAGATCAAACGTAGATGAAATAAGACGTAATTTTTATGTCTTAATATTAGTTGTAAATCTATTTTTCCTGAAAAATTAGACTTGAATGATAAAATTTTGCTTTATATTAAACCATATCCTCCACAGTGCGACAAATCTTGCGGTCTTGATTCGAATGTCGATTTTGAACTTTCATATGAACCGAGTTTAGGTTTCACAGTGTACATTTTGTAAATGTAAATGTTATTGGTTTTTCAAAAGTTTAAAAAAATTCGAAAAAAGATAGTCATTGCTTTTTCGATTTCTCTGATTTCTCAGTTGTTCTAAATTTGTTTACAATTAGTCATTTCTATCTTTTCAAATAAAAGTTAGGCCGCTGTGAAATTATGAAGAAACTCCTTTTTTATTTTGTATAGAAAAATGCTTTGGTTATGAAACTTTTCACAAAAAATCCAAATTTTATTACCATATGTAGTAGGTGGGAAAATACATTTATATATCTTATCAGTTGAATAGTTCAGACGTGAAATTCCAAAATATAGTTTGAAGCTCTTCTCTAACAGCTGGAGCTGAGAGAAAAATGAGTATCGTTCCAATAATAGTCACTGAAGAAAATGCAACGAAAAGAATCCGATCTATGATTAGGCTCACGAACTTCCAATCAGCTTCAGCCTGAAAATTGAAGTTATTTGATGAATATTTCAGAATACTGATTACTTCTTGTCGTTTTCTATCTCCGGTCAAGGTTCTAGCAATGAAATGTATGTTTTTCTCAGCTTTTCGTAATTTTTCTCTTACTGAATCGTTTTCCGAAACAACTTCTGGTTGTGTTTCCTCTTTTTTCTTACTGAAAATTTTTAATCAGAAGTTTTTTGTTAATAAAACCAACGTTTTAGCTTCGTCCGTCAGATCAGAGCTGAGCAGTCGTCGAACCCTATTTCTGTAATTTTCATTTTCTTTAAATTCTCTAAAAGCAGTCTTTAACTTTACGATTTTCAGAGATGGTGCACGAATTTTCACAGATTTTGACCGATTTAAAAAAGGTAGTTCCAAAACAACAGATTTGTCATGTTTTGGTGCTTCAGTTTGTTTCTTATTAACAGCTGCCATCTGTAATTTCAGTTTAGAATAATAATCTTGGAAAAAAAAACGAAAACCTCGATTTCAAACAGCTTTTTTTGAAATTGACGCTCTAGAATGTTCATCGCTGATAATGCATTGAATTGCTGAAATGGAAATTAATCACAAATTTTATTGAATTGTCAAATTTACTTTTAAATGTTGAGCAGTTCTATGATATTTGGCTTCTTCTGTTTTCCGTGAGATCAATAGTAGTTTTCCGAGCCGTTGTATGAAAACGTGTTTGATAAAGGATGACATCGGTTGATAAGATGTTCTGTAGTGTATTCGTTGCACCTTAAAAATTTGAATGTTTCTATATCAGGATAAAAACTTACGAAAACCGTGAAGGTGACAGATATCGTTACCATGATCATGGTGAAGCTTAGGTACTTCAGTATCAGTGGTGTCACAATACTAGTAGGTGGTATTATATCGATCTACAATTTTTGTTTTGACTCATGTTATCAAGAATTCTTACCATTATCAGAAAATAAATTGTCAGTGAAACTAATATTGAAATACACAACTGAATCTTCTGATGACTTTCACATGGAAGGTAGAATACCTAGAAAGAACTCATTGGTTGTTGTTAGAAAAAGTCTTGCACACCCATAATGTTAGCAAAGCTATCAGAACACAGGGAATCACCAAGTTGACAGTATAAAATAACTTCTTTCTTCTAATTTTCAAGTAATAGGTCAAATCAATCGATCTGAAACGTTTATTAGTTTTTGAACAAAAACGTAGTCTTACGGATAATCGCAGCATGGATACCACTTTTTGTGTCTTATTCCTTCAACCGATAAAAGATCCCATTCCACTGACTCCTGAAATCCAGAAAAGTTAGAGACTGGCTCATAGATCCACCTGATAATTCGAAATATCTACTCCTCTTTCAACGCGCCAGATTTTTTCACCACTGGTGTCTTTTTCTTCTTCTAAAATGTCATCTTTAAGCTGAAAGTTCTTTTGTTCCACCAAAAATTATTGCGTTGACTCACATGTATGAGATTCAATTGAGACCCTCCATATGTCCATGATCCGAATTTTAGTTCACATATCTGTGTGTCGTAGGGGTACATGAAATTTTTACTTATTAAAACCTCAATTTGTTCTCTAATTTTTCTCCAGTTCAGTAAATATCTTACCATTCAATATCAATACTGCAGAAAGAATCGTACACGACAGGCGGTGACCACGAAACTTCTCCCTCGAATGTGACGTCAACTTGTGTCGTTTGGGAAACCCAAGGACTTCCGTGTGCGCTGGAGAAAAATTCTTTAAGGGTTGCAACAGTTGTGTTATGAGTATGGAAATTTCTACATTTGAAGCCCGAAAATAAGTTCAGGTGAGCTCATGATTATTTGAAAATAATAAATAAAGCAGTGTTAATCTCGAAAACTTATTTTCTTCATCGTTGGTAATTCCTCGACATGTTAAATTTAAAAAATATTCATGTTGTGAAGCATGAACTTAAAAAAAGTAAATTCCTCATTGCTTGAAAACAAGAAGGGTGATCCTTCTTTCAAGCCTCGCTATTTTCGGAACGATTTTAGTGAAATAAGTAGAACCCGAAGTCCTCGGCCACTTTTATCAACCTATTTAAGTATAATACTAACTTGTTATAAAGTATTATATCAGGGAGCCATATCATTTCTCCAGGTAGATGCATGGATTTGACATTCCCAAACTCATCAGGGTCCCATGATAATCTTTTGTCGAACCATTTCTGAAAATTTTCATTCATGCAAACAATAAGGAACATTTGTTTCTAACATGTATGAGCATTCCCTTTATGGTAAGCACTTGATTCTTCTCATGAACATCAACAATTTGGTCCATTTTCAATTTGAACTGAATCATGACACTATTATTCATTTCACCAGGTGGGAATGAAATCCGGTTGTAACTGAAATGATAATTCTTAACGAGTGAAATTTTTTCTGATTTGGAGGTACCCTCTCGAAAAAAATCACCTTCCAAGAATAAATTCGAATAATAATTTATGAACATTAGATGCTCCGCCGAATTTTAGATTGAGAAATAGTAAGAACGAGAAACGTTTCATTTTTAACCAGAAGCCGTACAAATTGTTTATGATGTTCTCCTATTTTTATTCGAGAAGACTTGATTGTTTTTTCAAGAGTTGTCGAGTCAAGTGCATTTTCCTGAGTTTTGAGTGGTATTTGAGTAGACGAGTTAATTTATCATTAGTTTATTATAAAAAAATTAAATATATGAAAACAACTCGAATCTATATACAGGTGTAACAAAAAAAAGTTAAAACTAAACATTATCTAACATTTAAAATGGTGGAGGCCCGTTAATAAATTCCAAGGACGGGTCAAAACTTTTAGCGAAATTGTTGAGAAGTTGACAACAGTATTCGTCGTCACAATGTGGTACTAAACACGCTGCACCCATTAATAGAACCAGCAATGCCTGAAAATAAATACATTTGTTGGGGATAATCTGACGTAATTAACAAACCTGAAGTGGCAGAGCTGTTCTCAAAACCCGTCTCCAACGAGAACGTTGTTTTCTGAGTTGTCGCTCATCCAAAGCCGAATCATCAGGAATTGGGGAAAGTAATCCATCAGAACGGCTATCGGTTGAATCAAACTCGCTTTGTGTTTCTGAATCGGATGGTAAACCATCGATTCCATGATCTGCTAATACTTCATATGGATGTTGATCGGGATACAAAGCAGATAGCACTTCGGCTGCTGCATCCACATTATATCCCTCTTTTTCTGTATCTTCGCCGAGTTCCAATTTCGCTTGAATTCTTGGTTCGATTTCTTTCAAAAGTCGTTGGGCTTCAACAAGAAGACGGTCGAGATCCGCAGAAGTGCTGCTTTCTACGAATTTTCTGTCCTTCTCACTTCGTTCCACAACTGCCTTTTGATTTTCAAGATGAGCCATCACATCACTCAACAAAGTGGCACGACTCTGAAAAAATTATGGTTTTTTTGTATGATTTAATATTTGCATACCTGTTCGTCAACATCGGGAGATAGTGCTTGCAGATCTTCTTTGCACTGAGATAATTCATTGGATAAAATATCCAGAGTTCTTAAAAGTTCGATTTCTGCTGTGAGTTCAGCATTTAATGTGTCCATTGTATCCTGAAAGTATTGAATTGGAAAAAAGACAAGTTTGTGTCGAACAAACCTCGTATTGTCGCTCGACACTCTCTACGTGAACAGAAAGATAGCGCAATTCATCTTCGGCGGCATTGAGAGGTTGTAGACTATTTCCAATGTTGTCAATATTTCTTTTCATTTCTCGAATATTGTCGAGGAGGTAGTAAAGATCCTGCAAAACAAAATATGATGAAAAACAATAAATTTTGAGACAAACCTTCATCTTCTTCAATCTTTGTTCTGCTTGGTGAACTGGAAGACGTGGTCTATTCAGAACATCACTGACATTGTTCTCCAATTTTTCGAGATCTTCATATAATCCATCTCTAGATGAAGTGAATTCATCCCACAACTTAGCCTTTTCCTCAAGAGCTGGGATGAGTTTCTGGGCGGCATCAATAGCTGGAAGAATGGTTTGAACGTGTGCATCATTAGCTGGAGCGGTTGCAATGAGTTCATTGGCTTTCTCGAGCTCCTTCTTGAGTTCTTCGGCTGTTGGAGCATATTCGGTTGGAACAGCTTCAGCATTGTTGAGAAGCTCATCAGCTTGACGAACGAGTGGGGCGAGTCGAGATAGAATACGTTCGACGGCATCGTGAAGACATTGCTCGGCCTCTTTGTTCTTGAGATCTTGCTCAGCATCGGCACGCTTCTTCTGAAAATTTTTAAAATTAGTGATTTTTGATAATCGAAAATAAAAAAAGGGTAGTAAAAAAACGAAAAAGACCGAATTTGGTTGGTCACCCGCTAAATTTGAAAATTAAACATACCTTGAGAGCGTCAGCGGCTTGATCGAGTTGTGCTAGCAAGTCATCATACTCTTTACGTTCCTTCTCGTCGAGTTGATCTGGTTGCAATTGGTCAATGGTGTTTCGAAGTTTGGCAATAGCATCTTCCTTCTTGGCCAAATCATCAATGACATCTTGTGGCGACTTTTGCTCGCTTGCTGGTTCATCTTTGGTAATGTCGAGAAGTGTATCTTCGGCATTTTTGCGAGCAGCGTTGAATGTGGCAAGAGCTGCCAATTTGTCACCAACTGCATTTCCGAGTTTCTTCAACATATCGTTAATCTTCGACAAATCCCATACACTCTTTTGACGCAATTCTTCGGCGGCTGGATCATTTTCTGGCAAGTTGGCGAGCAAGTTCTCCAAATTGTGTTTCTTGTTTTCGAGATCTTCGATTGCGGATTTTTGATCATCAAT
>LR548812.1:0-326585 GCA_900536415.3 Caenorhabditis sp. 38 MB-2015
TTTTTTTTTTTTCCCCCAAAACCTACAGTAATCCCCAAGGATTACTGTAGACGCCTTCTTCAGGTTACTGTATTTAAAATACAGTAGAAGCTACTCAGTACATTATCTTTTTTAAACTTTGTTAAACTTTAGATTTCCCAATTTTGGAAGCAGATTTTTTTCAAAAAAAATTTTTCAGGACTACTGTAGGTAGTCCCCTAGGGTACTGTACTTCAAAAAATACCGTACTACCTACAGTAATCCACCCCTCCCATTACATTTGTAGTTTTGTCTATCATTGATGTGTTTCTCATGGTCTTCTCAAATCTACAGTAATCCCTATCTACAGTACCCCACCTCCTACAGTACTCAAGGTCTAAAGGTTCTCTACAAGTACACCCATTGATTAAACCTACAGTACTCCCCACCTACAGTAACCCACCCTCTCACTACAATAGTAATTTTGATTATCAATGATATACTTCAATACATAGCTTTTTAAAAACTACAGTAACCCGCAGGTACAGTACTACAGTACCCAAGGTCTAAAGGCACATGACTAGTACCTACACCTACCTATCGATTGGACCTACAGTACTCCCCACCTACAGTAACCCACCCTCTCACTACAGAAGTAATTTTGATTATCAATGATATGCTTCCATACATAGCTTTTTAAAAACTACAGTAATCCTTAGCTACAGTACTACAGTACCCAAGGTCTAAAGGCACATGACTAGTACCTACACCTACCTATCGATTGCACCTACAGTACTCCCCACCTACAGTAACCCACCCTCTCACTACAATAGTAATTTTGATTATCAATGATATGCTTCCCTACATAGCTTTTTAAAAACTACAGTAACCCGCAGGTACAGTACTACAGTACCCAAGGTCTAAAGGCACATGACTAGTACCTACACCTACCTATCGATTGGACCTACAGTACTCCCCACCTACAGTAACCCATCCTCTCACTACAATAGTAATTTTGATTATCAATGATATGCTTCCATACATAGCTTTTTAAAAACTACAGTAACCCGCAGGTACAGTACTACAGTATCCAAGGTCTGAAGGAACATCACAAGTCCACCTACAGTACTCCCCACCTACAGTAACCCACCCTCTCACTACAATAGTAATTTTGATTATCAATGATATGCTTCCATACATAGCTTTTTGAAAACTACAGTAATCCTTAGCTACAGTACTACAGTACCCAAGGTCTAAAGGCACATGACTACCTATCGATTGAACCTACAGTACCCCCCAGTTCCCATGTTTTCTCCCGCTGAAAATCAGCTGACATTTGTGTTGTTTTTCAATTTTCGACCCCAACTTTTTATGCACTTTTTGATGTCTATTTTTTCTGTCTTTTTTGCAAAATTGAATGTGATCAACATATTTTTTGTTTTGTCCACCCTCGGGATTACTGTAGGTTCTTTTTTTTCTCTATTTTGAACGTTTTTCGTTGGCGCCAAGTATGGTAGGAGAAATGGGGGAAAACAAATTAATTTGTTAACTGTTTTTTATTGGATGGAAGGAGGGGAGTACTGTAGGTTTTTTCTAGGGTTTTGGAGCTGAAATTTAGATTTCGAATTCGTAAAAATTGGCGCCAAAATTCGAATTTTGAATTTCAAAAATTTAGCGCCAAAACTCAAATATCAAATTTTGAAAAATTGGCGCCAAAATTAAAGTTTCAAATTTTGAAATATTGGCGCCAAAATTGGAATTTTTAATTTTGAAAAGTTGGCGCCAAAATTCGAATTTTTAATTTCAAAAATTTAGCGCCAAAACTCAAATATCAAATTTTGAAAAATTGGCGCCAAAATTAAAGTTTCAAATTTTGAAATATTGGCGCCAAAATTGGAATTTTTAATTTTGAAAAGTTGGCGCCAAAATTCGAATTTTTAATTTCAAAAATTTAGCGCCAAAATTCGAGGTTTGAATTTTAATAATTGAGCGCCAGAATTCGGAACTTCAAAAAGTTGATGCCAAAATTTGAATTTTGAATTTTGAAAAGTTGGCGCCAAAATTCGAATTTTTAATTTCAGAAATTTAGCGCCAAAGTTCAAATACCTAATTTTGAAATATTGGCGCCAAAATTCGAAGTTTGAATTTCAAAAATTGAGCGCCAAAATTCACATTTCAAATTTTGAAATATTGGCGCCAAAATTTGGATTTTCAATTTTCAAAACTGAAATTTTTAAGCCAAGACACCTACAGTACCTCTGAGACTCCCTTACATTACTCCTTAGATCTCTTACAGTACCCAGACTCCTGAAACTACTGTACTTTCTCTGTGTAGATCTGTTGGAATCCACCCATCTACAGTACCCTCCATTCGTCACACAAAACTCCTTTTCTTTTCAAAAAAAAAAAAAAAAATTCCACCACCATGGGGGATCGATCCCGTGACCTCAGGCTTGACGGTGGCTAACGCAACCACCTGAGCCATCTCGCTGTTGTTTGCAAGCAGTAAAAATGTCAGAGATATCTTTGGTGTTTCCTCTTTTTTTCACTGTCAATTAAAAAAAGTGTGAAATTTAAAAGTACCGCAACTTTTTTTCTAGACGCGCTACGAGACCCAGAATTTTCAGAATATACGTAAGATTTCTCCCTCTTCCTAACACAGAACTTTTCCCCCCATTCAACGTAACGTGTTTTGTTGTTTTTGCATATATATATATTTTTTGCACTGCTCTCTCGTTCTCTGGATACTGCGCACACACACACACACACACACAATTACTAAAGAGCAAAAAAGTGCAAAAACAGAAAACAAAAAACAAGAGTACTCTCTTCTTCTTCTTATTTTCCTCGTCTTTTCCGTTTTTTTTTCTTATTTTTTTTTCGGAGGGATTTATGAAAAGGAGGATTTTCATTAATTTGTCGGTTGGTAGAGGAAAAAGGGTACTGTAGGTGGTTCCAAGGGGTACTGTAGTTCTAAGATTACTGTAGACATCATATATATGTCCTGTATGATTGCTATAGTCTTAGAGACGATTAGAAGAAGTACTAGGGTCTCATAGGAGATCAGAAGTACTGTAGGTGTACTGTAGGTATCTTGAGGTGTACTGTAGATAACTGGGAGAGCTACTGTAGTTTTAGGATTACTGTAGACATAACATATAGGTACTGTAAGAGTGCTAGTTGTAGAGATGATTTGAAGAAGTACTACATCCCTATATATATAGGTGAATAGGAGTACTGTAGATGTATTCTAGATTACTGTAGGTGTACTGTAGATGACTGGGAAGGGTACTGTAGCTCTGAATATCACCAGGATTACTGTAGACGTGACATAAGTGTACTGTAGCAGTTCTAGAGTTGATTAGAAGAAGTACTATACCTCTATAGGTGATTAGGAGTACTGTAGATGTATTCTAGATTACTGTAGGTGTACTGTAGATAACTGGGAGGAGTACTGTAGCTCTGAATACCACCACGATTACTGTAGACATAACATAAGTGTACTGTAGCTCGAAAAAGAAACGATAATTATAGAAAAGTGATGATCATATGAAATACAGATGATTGGAAGGAGTACTGTAGTTGTTAAGAGGTACTGTAGGTACTGTATGTACTCTACTACAGTACTCTTCATTTCCTCCCAAATAGTACTGTAGGCGGTCTATTCTTACTGTAGATATATTCAACGATGGGCGGTGCCAATCATAAGCCCCGCCCACCCACGACGAAAAATAATTTCGAATAGCCAATTTTCGCGCATTTGAATTATAAATGTGATTTTTGAATTGTTGTTGTGTACTTCTTTTGAACAAGTCAGATAAACAACAATAATCCTCCGAGAGAAGTACACAAGTTCATTTTAAGAGCGTATTTTGTTTTGTTTTCGAAAAAAATTTGTTCTTTTTTGTGATCATATAATTAGTGATTTATTTTGTACAGTAATATTTTTTAAGCTCCGCCCATTTCTTACCTACATTTTTCGTATGGAGAGAAAAATAGGTTTTTTTTTTCGTTCGTTTATCTGTTTTTATATGTTGTGGTCGAAGTGCTTATAGTTTGTGTTAAAAGATCAGAAAGTTTATGAAACAATATTTTTGATTTATTGATTTTTAAGTATGATAATCACTTTTTTAAAAGAAAAAAAAAGAAAAAAAGAATTTGACCCCTAGCGAGATCGAACCCACGACCTGCCGCATGAAAGGCAAACGCGTTACCCGCTAAGCCAACTTGCCACATGTGTGATTGCAGGCGAATGTCATAGACGTGTTCGCTGTAAATTCCTAAATTCTTCGAGAGAACTACACCACTTTTTCATTCGCCGACAAAATTCAATTAAAAAATTGAATTTTGTCGGGTTGTTGCAAAAGTTTCTCATTTTTGTCACGTTCAAGATTTTTTTTGAAGCAAAAAATTAATAACCTCTCATTAGCGAATAAAATTTAAAAAGATAAAGATTTTGTACTTCTTTTGGACAAGCTCGAGCATGAAACTAATCCTCCATGAGAACTAAAAATATTCATTTTTTGTGTAGTTCTCTCGGACAAGTCTAACAGGAGAATAATCCTCCAAAAGAAGTACAAATATTAATGTTTTCTTGTGTACATTGTTAAAATTCTGTGCAGTTCTCTCGGACAAGAAAATCGTCCAAAAGAACTTCAAACCAGAATTTTGTGTGTAGTTCTCTCGGACAAGCTGAAATATGCAATTTATCCTCCAAAAGAAGTACAAAAACTCACAAATTTGAATAAATTGTTGAAAAATCAGCGAAGTTCTCTCGGACAAGTCTAATAATCCTCCACGAGAACTAGAAACCAGAGTTTTGTGTGTAGTTCTCTCGGACAAGTCTAACAGGAGAATAAACCTCCAAAAGAAGTACACATATTCATGAATTTAGATACATTGTTGAAAAATGTGTGTAGTTCTCTCGGACAAGTCTAATAATCCTCCACGAGAACTAGAAACCAGAGTTTTGTGTGTAGTTCTCTCGGACAAGTCTAACAGGAGAATAAACCTCCAAAAGAAGTACACATATTCATGAATTTAGATACATTGTTGAAAAATGTGTGTAGTACTCTCGGACAAGCCTAATAATTCTCCACGAGAACTACAAATTATCATATTTTGTGTACTTCTCTCGGACAAGTCTAATAATCCTCCAAAAATATCACAAAAGCTCCTATTTTGTGTACTTCTCTTGAACAAGCTGAAACATGCAATTTATCCTCCAAAAGAAGTACAAATATGAATATTTTTGTAGTTCTGTTGGACAAGAATAATCGCCCAAAAAAAGTCCATATACTAATGTATGTTGTAGTTCTCTCGGACAACCTAAGACAATCAATTAATCCTTCAAAAGAAGTACACAAAAGTGTATGTAGTTTGCTTGAAATCTACCGTTCAAAAGTCCAAACAAGAGGTGGAAAGATCAATATCTTCGTAAAACAAAAATGAGATAAACATCCATTTTTCGTAAATGTTTCTAAATTTAAATTTTGAGTACAAAATCCAAGTACTATATTTCAAAGTTCGAATTCTGGCGCGAAACTTAAATTTCAAAATTGTAATTTTAAACTTTGACAAGCTCAAAAATGTTTCATTTTCAAATTTTAAGCTTTCAAAGTTTTTTTTTTTCAAAAAAGAATCTACCTCTCACATAGTTCTTGAGCAGCTTTTCCCATGTTACTTGTCCGAGAGA
The DNA here is from genome assembly GCA_900536415.3 of Caenorhabditis sp. 38 MB-2015. Lineage (NCBI taxonomy): Eukaryota > Metazoa > Nematoda > Chromadorea > Rhabditida > Rhabditidae > Caenorhabditis > Caenorhabditis quiockensis. The sequence continues at coordinate 5,654 of LR548812.1, forward strand.
AGTACACAAAAAACGTATCAGTATTATGTTATAGAGTTCAACAAATTTGCTCACATTTACTATTTTCCAAACAAAAAAAAAGAATTTCACCCAAGCCGGGATCGAACCCCTAACCTTCAGGGTTATAGCTACACACGCTCACCACTGAGCCATTGAGGACACTTTTCACACAGTCCGCATTTCCTATTAAAAACATGGATCCTCCTCGCCTAATATGTTCGCTCGCATGACTAGGAGATCTCTTCAAAGATTATTTTTGCGATATTTTTCGGATCCACATTTAGACTGAAGTCTTCATCTTTCTTATCTGGCATGATCAAACATTATTAGGTACATTGTCGACGATTTCGTTTGTAAATTTTCACAAACAGTAGTCACAATGAATTTTTTAAATATAATTCATCTTTTTTTTCTGGTTTTCGAACAAAAATTTATCTTAAAGGAACATATCAAAGAAATCCACGTTGCAATTTCAAATTTTTTGGCGGGAAAAATCTGATTTTCAAAATTCATGTTTTGGCGCCGATAATTCCAAAATTTAAAGGAGCACGATCAGGAGTTTCCCAATTAGGAAACTAATAACTTTTCCTCCAAAAGAACTACAAATCTTCGGTTTTTGTGTAGTTCTCTTGGACAAGCTAAAGCATTCAACTTAATCTCCAAAAGAACTACAAATGTACAGATTTTTTGTAGTTCTCTTGGACAAGTCTAACAAGAGGTAAATCCTCCAAAAGAACTACAAATGCACAGATTTTTACGTATTTTTTTGAGCACAAAATCCGATTTTGGAATTAGCAGTCCACAAAAAAATGAGATTTGTACTACAATTGGAGGATAATACTTTTGTTTCAGCACTTAACTGATTACTCAAAGTTCGGAATTTCACAGAGTTTTTCGAGTTTTCTCAAGGACAAGAATCCTGCTTTTCAGATTTGAAGAATTTGTCTGAAAAATCCACCAAAAAAACCAGGTTCTAAATTTTTGGATTTTTTTACCCGCTCAGAAGAATTTTTAAAAGTAAGTGCAAAAATCTAATTTTTCTGTTCATAAAACCGTAAATTTGAAATCAAAAATTAAAAAAAGAAAAAAAGTCTGTAAAAATTTGGCGGGAAAAATCAGCTTTTAAAATTTTAAGCTTGGAACCTAAAATTTGCTTGAAGTTCGCATGTGTAAAAAAATAAATTATTTTATCTGAAAATTTTTTTAAAAAAATGTTTGCACTTTTCTTGAAAAACTCAAAACTGTCTATATTTTAGCTTGAAACCCAGAATTTAAAAATTTATTCAAAATTCTAAAAATTAAAATTCAAAATCTTTAAATAATGATTACAAAAAATCACGGTCAAAAATGTACTATCGGTAAAATTCCACGTTTCAAATTCACCTTTTTTTAAATTTTTGCACTTTTTTTTGAAAACACTCAAAATCGTCTATTTCTCTGCGTCTCTCTCTCTCATGTACTCTCTCTTTCTCCATTTTTTGGCGGGAAAATTCCGATTTCAAATTCAAATTCACTTTTTTAGAACCAAAATTCCTTTTTTCAAATTCACAAATTTTCAAATTTTTGCACTTTTGAAAAAAAAACACAAATCCGTCTATTTCTCTGCATCTCTCTCTTTTCTGTACTCTCTCTCTCTTTTTCTCCATTTTTTGGCGGGAAAATTCCGATTTCAAATTCTCTTTTTTAGAACCTAAATTTCAACTTTTCAAATTCACAAATTTTTGCACTTTTTGCACTTTTTTGAAAAACACAAAACCATCTATTTCTCTGCGTCTCTCCATTTCCTGTACTCTCTCTCTCTCTCTCTCTCTCCATTTTTTGGCGGGAAAATTCCGATTTCAAATTCAAATTCTCTTTTTTAGAACCTAAATTTCAACTTTTCAAATTCACAAATTTTTTAATTTTTGCTTTTTTTTTTTGAAAAACACAAAACCGTATTTTTCTCTGCGTCTCTCTCTTTTCTGTACTCTCTCTCTCTCTCCATTTTTTGGCGGGAAAACGCCGATTTCAAATTCAAATTCACTTTTTTAGAACCGAAATTCCTTTTTTCAAATTCACAAATTTTTAAATTTTTGCACTTTTTTGAAAAACACAAAACCGTCTATTTCTCTGCGTCTCTCTTTTTTTGTCACGTCATGTCAGCATACAATTCACGAGATTGAGAGAGACGCAGAGAAAAGTTCTCTGAGAGAAGTACAACAGTGAAAGCTTCCATGGCCGACTGGTTAACGGGCGTGTCTTTGAATCGAACGACGGCGCCGAGTTCTGGTTCGATTCCCCCACGCGCCAAACTTTTTTATTATTTTTCTTTTTTTTTTCAAATTACAGTTTAATGTGTTTTCGAAACTTAAAAATGTATTCAAAATATTTGTGAGAGTAGTATCTGACAAGAGAACGTTGTAAAAAAATGTAATTTGAAAAAAAAAAGAAAAATAATAAAAAAGTTTGGCGCGTGGGGGAATCGAACCAGAGCTCGGCGCCGTCGTTCGATTCAAAGACACGCCTGTTAACCAGTCGGCCATGGAAATTTTCACTGTTGTACTTCTCTCGGAGAACTTTTCTCTGCGTCTCTCGCAAATTGCTATTTTTCATTGCGCTGACATGACGTGTTGTAGTGTACTTTCCCTCCATTTTTTACCCGCTCAGACACATTTTCAAAAGTATCCCCTCAAAGTACAACCAAAAGCAAAGTACGACTATGTCATAACTACACTCTCATTTTCATTTTCTTTTTTTTTTGTCTCATTTTTTTTTGTTCATTGATTTGTGGAACAAAATATTGCCCCCCGATTGACCATTGAAACAAAATAAGAGAAAATGGGAAAAATGAAAATTATGATTATTATTTATTGATTGATTGAATAGTTTTTTTTTTTGAAAATATGTAGTACTTGAATTTTGAATATTACCTCCAAAATATGTTTACAAAAAAAATTTTTTTTTTATTTTTTTCGATAGATTTTTGCCGCCAAAAATTTCGGTTTCAAATTTTTTTCCACAAAAAATATAAAATATACAATATAATTTGAGGGAGAAGAACTTTTTTTCGGAGATTTTTTTTGTGTTTTTAGGCGTAAAATTTGAATTTTAAATTTTTTCCAAAAAATTTTGAAAATTAAAAGAATTTTGGTGACGAATTGAAAATTCGAAACTAAATTCCAAGAGAAAATCCGAAAAAAATGTTCAAAAAAAAAATTTTTAAAGAATATTTTTTTAATTTTTAAAATTTGAGAACCTACGTTTTTGAACCTGTCAAAGTTTAAAATGACAATTTAGAATTTTTTTCGCGCCAAAATTTAAAAAAAAATTTTAATTTAATTTTTTCGCTCCAAAATTTTTCGGTTTTTTTTCGGTCAGAAAATTTCAAATTCAAGTTTTTGTACTCTAAATCTTCATTAAAAATTCAAATTCCCAATTCTCCCGCCTAAAATCTGAAAAATTTTAGCTTCTGATTTTTTTTTAAATCACCTCCGACTTTGGATTTAGGAAAAAAAGAAAAATTTAATTTTTTACCAAAAATTCAAAAAACTGTGCAAATTGTCGTCACCGTGTGTGCACAATTTTTTTAGAAAAAATATTTTTTTCTATTTTTAAAATTAAAAAAAAAAAATCTACCTAAAAATCCAAATTTTTTACCAAAAATTGTGCAATTCGTCGTCACCGTGTGTGCACTATTTTTTTTTCGAAAAAAATCTCAATAGAGCACACTTTCCTAACTATCTGCTCCAGCGCATAAAAACTACAACCTATGAGGTTCAAAATGTGCTCAACATATGTTAACCAATTATTTGCTCACAGGGCTCCAAAATACATCAACTTGTTCTTTTGTATTTTTCTTGCGCTCACTGCGCGTACGCAACAAACTTCATCGAACCACCTCGCCGCTTAGCTCCGCCCCTTTTCACTCTCGCTTCTCTGCACTCTCTCATCATTTATTACAGTCGCGACAATGTTCTCGACACTTACGCCAAGTACAATCGACGATATACTACGACAATCGGCGGCGATTTTTCCGCCACCATCAGCGCCACAGGTTACACCAACCTTTTTCGATCCATTCTATCACCATCAACACCATCCACCACCAACGACGAATCAATTGCATCATCATATGGCGTCACAACACCATCAACATGGTGCAACGACGCATGTTCAGCAACCGACCACCACAACAGGTAAGTCGTGGTGGGACCCAACACCTAGATAGCATGTTCCTTTAAATGAGAACCGAAGAACCTGATTTTAAACAATTTGGTTTTCATTTTTTTTTTTAATCAAAAAGTTTACTGATTAAATTGGATCGTGATGGGACCCAAAACCTACAGTAATCTTTAAATAAGTAAATCTACAATCGCTTCGAGACCTATAGCATGTTCCTTTAAATACATGAAAAGGAAACGTTAAGCTTACTCGCTAAAAAACCGAATTTTGAATTTTTGCAATAAAAAAATCAGAAATTCAATATTTTCCCGAACAGAAACCCGAAACATCGTAGTGAGACCTACTACAGTATTCAAAAAAACAGATAGCTTGTAAATCTACAATCGCTTCGAGACCCAGCGAGAAGATAGCATGTTCCTTTGAATGAGAACCGAAGAACCTGATTTTAAACAATTTGGTTTTCTTTTTTTTTTTAATCAAAAAGTTTACTGATTAAATTGGATCGTGATGGGACCCAAAACCTACAGTAATCTTTAAATAAGTAAATCTACAATCGCTTCGAGACCTATAGCATGTTCCTTTAAATACATGAAAAGGAAACGTTAAGCTTACTCGCTAAAAAACCGAATTTTGAATTTTTGCAATAAAAAAATCAGAAATTCAATATTAGGAACCCGAAACATCGTAGTGAGACCTACTACAGTATTCAAAAAAACAGATAGCTTGTAAATCTACAATCGCTTCGAGACCCAGCGAGAAGATAGCATGTTCCTTTAAATAAATACATAGGAAGACTAGTTTTTCGATTTTTTCTTCAAAGTGTGATATTTACGCGCCCAAAATTGTTTTTAGAATTTTTTGCTGGAATCGCGGTGAGACCCAATACAGTAATTTTTAAATTTTTTACCTTAGACTTAAAAAAAAATATATAGCTTGCTCGTAAATCTACATCGTGAATCGTTTCGAGACCCAAACGAAAACATAGCATGCTTCTTTAAAGAACAATTCGAAAATGTATAATTTGCGGCGTTAGCTGTTACGTAAATCTACAACGTGAATCGCTTCAAGACCCGACGAGAGCATTGCATGTTCCTTTAAAGGCGGGCTTTTCAATATTAACTTTTTTGTTGTTAAATATGCGTTTCTTATGGCAAGGATGTTGACTTTAAAAAAAGGAAACTCAGCCTAAAGGAACATAACAACCTCTCGTTGGGTCTCGAACCGATTTCGGTTGTAGATTTACGATCCGGCTGTTTTTTTTCGATTTCAGTCAAATTTTTTCATTAAAAAATATTTTTCTTGAATGTTTTCCCGCCAATTTTTGAATGTTATCTTCTCGCGCGATTTTCGTTCAATATATTTTTAATGTCATCAAAAATTAATAGTACCAACACACAAATCACTTTATGCCACATACAAAAGATGATGACATTTTGTTCTCGTCTACAATCCCTACAAACTACAGAATGTTCTATGAACAATTCACTACAAAACAGAAAAANAAAAAAAAAAAAAAAAAAAAAGTGCTCTAGTGTTAATTGTTGAAGGATCTCTTTCTTAGTTTGAATTGGGTAAAAAATGATTTCAAAGCAGCAAACACGCTCTATTGCTATTTTTTTAACCACACAAACGTTAAACAGCAAACGCGCTCCACTGATAACCCATAAAAATTGGTTTTTTTTTGCTGAGTTTTTTGTTGTCTCGATTTAAAAACATAAACTTGTTGAAATTTGCTCTGGTGCTATTTTTTTTCTGAATGGAAATTTGTTTTTGCTATTTTTCAGACCTGAATTTTACCTTTTAATTTTTTAATTTTACCCGCATCATAGCGATCGTTTCACAGACTTAAAGACAGCAAACGCGCTCCAGTGCTAGTTTTTTGAATATGTAGCATCTATTTACAAAACAACAAACGTGCTCTAATGCTACTCGGGGGAAAAAACGGCAAGCGTGTCGCAAGGCTTTTTCCTTGTCGCAAGCTTGCGGCAGTTTGTCGCAAACTTGCGACACATTTTTTCTGGCGCAAGGGTGTCGCAAGCCGTGCAGTAGCTTTGGTGCTAGATGTCGCAAAGCTTGCGACTATTGGCGCAAGAACACCGCAAGCCTTGCGACAGCCGAATGTCGCAAGTTTGCGACAAACTGTCGCAAGCTTGCCGATTTTTCCCCGAGTTTATNGCGCAAGGGTGTCGCAAGCCGTGCAGTAGCTTTGGTGCTAGATGTCGCAAAGCTTGCGACTATTGGCGCAAGAACACCGCAAGCCTTGCGACAGCCGAATGTCGCAAGTTTGCGACAAACTGTCGCAAGCTTGCCGATTTTTCCCCGAGTTTATTTTTTGATTTTTTTGGATGATAGAAAATTGCTAAAAATGATTATCATTAGAGCGCATATGGTTAAAGATTTCTTCAAAGTTGAAGAAATTTGAAAAGTTAAATTTCGAAGTTAGGTGAGCAAGTGTGCTCCAATGGGAATGAGCATTTTCTTTCTATTTTTTAAAAATCTTTTGTGTGTCTAGTGAGACCCACCTCATCATGTGTGCCTTTAACTTTTCAACGCTTCTTCTATTTGTCATTGGACCACCCACGACGAAAATATGATTTATTTTTTCAACCCGCCACAAAAATTTTGAAATTTCAAAATTTTCTAATTTCCGCGCAAAAATATTAAATCCGAAAAAATCTTTGGAGAATTCCGAATTTAAAGTTAATGTTGAAGTTTTCAAAAACTTTTGCGAAAATTTAAAAAAAAAAAACGCTTTTTTTGTGACAAACTGTCGCAAGCTTGCCGATTTTTCCCCGAGTAACCCTAACTTTTTTTAAAATTCGTTTCATTTTTCAAAATGATGAGTTTACTTTTTACCATACTACAATATATAAACTACAAAATAACAAACACGCTCTAATGCTAATATTGGACCTGGTTTTGATGTCAAAATAAAAGGTTTTTTTTTTTCAGAAACCCTATAAACTAAAACACGCAACCAATTTTTCCAGGACACGGCCGTGGCCGCCGCAAAACCTCGACCATCAATTTGATTTGCGTCGTATGTGGTGATCAGGCGTTCGGCAAACACTATGGTGTCAACGCTTGCAATGGATGTAAGGGATTCTTTCGAAGAAGGTAATCCATCCACTTTAAAAATCATGATCAATTTGTGACACACCCTGTTAGCCCAATGAAAAATGGGAAATAGGTGAGAGGGAGGACGTGAGTGGAGACGCAGACACGTTCAGCGGAGCAAGCACGCTCCACGTTTTTGTTGTTGTCTTTTTCATTTTCAAAATAAAAACATTTTCTGTGGCTTTTCCAAAAAGAAACACAAAAAACGAAAAAAAACGTGAACACGTTCAGCAAAACATCACATTTTTTGCAATAAAAACTGGAAATGAACATGTGCATTTGCGCTCTAATGAGACTGTCTGCGTCTACACCTCACGTCCTCCCTCTCACCCTTTTCCCCTTTTAACAGGGTGTGCGCCGGTCGGAGGGAAAACAAACAAAACTGTTCGTTGGTGTGTACTAATCGTTGTATAGCCTACAAATACATTAAATAGTATATCTTTTTGTTCTTTTCTTTTCGGGGGGAAGGGGTGCGCGGAACTGTTTTTTTTTCTTCATAAAAGTCACGTAATTGTCCCTCCTGGAGTTGACTTATCGATTTTAAAAACAGATTTTTGTATACTGAACTTTCGCTTTTTGATTTTCTATTTAGATTTTGAACTAGATCGCATATCTTGGCTGCTGAAGGAATGAACGAGATTTTGAAAAAATATATGTTTATATTATATTTTTGGATGCTGATCTATCTATGTATGTCTCCTTTTTTCGGGCAACATTTTGACTGATAAGCGAAGAGGGACCACCTCTTCAATTTTTAAACAATAAAATGCTGAAAAACGCGAAGAAAAACAACGCAACTCCGCTTGCCTCTTGTTTAGCGCAACAGTTCTTGATATTTACGGGAGAGAGAAGAAAGAGTCATTTCGAAACCGGTAGAACTTAATTCTAAAAGTTTGTAGGGATTGTTGACGAGAACAAAATGTCATCATCTTTTGTATGTGGCATAAAGTGATTTGTGTGTTGGTACTATTAATTTTTGATGACATTAAAAATATATTGAACGAAAATCGCGCGAGAAGATAACATTCAAAAATTGGCGGAAAAACATTCAAAAAAAATTTTTTTAATGAAAAAATTTAACTAAAATTGACTGAAATCGAAAAAAAACAGCCGGATCGTAAATCTACAACCGAAATCGGTTCGAGACCCAACGAGAGGTTGTTATGTTCCTTTAGGCTAAGTTTCCTTTCTTTAAAGTCAACATCCTTGCCATAAGAAACTCATATTTAACAACAAAAAAGTTTATATTGAAAAGCCCGCCTTTAAAGGAACATGCAATGCTCTCGTCGGGTCTTGAAGCGATTCACGTTGTAGATTTACGTAACAGCTAACGCCGCAAATGTTTTCGTTTGGGTCTCGAAACGATTCACGATGTAGATTTACGAGCAAGCTATATATTTTTTTTTAAAGTCTAAGGTAAAAAATAGTAAAAAAAATTCAAAAATTACTGTATTGGGTCTCACCGCGTTTTCCGGTACGCCAAACTCGATGATGATATTCATTTTTTACCAAAAGCTCCAAAATTGAGTGACCCAGATTTCGATGAAATTTTAAGATAAATGGTATTTGAGTATGGCAAACGTCATGTTGATGTTTACTTTGAACCAAAATAGAGTCAATTTCGAGTTTGTACCTTTCTTAAGTTTATAACTGACTGACACAGACTTTTTCTTTTCTTCTTTTTGTCGAAAATGAAATTTTCATTTTTCGAGAATTGGAAGAGTGGGTACTTAGGTGATAAACTTAATTTTGATGAAATAAAAATAGGGGGTCATTTAAAGGGATTTATTCAAAACAAAAAAAAATGTGATTCAACAAAATTCCCTTTTCCAGTGTTTGGAACAATCGACAATATCTGTGTCGCTTCGACGGTCGTTGTGCAATCGCCAAAGAGCATCGCAATGTCTGCCGCGCATGTCGTCTTAAACAATGCTTCGTCGCCGGTATGAACCCTCGCGCAGTCCAATCCGAAAGAGAACAACGTGGCGGATCAACAGATCAAGCAGGTGGACAAGGCGAAATGATGGACGACGATGATTACGCACAAATGTCACCTGATACTTGCTCAGTGGAGAGTCAGACTGATGAGCTCAAAATGGAGCAGAATGGTCATTTCCCGCTTCCGAATATGGACGCGGAGCTGGCGAGATGCTCGGAGCAACTTGTTGAGATGCATCGAGCTGTTTGCTCGTATACCGATCCGGCTTCGGATATTTTTATGGGAAAAAGTGAACCTGGCGAGTCGACGAAGGTGTCCTTTATGAATGCGTTCTATAATCCATCATTGATGTCACCAAGAACACAGGTATTTTTTTACATTTCATGTCATTTCACTGCATTTCTCGTAATTTCTGGTAATTTCTATAAAAAATATTGTTTTTTAATGCATTTTTTTTTTACTTTTCAACACTTTCTGAAAAATTTGGGCAATTTTGAGTTTAAATTTGTAAGTCTAGAGAGGGTTTTTTTTTAACATTTCTAGTCATTTCTTGTAATTTCTGGTCATTGCACTGCATTTCTCGTAATTTCTGGTAATTTCTAAAAAAAATATTGTTTTTAATGCATTTTTTTTTACATTTCAACAGTTTCTGAAAAATTTGGGCAATTTTGAGTTTAAATTTGTAAGTCTAGAGAGGGTTTTTTTTACATTTCATGTCATTTCTAGTCATTTCGCTGCATTTTTTGTAATTTCTGGTCTTTTCTAGTCATTTTTGGTAGTTTCGAGTTTAAATTCGCAAGTTTAGAGGGTTTTTTTTTTAACATTCCACGTCATTTCTGGTCATTTCAAGTCATTTCTTGTAATTTCTCGCATTTTCTGTTAATTTTGGGCAATTTGAGTTAAATTTCTAAGTTCAGTGGGGGGTTTTTTTTTACATTTCATGTCATTTCTGGTCATTTCACTGCATTTCTTGTTATTTCTCGTTTTTTGATGAACTTTCAATATTTTTCCATAATTCCTATTAATTTTGGACAATTTTTAGTTTAAATTTGTAAGTTCAGGGGTTTTTTTCACATTTCATGTCATTTCTAGTCATTTCGCTGCATTTCTTGTATTTTCTGGGGTCAATTTGGTAGTTTTTTTCACCATTTGAGCCAAAAATGTTCAAATTCTTGTCGAAATCATATTTTTTCCAGCTCAAAACCACTGGCGAACGCATCGCCACCGTCAAAGACGTCATGGAAGAATGGCGTCGCAACTTTGTGCTCTTCTCCGATTGGCTCCGCGCCCTTCCCGAATTCGATCGAATGGAAGTGACCGATCAAATATGCTTAGCCAAAAACCGCTTCGGCCCTTTTCATTGGTGGCTATGCGCCAATTGGAGTGTTATGGCGAACTGTGATGGTGTATGTTATACGAATGGCTCATATTTCCCATCGAAAATTGAGCAACAATGCTTGCCCGATGTGCGCGGCTCGACCAACAGGATGATCGAGTCATTGAGTATCCCAATTCGAGAACTACAATTGGATGACACTGAAATTGTCCTCATGTTGGCTGTCATAGTGTTCAGCGATGGTAAGTCCAAAAAAAAAAAAAGAATCCGACCATGATGGGGATCGAACCCGTGACCTTCAAATTAATAGGCAGGCCCGCTAACCAACACACCAACCACGCTACACACTCCGCAGCCTTAATTCTATTTAGATAACACCTCATTCTTCAGAACTCGCCGAACTTTCTCAAAAAGGAAAAGAGCACGTTCGAACGGTTGGCAACAATTTCCTCAAAATGCTCCATCATCATATTCGCGCAAAAGATTATGGGCAAAATGAGCCCAAGTCGAGCATCAAATCAGAAGATCCGACAAACCCGGCAGAATCGCAAGCAGCCGTGCGAATCGGCAAAATGATGATTTTGCTGTCGGCGACTACGGTGGGTTTTAAAGGGAGGGGAGAGAAATTTGAAAATATACATTTTCGCGCTCACACGTGGATTTAAAAATGAAGATCAGATTTCAAAAAAAAGTCATAACTCGCCTCAAAATGCTCCGTTTGAGCCCAGATTTTGTAGAAGGATGTCAGAAAAAAATTCAGATATGGTTCTACAAAAACTGGAACTCTTCTCTGAAACATTTGTGCATAAATATGCAAAATATGGGCTCAAACGGAGCATTTTGAGCCGAGTTATGACCCACCAACTTTTGAAACATGGATTCTTAACCTTTGGTGACTAAATCATCCATGCAAATTTGAGTTTTTCAAAATCAGTCAAGTGAATTCTAAATTACTGAGACCTTTGGTGTCAAACTCAAAAAAAAACCAAAAAATATTTCAAAAATTATTCTGGATATTCAAGTTTAAATATTATATACAAAACTTGCGTGGATTCAGTTTTTAAATAAAAAAAATCTTTAAAAACTTTTTTTTAAAAATTTTTAATAATATACTGGATAATAAAATTTAATATAAGAAAATTTTTTTTTCAATTTTAATTTTAACATGTAAAATTCAGAGATTTTGTACTAGCCTCGTGGATTTTAATTCATTTTTAAAATAAAAAAAAAAGAGAAAAAACTTTTTAATAATATGCTGAATATTAAAATTCAAGGAATATTTTCTAAAACTTGCCACGTGGATTTTAAATCATTCCTAATATCTGTAATTTTCAGCACCTCGTTCATCTCACCTCCGACAACATTCAACTCAACGACGTCTTCCATCTGATTCCCCTCGAATTCATGTCCAATGAGGTTCAACTCATTCAAGAATCCTATCAAAAAGTCTAATTTTTTTTTGTTTTTGTTACATTTTTTCTTGCACGGGTTTATTTATTATTATTATTATTCCTTGTTTATACTTGTAAATAAATAAAATTGTGTACAGACAAAATTGGCTCAATTTTTCCAATTTTCTGTGTGAGAAAATTGGTTTGTTTTTTCTTTTGGTATTGATTTCGATTGGTTTTCTTTTTCCCATTTTACGCATTTTTTATCATAAGAAAAGACTTTTTCAGGAAAATCAAAGAAATCGACCATGACGGGGATCGATCCCACGACCTTCAGATTTAAAGGCAAACGCGCTAACTATTACACCATTCGTGACACGTTGGCAGTGGGTTCGATTTCTATACAGCTTATGAAACTATTTTTCGCCATAAGAATAGAACCGTAATTCAAAGGAACATACTGATTTTTTGAAACCAAAATTAAGATGTCCCTTTAAAGGAACATGCTAGGGTCTCGGAGTGAGCAGTTGTATCATATTTAAAGGATCATCTCGTAATTATGTTTAAGATTACTGTAGTATGTAGGTCTTGCGGCGATTTTGTAATTTTTTGTGAAAAAAAAATCCAAAAAAATGAAATTAAAAAATTAAAAATTAACTTTAAAAACTCAAAATCTACAAAAAAAACCGATTTTTTGTAAAAAAAGAAAAAAAAATGAAATAAATAGATCAAAAATTAATTTTAAAGTTTAAAAATTTAAAAAATAAGGACCTATTTTTGCACTTGGGCTCATGTCGTTTTTCTTGCTTCACCCAACATTAAAAGTGGGTGGCCTAGAAAACCAACATGTGGCCTAGGAAACCAAATGCTTCTGATTGGAAATATGCTTCTAAGCAGAGCTGTTGAAATGGAATGTACCCCAGATGGGCTTCCCAGATTAACTGGGAAGAATGAGTAAATTTTATCACGTGGGAAATTCCAAATAAACATTACCATCCCATGGGAGCCCAGGTGGGCTTTCTTTTTTCTTTCATTTCTTAAAAAAACACTAATTTTTTCATGAAATGAACAAAAAAACGACCAATACGTCAGAAAAAGAAATACAAACGTGAACTTTTTCAAAAATTTACAAAAAAAATTTCCCAACTGGGAAAGCCCAGCCCACCCCAGTTTATCTGGTCATTTCTTGAAGTGGGATGGGATGGAATGGGCATTTCTATCTGGGCTATCTGGAGCCAACATTTTTCCCATTTCGACAGCTCTGCTTCTAAGACACCAAATTTCAATCAAAGTATGATCTAGAGAACCAAAAAATCACCTAGCAAGTCATTTTTAGCCAAAATCTGACCTAGAAACCCAAAAAATGGCCGAGAAAACCAAATTTTCAATTTCTGATAAAAAATGTTCTGAAAAATCAAGTTTCTACTATCAAAATCTGACCTAGAAACCCAAAAAATGGCCGAGAAAACCAAATTTTCAATTTCTGATAAAAAATGTTCTGAAAAATCAAGTTTCTACTATCAAAATATGACCTAGAAACCCAATTTTTGTGAAAATGTGACCTAGAAATCAACACTTGGCCTAGAAAACCAAGACATGGCCTAGAAAAAAATAAAGGAGCAGACCGATTTTTAACAACAAAAAAAAACTTCATGTCTGTAATTTCCCTTCCAAATCTACAATTTTTCAAGTTTTCACCTCGAACCCCCTAATCTTCTCCTCAAAGTCAAAACCAAGAAAAAAACCAAAACCAGTTCCTTTTTTTCGCCGCCAAAAAATCAAATTGAGTTGCACTTGGGCCCATGTCGTTTTTCTTGATTCACCCAACATAGAAAAGTGCCAACTTTTTCTTTTCCCAAGAAAACGAAAAAAATTTTAGTTTTTTTTTTTTGGTTTTTTTATGTGCAATTGACAAGCTTCTCTTTTGGATATATATTTTTTTTTTGCAAAAAAAGCAATAAAAATTAAATGAGCAAAAAAAAGAGTTAATTGGAAATTTTCGGAACGACGAAGGCAAGTAAATTAGGTTTTTTTTTGCCTAAACTCTTTCTAGTTCCAGGTAGAAAAATTCATTTTCCTTTTTTTCTTCGAAAATTCACATTTGCGCATCTGGAGTTGGTTATATTCCAATAAAAAACATTTTTTTTGATACATTTTTCATTTTGCTCTTCACAATGGAGCATCTGGCTCTAACTATACATGTTGCACATTTTTTATCTTTTGTTTTTGAGGGAAAAATCCAACAAAATAACATATTATATAAACTTGACGTAAAGTTCGGTGTATTGTACGCAATTGCACACATTTTGTTCGTCTACAGTACTTTTTTAATAATTCATTTGTTTAGTTCTTTGACGTTGAAACCGTGAAATTTGAGAATTTAAAAACATCAAAAATGAATAAAAAATAAAAATTTGTCGTAATGTTCAGTGTGTGGTACGCAATTGCACACATTTTGTTCGTCTACAGTACTTTTTTAATAATTCATTTGTTTAATTTTTTGACGTTAAAACCGTGAAACTTGAGAATTTAAAAACATCAAAAATAAATAAAAAATAAAAATTTGTCGTAATGTTCAGTGTGTTGTACGCAATTGCACACATTTTGTTCGTCTACAGTACTTTTTTAATAATTCATTTGTTTAATTCTTTGACGTTAAAACCGTGAAATTTGAGAATTTAAAAACATCAAAAATAAATAAAAAATAAAAATTTGTCGTAATGTTCAGTGTGTTGTACGCAATTGCACACATTTTGTTCGTCTACAGTACTTTTTTAATAATTCATTTGTTTAATTCTTTGACGTTAAAACCGTGAAATTTGAGAATTTAAAAACATCAAAAATAAATAAAAAATAAAAATTTGTCGTAATGTTCGGTGTGTTGTACGCAATTGCACACATTTTGTTCGTCTACAGTACTTTTTTAATAATTCATTTGTTCAATTCTTTGACGTTAAAACCGTGAAATTTGAGAATTTAAAAACATCAAAAATAAATAAAAAATAAAAATTTGTCGTAATGTTCAGTGTGTTGTACGCAATTGCACACAGTTTGTTCGTCTACAGTACTTTTTTAATAATTCATTTGTTTAATTCTTTGACGTTAAAACCGTGAAATTTGAGAATTTAAAAACATCAAAAATAAATAAAAAATAAAAATTTGTCGTAATGTTCGGTGTGTTGTACGCAATTGCACACATTTTGTTCGTCTACAGTACTTTTTTAATAATTCATTTGTTCAATTCTTTGACGTTAAAACCGTGAAATTTGAGAATTTAAAAACATCAAAAATAAATAAAAAATAAAAATTTGTCGTAATGTTCAGTGTGTTGTACGCAATTGCACACATTTTCGTTGCCTACAGTACTTTTTATTGGTTTTTGGGTGTCAAGAAGTGTTTTCAATTAAAATCCACGTTTCGAAATTCAAAAAATGGAGTTTTAGTTATTTAAAACTAGAGATTAACAAAATTTCTATTTTCAAAGTTGAAATCAACGATTTTTGCGTTTTGGCGCCAAACTGAACATTTTCGCGCCAAAGTGTCGAAAGTCGCGGCAAGACCTACTACAGTAATCTTCAACGTATCAATATAGAAATGATACTTTGAATGAAAATAAGCGATTTGATAAACTTGAATTTCTAGCTGTTCGCTTCGAGACCCTAGCATGTTCCTTTAAACAAACATCATAATAGAGCGCACTTGCTCGCGAATAAAATTGTTTTTTTTTTTAGTTTAATATCATTAGTGTAACTTTAAAAATTAGAGATAAAATTTGTCGTAATGTTAGGTGTGTTGTACGCAACTGCACAAATTTTGGTCGACTATAGTATTTTTTTTATTAATAAAAAAAAACACATTTTTCGATTTTAAGAAGTGTAGGAAAAAAGGTGATGAAGTTTTAAAGGAACATAACCATACACTCAGCTGCGCGCTTCAAGACCCCTATGTTCCTTTAAACAAACATCAATAGAGCGCACTTGTTCGCCCGCGAATAAATTTTTTTTTTAGTTTTATATCAAAAGTGTAACTTTGTTGTCTCTCTCAATTTTTGTTATGATAAAGAGAAAAAATAAAAACTTGTCGTAAGGTTAGGTGTATTGTACGCAACTGCACACATTTGCTTCGCTTACAGTACTTTATTCTCAGTTTTTGAAATTTGTTTCGTTCTCAAGAAGTGCATTAGCGTGGGAAAAGAAGGTGATGAAGTTTGAGAATTAAGGAACCTTTAAAGGAACATAGCCATACACTGCTGTTCGCTTCGAGACCCCTATGATCCTTTAAACATCAATAGAGCGCACTTGCTTGCGAATAAAACTTTTTTTTTAGTTTTATATCAAAAGTGTAACTTTGTTGTCTCCTCTATCCATCTCCAATTTTTATTTTCCTCAATTTTTGTTATGATAAAGAGAAAAAATAAAAACTTGTCGTAAGGTTAGGTGTATTGTACGCAACTGCACACATTTGCTCCGCTTACAGTACTTTATTCTCAGTTTTTGAAATTTGTTTCGTTCTCAAGAAGTGTATTAGCGTAGGAAAAGAAGGAGATGAAGTTTGAGAATTAAGGAACCTTTAAAGGAACATAGCCATACACTGCTGTTCGCTTCGAGACCCTAGCATGTTCCTTTAAACATCAATAGAGCGCACTTGCTTGCGAATAAAACTTTTTTTTTTTTAGTTTAATATCAAAAGTGTAACTTTGTTGTCTCCTCTATCCATCTCCAATTTTTATTTTCCTCAATTTTTGTTGCTTAATTCGTTGCATTTTCTCTCCATCTCCCTCGCTTCTAAATGTGTGTTGGAATGTCTGCGTCTCTTCACATCACCCACTATTCGCCACCACTGAATATCCATCAATTTCCGCCCGGCCTTTTTTCTTTTTTTTTGTCTTGCTCTCTGTGCTCATTTTTGCTCTCCATCCCACCCCACTTTTTTTTTCGCCGCCGTCGCAACGGAATAGAAATTTTCAACGAATTTCAGTTTTTTTTTTCAGTATGGCAAAACGATTACTAGGATTTGTGCTCTTGATTTTTGGCGCGGTGGTCAGTGTCCAATCAGCTGGGGTCAGAAGTGAGCTTTCAAAATTTTAAAAATTCATTTTTCGCGGGCGAAATTCGGGTTACTGTAGTACTGAAAATGTTTGTTTAGCAACTGATGTGGATCTTCATCTCGTGGCGAGTAAATCGACCGAGTTACACACGCTTCAAGCCGATCGACCAGTTATTATTTGGTGCGCGTTTGATAATACAAAGGTGGGTGGCCGAAGAAACCAAATCAGTTTTGGGAGTGGCCTAGGAAACCAAAAATGGCCTAGAAAACCAAACACATAACCTAAAAACCAAATTATTACAAATTTTTAACCAAAATGCGACCTAGAAACCCGATGCATGGCCTAGAAAACCAAATTTCAGTCAAATTATGACCTAAAAACCCAAACACGTAGCCTAGAAAACCAACATATGGCCGAGAAAATAGATTTAAATTTAAAAAAAAGCCTAGAAACCCAACACGTGGCCTAGAAAACCAAATTTTTAATTTCTAACAAATCAAGGGCTCAAAAACACTAAATTTTGATCAAAATATGGCCTAGAAATCCAAAAAATGACCTAGAAAACCAAATTTTTAATTTCTAACAAATCAAGGGCTCAAAAACACTAAATTTTGATAAAAATATGGCCTAGAAATCCAAAAAATGACCTAGAAAACCAAATTTTTAATTTCTAACAAATCAAGGGCTCAAAAACACTAAATTTTGATAAAAATATGGCCTAGAAATCCAAAAAATGACCTAGAAAACCAAATTTCAGTCAAATTTTGACCTAATAACCCAAACACGTGGCCTAGAAAACCAACTTTTTAATTTCTAACAAATCAAGGGTTCAAAAACACCAAATTTCAACCAAAATGTGACCTAGAAATCCAAAAAAATGACCTAAAAACCCAAACACGTGGCCTAGAAAACCAAATTTTTAATTTCTAACAAATCAAGGGTTCAAAAACACCAAATTTCAACCAAAATGTGACCTAGAGACCCAAAAAATGGCCCAGAAAACGAAATTTTAATCAAATTATGACCTAAAAACCCAAACACGTGGCCTAGAAAACCAAATTTCAGTCAAATTTTGACCTAAAAACCCAAACACGTGGCCTAGAAAACCAACATATGAACTAGAACACCAAGTTCAGCATAAAAAAAGAGTTGCATTGTCCTGGTTGTTGTTCTTCGGAACTTGCATGACAACAAAGATTAAAGTGGATAAAAACCACTATCGGAACAAGAAATGAACGAAGTGTTTGATATTAGACGTTTTATTGATCAAATACCGTTTATGACAAGAGGGGGATGGTTTAAGACCATCCCCAGAACACGAAAACCTACAAGGAACCTACAAGTCTAAGAAAACACCAAACCTCTAAATCAGAAAAAGAAAAGTAAAAACCGAGAACGTGCAAACACACAACCGGCGTCATTGACAGAAGACTAGCGCGTTTGTGGTGCACGGCGCGGCGATTTGAACACGGATTCTAATAGGGATATTACTTCCCCCTCCTTCAAGAAAGCCGTCCCGGCGCTACTAGCCAAAAAAAACTGTTGAGGTGGCTCTAAAGTTACGATAGGGGGGTCAATTCTCATAATTAAATCCAAGAGTCGATTGGCTGCTTCTCCAGACATCGCCATGTTAGCTATATAGCATCCATAACGACAAAAGCATCGACCTGGCATTTGCACTTGAACACTCAACCTATCCTCATATTCACGTTCATCCTATCTTTTCTGAACGTCTTTTCATCTTTCAATATTCACTTCCTCAATCATATCCTCGAAATCATCGCTGTTCAAACATAATCCTATACCTATCATTCTTCGCTCATTCATACCATTTATCTTCCTAATTTGAAAACTCATTTCCCTTTTCAACATCTAATTTCCCAATAATCAGCAATTTTTCACTTTCATCCATACAAACTTCAGGCGATTTTCACTCATTTCCACAAAATTCCTTTTTTTTTCATCCAATACATTCTATAGGCCGACATACGCATATGCGCCTCAGTTCCACCTTCATGTGCTTCGGTTTCCGATGTTTTGGCCAGAGCATCTACCAATTTTCCACACATTTCGGCCAATTTTTCCCATTTCCGGCGATTTTTCCCATCGAAAAATATCCCGGCCATTTTTTCCCTAGATTATTGCGCTTTTTGAACACTACTTCACGTCTTCTATCGCGTCCATCATAGTTTCTGCGCTCATCTACCCAAATTTCAACTCATCGAAACACTACTCTTTAGTGTCCACTTTGGCGCCACAATAACGCATATTTGACGTTCGAATCGTTCTCAATTTACTTGGAGTTGCATAACAGGATCTTTGTGAGGGATGCGCAATCCACTTCTTCCACATTTTCCTTCATCTTCAGCTTCCCCGTCTCTTCTTACCCGACTTTCTTCCTAAAATAACCCATCAACCCATGTTTTCCAGAATTTTCCACCAAAATCATACATCTTGCTTCCAAGAATCTTCCGACAACACATCTCTAATCCTAAACAGCTTCCTTGAGCTTCTTTTTGGTCTCATCATCTTCTTGGAATCACCAATGCTCACTGTTTCTTCCATGGATCGTGTCTCTTCCGATTTTCCCATTTTTCCACAAGTTTCTGACTTCGGCTTCCAGGTTTCTTCAATTTTCGGTTCATCTATCCTTCATCGTTTCTTGTTGTTTTGGTTGTTCATCCGGTTGAATAATCTCCGAATGGTTCGACATATCTGCAAAATGACTTGCTTTGTTGTTGTTGAGCTATTAAAAACAATTCGATTGCGAAAAGTTACAATAGCAAATACGAATCAGCAAAACGAAGCCAAGTAGAATATACCCTACGTGAACTGATTACAGTTCACAACAAGATTACTTGTTAGGTGTGACGAGGTGAGGATCCCGTTTTGGGCAACCTCTGACGATTGATTCGGTTCGGCCCCCAAGTTGCATTGTCCTGGTTGTTGTTCTTCGGAACTTGCATGACAACAAAGATTAAAGTGGATAAAAACCACTATCGGAACAAGAAATGAACGAAGTGTTTGATATTAGACGTTTTATTGATCAAATACCGTTTATGACAAGAGGGGGATGGTTTAAGACCATCCCCAGAACACGAAAACCTACAAGGAACCTACAAGTCTAAGAAAACACCAAACCTCTAAATCAGAAAAAGAAAAGTAAAAACCGAGAACGTGCAAACACACAACCGGCGTCATTGACAGAAGACTAGCGCGTTTGTGGTGCACGGCGCGGCGATTTGAACACGGATTCTAATAGGGATATTACTAAAGAACCAGAAAACCAAAATCGGCCCTAATTTTTCCAGATGTTGATCAAATCCGCCAACTTCACCCGAAAATCCACCAAAGAAATCATCGCCGCCGAAATCAGCGCCGACAAAAAAAATGCCACCCTCAACATCACACCACCAAGTATCAAAAGTAGGTCCCAAAAAAAATTTTTTTTTTTTTTTTTCAAAAATCCATCGTTTTTCAGACGCCGGCGAATACGAATGCGCAATCACCGATGATAAGGGACCCGTTTTGCGGAAAACTATACAAGTCTATCGTAAGTGCGCTCCATTGATAATATTTTTGTTTTTGTTTTTTCTTTTGTTGTCATGGGATCTTGGGACCAAAAATAACAGAAAAATTGGAGACAACTGACACTTTTATCTTTTTGTTGTTATTTTGGAAGAAAAATTGGATAAAAGGGAATAGATGTGAAAGGGGATGGCCGAAGAATCCAATTTCTCAAAAGACATGGCCTAGGAAACCAAATTCTTAAAGGACATGACCTAGGAAACCGAATTTTTAGAGAACATGACCTAGAAAACCAAATTCTTAAAAGACATGACCTAGGAAACCAAATTCTTAAAGGAAATGACCTAGGAAACCGAATTCTTAGAGAACATGACCTAGAAAACCAAATTCTTAAAGGACATGACCTAGGAAACCAAATTCTTAAAGGAAATGACCTAGGAAACCGAATTCTTAGAGAACATGACCTAGAAAACCAAATTCTTAAAGGACATGACCTAGGAAACCGAATTCTTAGAGAACATGACCTAGGAAACCTAATTCTTAGAGAACATGACCTAGAAAACCAAGTTCTCAAAGGACATGACCTAGAAAACCAAATTCTTAAAAGACATGACCTAGGAAACCAAATTCTTAAAGGACATGACCTAGGAAACCAAATTCTTGAAGGACATGACCTAGAAAACCAAATTCTTAAAGGACATGACCTAGGAAACCAAATTCTTGAAGGACATGACCTAGAAAACCAAAATCTTGAATAACATGACCTAGAAAACCAAGTTCTCAAAGGACATGACCTAGGAAACCGAATTCTTAGAGAACATGACCTAGAAAACCAAGTTCTCAAAGGACATGACCTAGGAAACCGAATTCTTAGAGAACATGACCAAGAAAGCCAATTTCTTAAAGGACATGACCTAGGAAACCAAATTCTTAAATGGAGATGACCTAGAAAACCAAATTCTTAAAGGACATGACCTGGGAAACCAAATTCTTAAAGGAGATGACATAGGAAACCAAACTCTTAAAGGAAATGACCTAGAAAACCAAATTCTTAAAGGAAATGACCCTTTGTATACTTTTTGGTAAAACCGTCATAACTCGGCTTTAAATAGTCCGTTTGGCCTCATATTTTGCATAGATATGCTTAAAGCTATCAGCAATGTGTTCCAATTTTCATATACCGATATCTGCAAAAAATAAAAAAATGTTCTCTGAAAATTTCCATTTTTTTCGAATTTTATGATAATTCTTTCTGAAAATACAATGAAATTTTCAAAATTTGTAGAAAGGTTCAAATTTGATGGAATTTATGATACCTTTGAGTGCAACTGTGCGAAATATGGAGCCAAAAGGACCATTTTGAGCCGAGTTATGTCGATTTAACCAAAAGTGTACAAACTTTTGGTGAATTATCATTAAACTATGTATCGGCCTGACCCGGCTCGGATTTTCATGTTTTCAGGAACTCGATTTCAACAAAAAAAATTATCCAGAAAACTGGATTTTGGTTTAGAATTAGACCAGATACGCCAATAATTCAGAAATCGTAATTCCTACTCGGGGAAAAATCGGCAAGCTTGCGACAGTTTATCGCAAACTTGCGGCAATTTGTCGCAAACTTGCGACATTCGGC
Source organism: Caenorhabditis sp. 38 MB-2015 (assembly GCA_900536415.3). Classification (NCBI taxonomy): domain Eukaryota; kingdom Metazoa; phylum Nematoda; class Chromadorea; order Rhabditida; family Rhabditidae; genus Caenorhabditis; species Caenorhabditis quiockensis. The sequence continues at coordinate 27,806 of LR548812.1, forward strand.
TGTCGCAAGGCTTGCGGTGTTCTTGCGCCAATAGTCGCAAGCTTTGCGACATCTAGCAGCAAAACTACTGCACGGCTTGCGACACCCTTGCGCCAGAAAAAATGTGTCGCAAGTTTGCGACAAACTGCCGCAAGCTTGCGACAAGGGAAAAGCCTTGCGACACGCTTGCCGTTTTTTCCCCGAGTAATCAATTGAAAAAATAATGTTCTCCGCTAACAAAAAATTCAAAATCAAAGATAAGCTTGTCCGCTCTATTGAGAAAGTGAACATTTACGTCAAGTTGTGTGTTTTGTATGCAAACACAACAAAAATTCGTCAAATTTACTTTTTTTTCCCCCCTTTACCGCCCCCCCCCCCCCNCCCCCCCCCCCCTTTAAAGGTGGGGCAAGTTGCTCTTAAAAGAAAGAGCACATTTTTTTTAGGTAGGGCCCTCGAAGGATTTTTTACGGAAAAGTCTAGTATTCGAGAAAATTTCATTTGAAAAAAGAAATTTGGAAACTTTTTCAACTTTGAACATTTTTTTCTCGAATACCAGACTTTTCCGTAAAAAATCCCTCGAGGGTATTACCTAAAAAAATGTGCTCTTTCTTTTGAGAGCAACTTGTCGAGTCCCTTTACCCCACCTTTAATAAATCTCAAACTTTTTTTTTGCAGATAGACCAGTCGCTCATTCATCCGACGATCATTTCGATGTCATTAGCGACGTCACACACCACATCTCATCTGATATTCGAGTCGAGGTAAGCTCCCAAAAGTGTGCACAATTTTTTTTGTTTTTTTTAATTCGCGTGTTCGCAATAGAGCACACTTTCTCGCTCAACAAACGACAAAAAAAATTAATTAATAATTTTTTTTCAGTTCGGCGATAGTGTCAATTTAACTTGCCCAGTTCGAGGATATCCGGATGTCAATTTCAATTGGGATATGAATGGAAATCCGCTTAGTGAGTTGACCAAATTTTAAAAAATATATAATTTTGTTATTTTTCTTCAGATTTGAGTGATAGAATTCAAATGGCTGGAAGCACTGTTCATATTAAAAATGTGACTTATGCGGATAGTGCCAGGTATAGATGTTCGGTGAAAAATGGTTACAAAATAAATGGCAAAAATTTCGGCCCACTTTTGACGCTTGATCGAAACTTGGTTATTAAGAGTGAGTTTTTTTAGGGCTCAGTGAGTCATGTGCGCTCCATCGAAACTGTCTTTTTCTTTTCTTTCTCTCTGTTTTCAACACACACTCACAATTGTTCTCAATATTTCTTTCACAGTTCAAAAAAGTTCGAAAATTGAAAACTTATCATCAAAAAATCAAATTGAAAATCAGAGAAACAAGCATCTTTGCTCCATTGAGAAAAATAATTCGCTTTTACTGAACACTTTCGTCAAGTTGTGTGTTTTGTGTGCAAACACGGCGCGTCTTTGAAAAAAAATGATGTAATAACTTTAACAAATTATTTCAATGTGCCTTTAAAGTTCAAAAATGCGATTTTTCAAAGATTCGCGTTAAAAGTAATATACAGTAGTGATTTAAAGGGACATGTCGATTTTGTTTTACCTGTTTCGGTTTTCTATCGATTTTGAATTAACAGAGTAGTTAGACATGCATGATGTATGTTCTAACACACAACTTTTTTTTGTAACAAATCGTCATGTCCCTTTAAATCGTTACTGTACTCTATTTTTGGTGTTTGGGCGTCTCTACCACCCGCGGGTACCCATACCTACCCACAATTCTTCCAGGTCCCTACGAATTCCTCTACCCGCTAGCCGTAATCCTCCTCATTCTCATCCTATTGACCATCATCATCGTCACCTGTGAATGGCGTAAAAAGAAGGCCGATGAAGCGTTGCTCAAGTAGAGTCTACAGTACTCCTCTCCCACCACCAATACAGTATGACCACCACATCGCTTCAGGACCTATTGCTCACGATTTTTGTTTTTTTTTTTTTAACTTTCTCGATAATATTTTCCTTACATTATTTTTTTTTAACCTTCTTTCTATTGGATACGGAGTATTTTTCAATAAAAAACTTCCTTAAAGGAGTATTTTTATCACAAAAATAACACAAAATAGGAAAAGAGAAAAGATCAAAAAATTTCGGCTAAAATTAGAGAATAGAGACAGAGAGACAAGAAAGGACCTGTTTGTTAAAACGATGGACGAAAAAAAAAGTAAAGTACGATAAAACAAATGTGGCGAGACCGCCGGGGGGTCTGCTTAAAACTACACATTGAGAAAAAACAAATCCCATCATTTTGTGTATAATAAGAATAACAATGATTATGGTGTAAAATGGTGAATGAGAGGGAAGAAGAGAATGACAGAGACAGAGAAAAATGAAACTAAAAATCGGGTTACTGTACATTTTTGTTTTTGTTATATACGCAAGAAAAATGATATGATTCTTTTTGTGACAGACTTTTCGTGTTGGTGTGCGCCTTTTGATTATCATTCATTGGAGTTGGCGGATGGTGATGACGCGTCGTGATGATGCTGAAAATCGAAATTTTGTGTTTTGCGAATATTCGAAACGTGTTAGACATTGTTGTCAGTTTTCAAGTGTAGATTTTCAAAGTTATCTTTTTCAGAAAACTAGTTTTTTTACAAGGGAGTCACGCGAGCTCTTGGATTCAACTTTTTCTCAAAATTCGCATAGTTATAGAGCTCCACCACCTTATTATCATAATATATTTTTATTCACAGGAAAATGTTTGTGAAAAAAGTTATAAATTATCAACGTTGTTTTATTTTCCATTACAATATTCTATTTATATCTAAGATTTGTAAAATCGGGCGAACGGGCAAACGGGCAAACGAGTGCGGGCAACATTTTTTTACAAGCTTATATATATCAATTTGATCTACAAATGTCTGACTCTGTCAATTTGTGATATTTAAATAGGAATAGACATTTAAAATGGACAGTAAACAATTTTAGATAAAATTTTCCCTCGGATAAAAATTATATCATGATGATCAGGAGGTCGAACTCTATAAATTTTAAGAAAAAGTTGAATTCAAAAGCTAACGAACCTCTTTTCTTACGTTAGAAAATGTTTTTGTGGTCAATGGAGCGCGTATAAACTTCGCAAATAACTTCAAATTGTTCTTTTTTGTAGGTCAACTTTCCAGAACCTGTCAGTAGTTAGATTCTGTGTAAAAAAGAAGAGTAGATGGAACCAGATTCTACTGGTGAAATGTCTCATTAAAATTTCAAAAAAATTAATTTTACAAATCTGGCGCTGAATTGAAGCTGAACTACGAAAAGTTGTGCCTATTCTCGATAGAGATAGGTCAGAAACATTTTTCATTGAAAAAAAAACTAGAACTCTGGTCCCCTTCTAGTGAAATCATCGTGATCAAAAAACATTTTTCAATTTTTTTCGTAGTATTTACGCAGGGCGAAAATCTTCTTCTTCTCGCCCCAACGAAAATTTTTGTGACCTTTTTGTTTTGTTTGACAACACAACGCCCCGATTGGCAGATTTGATCAGTTTGTTCACTAAGACATCAAGTCTCCTTTTTAAATTTCAAAAAAAAACAACGAGTAAGACCAACCTGTACATGAGGAGCCGGGCTCAATTTACAATGCACACTCGGATTGATAATCGACGCTTTTCGTTGTGGGACCGTGTCGGGACGTGGAATTTGCAAATTGTCGTCATCGATACGTTCAGCACTTGGCCGACTTGGTGTCGATGATGTGACTGGCGCGGCTTGTGATGAAGCGATTGGTGTTGGGTGAATTGGCGATTTTTGTGCTGGTGCTGGTGGTGGTTGATTGTTTTGGTCGTTGGTTTGAGCAACTGCAAAAAATTCCAATTATTTAAAATCACAATTTTCTACGAATATGCTCCTTTCCTCGTTACAAAAATTTTTGTTTTTTCTATTATTCTGCATAGCCCTATTAGTTTTTTGTTCGAGTCGAGAGAAAAGTTTGAACAAAAAACAATAACAAAAACTAATTTTCGAAAAACTCAAAGATCCGTCTGAGGCTGTGAAAATTTGGGTAGATTTTTTTCGTTGATGGGGAATATGAATTTTGAAGATTTACATTCCAACATTGATTGAAAATTAAATTCTGTCGCTTGTAAAAAAATTTCAGTGAAAATTTTGATTCCGACTTCCGACTTCCGCGAATGGAAATTCTAATTCCGACTTTTTATGTCCAGTCCAATGATCGGATGTCGGCTCATCTAATAGTAAAAAAAACACTATTTTTCCATCGCAAAATCAGTTTTCCGTATTTTTTCTCAATTTTTGTTCAGTTTATCTAATTTTTACAAACAAAAATGTGTTTCGGACGGAAAAATAAACACCAAAAGCACTCCCGACTTCCGACTTCCGGAATTGAAAAACTTGATTCCGACTTCCGCGAATGGAAATCCTAATTCCGACTTCCGGCAAACAAATTTTAATTCCGACTTCCGACTTTTCAAAAAATGACTTCCGCCCAACTCTGCTACAAATCCTTCACATACACATTTTTATTCAGACCTCGAAAAATTTTAAAATTTGTCCCGTCTGGAAGGTTTCCATTTTTCAAAAAAAAAAAAGAAAAAAAAGTGACCCTTTGGAACTCCAAAGGTTGTGCAAGGTATGTCTGCAGTTTATTGATTATGTTACGTTTCACCATTATTTTATTCATTCTCTAACATTTTTACAAAAATTTTCAACCACATTCAATCCAAAAAAGTAGAAAAAACCAACCTCCAGCAAGTGGATGCGGTTTCGATGCAAGTCCAACACCAGCCTTCGACTTATCCATCGCATAATCACCGGAATCGAAAAACTTCTAAATTTGGATAATAATTCATCAAAACGCTCAAACAAACAAAAAAACCCACTCTTTGCTGCAATTTCTTTTGCAAAAAGCTGCTCGCCGGTCTGGCCGGCAATTTCCCAGTCGCCGCCAATTTTCCCATCAACTCTTGCTCTTGTTGCTTTTCAGGCGATAACGCGGCCGCCGCTGCAACATTGCCACTAACTGCCAACTCTCCAGCTTCTCCTCTCATTTTAAGCGCAAATGTGTAGTTAGTTGGGCGATAGAAGTCGGAAACCCGCGGTTTGAAACTTGTTGTCTGCAAAAATAGCAAATAAAACAATATTATGAGGATGAATAAAAAAAGAGCCATGAGTGGCATGTTAAAAAAACGAATAGAAGAAAAAAAGATCGATTACACATACACACCGTGAATTTTTTTAAAACCATATTCTCCTTTTTTGTTGCTCTCGCGCAAGCCAAAACTAATTAACTCTCGAAGAAGAAAAAAAGAGTGTTACAATAATAATGATGATGATGACGATGAGGATGTTGATGATAACAAAAGTGACGAATCATATTTTAAAAAAAAAGAAAGAATAATCGAGGGAATGTTATTATAGTTATGGAGAAATTCGTGCGTGAGAAAGAACAATTTGTACTAGGAAATTGCATTCTTTTTGTGACCGACCGTAATAAATATAAGTTTTTGTTACTCATAAACATGACTCATTTCATAGTTTACAAGGTAAATATTAAATGACAAGACAATATTGATTAAAAATTTTCTGGCACAAATATGAAAATGTTCAAACTTTTGGTTTTGGGGACAAAAATAGATCATCTTGTGAAGCAGCTAAATTTCTGAAAAACAAAATTTTCGAACTGAAATATCAAAAATTTCTGTTACACAACAATTTATTTTTTAAAAAATAGAAATTTTACGAAGCTAGATCAATCTGGGCTAGTTTAACATTCTGAACAGCGCTCAATCGATTTTTCGAATTGAAAATTGAAACATAAAGAGTTCGAAACCAATTCTTAGGTTAGAGGCAGATTCAGTTTTCATATTATTAGGACTCTTAAAATCGGTTTCAAACTATATATTTTAATTTTCCGTGTGAATTATTGATTGAAAACCTCCTAATGTAGGAGCCCACTAGTTCCAGCATGTTATTTATAGCAAGTTGAGCAGATTTTTTGGTAAATTAAAAATTTTGAAGCCTATTATTGATTTTCGTAGAGAAACCTCACAAGAACTGATCAAGTTCAGCATCAAAAAAAATTTACAAAATGTCATGCATTATTTTTGAAATTTTAATATTCTGTGATATTTCACCTGGAAACAAAATTCTCGGAATCAAAACCAGACGAGATTAACGGTATTTGTTTGAACAAAACTAAGTTAAAAAATTTTCAAACGGCTTTTCATGGTTTCTTTTCGTGTCAAAGAATATCTAAGTATTCTTAGAAAGATGAAAAGTCGTGATTTAAAGGACAAAATAGAAGCATTTGGATGATAAATTCGAGCTTTCAGGAGAAATTTGGTAAAATCTGATCACAAAATAATTTTAAGTATCAAAAAATTTATATAAAAATGGTATAAACTTTATTACAAAATCCCAAATAAAAAAAACCTGGATGTTTTTAGGAAAAAACGCGAAGTTCAAAACTGGAATAAAAATCAATACCCACTTTCTAAGAATAGAAAAGCAGTATCACATGTAACTGAAGAATCAAAAATCATCATCAACATGTGAATTGAATTGTCTCTGCCCACAAAGAATTAAAAAAAATGAAAGCCAAATGAGTCAGCCAAACATCCAATATAGGTTTAATCTAATGAAATGAGACACACAGACAGGAGCAGCGAAAAAAAAATAGATGGAAAGATATGCATAATATTGCTTGAAAATGTTGAGAGATGAGCCTCGTTGGGGGGTTGGGGCGTGCGCGCGAGCGCGAGCACAAAAAAAAGACACAACACAAGCACATTTGGAATTAGAGACGGATTTGCTGGCAGTCTTTCTGCTTCAGCTATTTGTGAAGATTTCATTAGCTTGGGCGTGAAGGAGAAGAAGAAGAAGAAGAAGAAAAAAAAGCGAATGTTTTATTAATTATGCTATTTTTACTTTTTTTTTTGTTTCTCGGTGACAACTAGTAACTTCAAAAAAAGAAACGCCTCTGGCTTATTTTGACAAGTCCCGTAAACAGCTGAAAAAAATAGACAGCATCTTCGCTTGCTTCTTTTCAGCCAAAAATAAAATGCACACATCCTGTCATGACGTCGACTAGATCGCGAAAATATCAGATTTCAAGACAACAAGAAAAATTGGAACAATAATTGGATGAATAGAAGAATGATATGTGAAAAAAGAAAGAAAAAACTCATGTTGTCATAGCACCTAATCCGAGCTCAAGGGATATAATACGAAATTGACGTCAAGTAGCTATCTATCACTTGAAGAGAGTAGCAAAAAAAAGAAGAGTATTTGCCAGTGCGCAGGGGAAGCGTTTTTCTCGCTTAATGATGATGAGTTTGCCCTTTTCGCTAGAAACTTCATTAGGAAATGGAAAATAATAATTAAAAATGTATCGACAGAAAAAAAACGAGAATAGACACGCCTAAAATAAGCGTTCGGTGTCAAAAGTGCAGCTGATAACAATTTTCTTCAATATTTTTTTCACAAAAATAGGGAGGCGGGGCCCCGGGGTAATTTCAATGACTAATCTGTTTTGATGAAAAACCTGTGACGATGATAACGAAGCATTGAAAAACAAAAGATTGAAATTTATATTTACCACAGACAACAAAAATGATTTGGCTGGTTATTATGTTGAAATCGATGGACAGGAAATTGAAAAGCAAGTTGAGAAGAAAAAAAAAACAAAAAGACGAAATGGGAAAGAAACATGTGATGAGTCTCGAAGGGAACATGACGAAACACTGTGCGCCTTTAATAGCACATACGGTTTCTTGAATTTTTATTTTTTTTTGGTTTTTCAAAGTTTTTCATAGTTTTTTGAAGTTTTCAGCGAAATTAGTGTTATTTCTTTCAGTATTTTCGTTTTAAATTGATAAAATGAGATTAAATTTATTGCTCATCAAAAAATTTCTCACAAATTTTCTAGATTTAGGGTGTAAATAGGTTTTTTTTTAAACTCGTTCCGGTTCACCTGCCAGGCAGATGCATTTAGAAAATTGAATAAAAAACATGAGCGAAATTTTCAGTTAGGCGTTCAAGTGGTTTATAGAATTATCAAATAAAAAAAACGATTTTATAGGTAACTGATCAAATAATGAAACTAAAGTTTAAAAATTTATAAATTTTTAGGACAATGATGCTCAGAAAAAATGTTTAGGCGAAGAATTCGGGATATTCTCCAAAAAAATTGATAAAACTTAATTAGAAGTCGTGTAAATATTTTCATTTCTGTCTAACTTTCGACAAAATTTCATGTTTTTATCCAATTTACTCTAGATTCATACACTTTTTTTTTTAACTCTGAAAATTGTTTTTTAATGCGATGTCCAAAGCTGAAAAAAATGCAAAAAATCACGAATAAAAATCGTTTAAAGTTCAAGTCCAACTCTCTCTGTTTCACACGCTATTTCGAGAGTACTGTCAAAGGTCTCGACGCGAAGGAACGAAATAGTGTGTGAAACAGAGAGGGTGCTTTGAACGTTTTTTTCGCTTTTTTTTCTCGTTTTTTCCAGCTTGGAACATCGCATAAAATATAAAATTGAAGAACAATTTTTGTGAGAATGGAAAAAATGTTTTTCGTCGATTCAGAATGCGAATTGTGTTTCTTTCAGCAATAAAATTAATAATAAAAACAAAGAATACAATTTCTTCAAAAATGTGCAGAAAAAAATAAGAGACAGACAAAAACAAGTGATTTCAGTTACAAAATAAGTAGTTTCGAGTGTTGGGATAACAAGTGACGACAAGAGAACAAAACTGTACGAAATAATCATCAAAAAGAAACACTCACAAAACTCAAGATATTGTGTGTAAATGTCTGCGCTCAGGGCAACACAAAATATCCGCACACACTCAACAAAAGAAGGCAAAATGGAAAGAAAAAAAAACTAGAAAAATATCGATTCAAATTCGACTCGAACGGCTATACTCTCTTTTTCTTTCTGTTTCTGTTGTCTAACCGAGTATTATACGCGTCACACATTGAAACTGAAGAGACGAAAGGCGGCTAGATTTGTTGGGTCGAAATAGTATACAAAACATAAGAGATGGTCGAATGGCCGGCCAATGGCAGCCGAAACACACTTTTTTCTCTTTTTTTTGCTTCGTTTTTTTGTGTGTATGTCTCTGCTTGTCGGGTGATCTCTTTCTATTTCCATCGCGCCCTTTTCCCAACAACGAGTTGCTGCTTGCGCTTCTAATTTTTTTTCTTTTTTGTTGCACTTTGATTTTTTTTCTGATATCATATCCGATTGATTGTGCTTGCCTCGGTCCCAATGTATTGATACTTGACACTATGGAGTTCAAAGATTGTTTCAAAACAACGCGAGTTACTTCCATTCGAATAGTTTGCACTTTAACATCCTCTAAAAGTTGAGAAATGCACTTAGTTTAGATATAATAACTTTGAAATAGATAAAATGAAGAAGAAAGTGAATCATAATTGAAAACTCATTCCCCAATTGATTAATAGTATTCTCTAGCGGATTTAACCTCGTGAATTTTGATATTGAAAAAGTGCAGGTGAAAAAAAAACTGTTTTAAAATCATTTTTCTTACAATGAAGTGTTTCAGGATGATATGAAGCTTTTTGAATGGGTTTTTAAATATGCCATTTTGAGGATATTAAGACGATGAAAAAAAGAATTTTTGATTAGGATTTGGTTTCTAAATAGTAGTATCTAAATATGCGGTAATATATAAGTTTCAAAAGTTTATATATTATCCGTTACCTTTGTTTTTAAAACTTTCAAGATTTATAAATTTCTGTAAATTTTCAAATTTGATGATTAAATCTTAATATTTATGTGATCCGGATTATTCCTTATAATCACTTGAGAATATATCAAACTACATATATATTATTCAAAATTTGATAGTTTAAGGCTTTTCGGTTTTTTTTAAACCGAAAAACTCCATTCAACTTGTTTCGACCTGATGTAATTCTTCATAATTTTTCCCACGTACATACTCAATTTCTCCCCAGAAACCAATGAGAAACTTCCACCCTTATCAAATTTTCCATAAAATTGATCGCAACATTTCTCTTTTTATTGGATTTGTTTTCGACAAGTTCATTCAAAGTATGTTCAATTACTCTAATTTGGTTTTTTTCGTGGTGTGTGGTATCTGACCAGTTTTTTTACAAACTTTGATGATGTCTACTTTTGAATATTTTGATCTTTGTTTTTTCAATTATTTTTTGTCGGCTTCTCATAGAATTCTCCCATGATAAAAGAGTACTGTAATTTATCGGCTCCTCCTTTCGATATTTTTTGTCCTATATTTGACAGGTGAAAAGGGAACGTCAAAGTGCACATTTTGCGATGGTATGTTTGTTCAAACTGTTTGAGGCGTGTGCACAATTCGCGGATTTGTGAATGTTGCGTTATTTTCAGAAGCACAAAAAAAACTGCCACCCGAACTTTGACTCTTTTATTTCATTTCTTTCTGTTTCGTCGTGAGTTTAAAAATTGTTACTTTTTAGATAACCCAGAAACGCGGGGCAGTTCTTATCAATAGTTGTTTCAACAGAAAAAAAAATCTATTTTCACCAATAATGATTTCTGATTTTTTTTCAGAAAAATATTTGTTTGTGGTATTTTTGGCCACAATTTGCAATATGATATTTGTGCTCATCGTTGAACGGAGGAGAGAAACGTTCCATCCTGTATTAGTTGTACTATTATACACATTTTCGTACTATTGCGAAGTGCTATTCTTTAGTTTTGGACACTTCAGGCACTATTTGAGCGGGACCAACATCTGTGCCATACCGGAAGGGGTTCATTTTCAACCCTTTTTTTCGAAATAAGGCGGTTGGTTCTGGCCACAAGTAACTTTTAAATGCGTTTTCCTAAAAAAATTATTACCCAATTCCGACTTCCGTTGAATTTTTCATGAATATTGTGAAATACGATAAGAGAAAATGGAACAGTTACTCTTTTTTTCTGAATATTCATATAAAAAACCAAATCATGGACCTGGCTGGGCCAAGCCAGGTCCGGTTTCCTGACGGCCTAGCAAAATTTCCGATGCCCTTTCTCCCAATGATTGTTAGTTTTTTATCACTGGTTTTGTTTTTGTTTTGAAACAATAATAATGATTCGAGAAATCAATGAACATGGGTGTGGCCACAAATCAGAGAACATTTTTACCACCTTTTCTCATCAACAAAAATCCCATTGAGAATTAGTTTATTATCGGATATGGTATCATACTATATTTATCAGTTTAACGACTTTGGTAGAGATCTACTATTGGTTTACCCAGCTGCCTGTGAACAATTTGTTTTGTGATAATGAGATTCGGATTTTTAAATGCACTTTTGTACTCGCGCATCAAAAAACACGATTTCTCTGAAATTGGCTTCGAGAAGTCTAAAATTTAAAAATCGAAACCAAATCTCTTTAGGATGAAGTTCGGTCCTGTTCCAGTTGTAGCTCAAAACTTCAGTTGTAGCTCAAAATCTTAATTTTCTTCTAAATCGGTGCAGAATGTTGCTCAAAACTATTTTTCTCCTATATTCACCGGAATTCAGCTGTCAGAAGCAGGAAATTTTCAAAATTCTTTTGCTAATTGGAAAATCTGAAAAGTCCCCAGTACTATGGGAAGGAGTTCGGTGTGAATCGGGCCGCAAGAAACTGTCAAATCTTTAAAACCAAGATTCTAATGCTCATTTATGCTGGGAGAAACAATTTTCACCCTGAAACTGACAGGAGGTTTGATTTTCTGAGGTTTCAGCATGGGTTTCTTGACTGTGCTACATGTTCGCTGTTTCTGGAGCTCAAATACAGTGACTCCGAGGTTTCAGCTTGTTTGAAACCCTCGTACCTCTGAAATATATCGCCGATCAAATTCATTAACAAATTTTACAAAAATTAATCAAAATCTGATATCACTAATTAATGGTGTTATTTATTACTACCATTCTGGTATGATTCGCGATCTTAAACGATCAACATAGTTCCCGATCCTCCAACTCGCGTATAGTTTAATAATTTGACAATCTCCGTCTAATTCTTCCACTTCCGATAATTTTTTCCTGCCCTTACTACCTGCGCTATGCAACAAAACTGTATGTATTTTTTGGCATGTTCCTTCGTCTTCCTTCTTCTTCTTCTTCTTTTTTTGTGTGTCCTTGCGCGGGCAAGTGAGCGAATGAGCGTGCGTCGACCTCCCTCTCTCTTCGTTTTTTTTTTCGTCGTCCGTTTTTCTTTATGTTGTCTTTCTGTTTTTCCTTCTACCACCAATACTACCCGCAAAACTTTTTTCAATTTCTCTACGCCTCTTCAACCCTGTTCCGTCTCTCGTGCACACGCACAAAAAAGAACTCATCGCTCGCGCGGGGGCTCTTTTTCTCCCCACCCTAAGACAACCCGACGAGTTATTTGCCTTTGTTTTCGGCTCCGATTTCTCATGTTTTTATTAATAATGTTTATTTGATGCCATTCTTGGTGTGTTAGATAGCGAAAAAGACGAACTTTGGGTGTTATCGGGATTCACGATCTTCTCATTCCCTTGCCCCGTTCTTCGGCCAGTTTTTTGAAGCCATTTTCTCGTATTTAATTGGTGAACGTATAACTTACCAATTTCTGAAATTGCCAATTTACGAAGTGCATTAGATTAAAATTCCCCCCGGTTTTATTGCTCCGACTCGTCTGACAAAATTGAATTTTCATCAGTGGATGTTGGTTTGAAATTGTGCAGTTTGTTTAGATTTCAGCTACCACCCTCTGTCGTTGTGTACAGGCTGCGATTCATTAATTTCAGCTGAAATCAAGCGCAAACCAAGTTTCAGTTTATCAAAAATGATTTCAAAACAGAGAATCTGTAGTTTGAAAAATAGGATAGTACATAATTTGCACAGCTGTACAACATAAAAAATGCAATTCTTCCACTTATATGTAAATATATAATGGACTTTTGAAAAGGACGATTTCGATATCTAGCTTTCAAAAAATGTAAATCTTCACGGATCAAAGTTTTATAGTTTTCTGGTCCCCATGACGCTAGAACTTGAACAAATAAATCTTGAAACCAAAAATAAATTTGTCACTTTTTAATTTTTTTGATTTTCCTCGAGTATTCACTTAAAAAGCGTTAAAGGTGGGGTAAAGGGACTTGACAAGTTGCTCTTAAATAAAAGAGCACATTTTTTTAGGTAAGACCCTCGAAGGATTTCTTACCGAAAAGTCTGGTAATCGAAAAAATTTCATTTGAAAAAAGAAATTTGGAAACTTTCCACGTATCCCTAAACGTTGAAAGTTTCCAAATTTTCAACTTTAAACATTTTTTTCTCGAATACTAGACTTTTCGGTAAAAAATCCCTCGAGGGTATTACCTAAAAAAATGTGCTCTTTCTTTTGAGAGAAACTTGCCGAGTCCCTTTACCCCACCTTTAAGATCCAGTTTCAGGGTTTTCATTTGTCACGTCATTTCTATATAGAATTCTCCGCACCTTTTCTGTATAATACGAAAAAATATTTCTCTACCGTATCCCGCAAAAGTACAATTCTAGATATAATTATTAGTTCTAAATGTGAGATATAATAACTTTTGATCACTTCATATTATTCAAAAAAAAAAAAGAGTTCGATGTTTGCTTTTTCTTCTTATTTTTTCTCTTCTCAAAGCAATCAATTGTTGTTAATCCCTTCTCACACTAAAAATTATATTGCTCCATCATTTTTTGGTGTCCTTGTGTTCCTCTTGGGCTATCTAATTAAGCGATGAAATATTTATTCATCGCCGTCTCATATACACCCAAAAAATGAGCCAACTCACTTTTTGAAAGCTCATTTGTCTCCTCGACGTCGTCTACTTCGATATTTATAACAATGGCGAATTTACATGTTCTCTTTTTGCTCGTTTTTTTTGCGGGTTAGTGTGTTCTTTCGCTTTTTTATGGTGCTTTCTCGTTTTTTTAATGCTCTTGCTCTTTTTTTTTGCGCTGAAGAAACGGGGAAGAAAAGTTTTGGTTTAATCTAATTAGATGGAGATTCTTGAGCATGTTGAGCATTACTCATTGAAATCATATGAGAAAAATGGGTGGGTATAGAAGAGGAGGCAAAGTGAGGGGTTCACTAACCAATTTTCGCAAAGCTTCAAGTATTTTTAGCCGAATTACGTAATTTTTCGCTTTTGGAGTATTTTTGAAGCTCCAAATCTGAAAATTTCATGCAGAAGTGTCGAAAGTTATCGTATATGGGGTTCAAAATCATAAATTTAAAGTCCCAGTTGTGTGAAAAGTGAATATTGTTACTCTAAAATAGTCCAGATTTCTTGAATCATAAAATTATGCATTTTCAGCCAAAATCTGTAATTTCAGACCCGGATCGTGGTACTGATTGAAATGAATTGTGTCATACAAAATAGGCTTCTTTGCCTAAATTTAAATAAAATCTATGAAATTTCAACCGAAAAGTTCAGATTGAATTTCAGCTAGTATGTCGCCATTTTCGTCTGAATTTAGATAAAATCTATGGAATTCCAGCCATGTTCCCGATGTTGTTTTTAAATTCAGTTCTTGTTTTCGCTCATTTTTCCCACCCCAATATTACTATTTCGCCATTACAGTAGCCTTCTCCCTCATCACACACTTTCCATTTTTGTCGTTTTTTCGCCATCTGCCGTTTTTTTTAACTAGGCGCGAGATCACAGCTTTTCATTCATCAACGCCAGAAAAAAAACGCTTTCCATCTGTTTTTTGGCTTTGCATCATTACTTGCCTTATATATATATGTATGTATGTACATACAACAATATACATGCACTGTATATATAATGTAGGTATATGTATGTATGGATGGACAAATAGATGGGAGGTGGCGGCGGCGTCGTTTAGCTTGGAGACCCTATTTATATACATTTCGTAATACTGCCTGCTTGCGCGTTTTTTTGTTGGCAGATTGCCAATTTGAATGTGTATAGGTGTAGGTGACGAATGTTTTCGAATATATATTATATGTTTGTAAGTAGATTTTGTTGTGGGTTGGTGGGAACGGAGAGGAGAAAAGGAGAGGGAAAAGTCGGTGAAGGAATCACATATTTCAATGTCGCACTTGGCGTCGTCGTCGTTTTTTGAAATTGATGTTGTTTTGGGTTCTTTTCATCTCCTGCACTCTCTTCGCACTTTTGAATAGATTTAGTTTTCGTCTATTGATTTCTTAGTTCAAGTTGCAAATTATTGGTTTTTTTTTTGTTTGGATGTTACGTTGAATTTCGTAATATTCGTCATAGTTAGTATAGGTTTCAACACTGTTCATGATCTCTCGATTAGTTTCTGTCATTTCTGAATTCGTCTGCTCTCCAGAATTTTTTCGTTTCCGGTCCAAGCTCAGTGACTTCATTAGGCCTTACCATTTTTCAACCGATTTTTCACTCATTTTTGGTTTATATCCTATTATTTAAATTAGTGGCAATCACTTTCCTCAGCCGTATTTTCAGAGTCATTTTCTAGATAATTTTTCCAATTTTCACACCGTTTTTACGTTCTCCCGGTCGTTTTTTGAGTTCTCATCACCTGTCCGAAGCGTTTTGCGCTCTAATGAATTACAGTAATCGAACATGGCTTTTTTTACTGACGACATAGTAGTACAGCTCACCAAAAATGCTATAAGCCTTCCACAGATCGGTAATACGCGCTTTATTGATAGGCTATAAGTTTTTGTTCTGAAAATGCAATTTAAGTTGATTTTAAATATCAAATTCGAATTCTACGTGTAAAACTACTCTAGGAATCTTTTTATTTAATGGTTTCATTACTCCGGGAAGCTTATTTTCGAGTAGGAAAAATGAAAATACCGTAATCCGATGGCAGCGATTTGTGAACGACTAATAAGCTTCAAACAAAAATTCAGTCGTTAACCCCGCGATCCTTATCCCTAATAACCTATAATAAGTGTTTCTGAGGTAGATTTTCAATTCATGAGCCACTCAAACTACAGTAATTCAATATTCAAATCTGAGTTCATTCCCTCAGGAGTTGATTGGAGTAAATAACAGAGAAAGATTCTCTGAAAAACTTTATTTTGCTGACTAATCTGAAAATCAACGATTGTTTTTCTATTCAAAGCATCTACTTAGTACGGTAAAATGTACTTTTCTATCCATCTGTGTAGTTCAATCATTCTGCCCATCTGGGTCAGATGTTTTTTTTTCGCTAATAGAAGGCTTAGAACGTGGCTTCAGCCCGTCCCAAGCAGCTGCCACATTTGTTCATCGTTGCAAAGAAACTAATGACCATCCTACAGTAATCGTGAATTTTCTCTGCACTTTCCAAGAAACAATTTTTTTTTACAATTTTTAATTGGCTGTTAAACTTTTTTTTTCGCGAAACGAAAAAAAAAAATGTTTCTATCATTAAAAGTAACAAAAGTATAGTTTCACCCTCGTGTTTACTTTCAATCTTTGATGTTCCCTCACGCCTCCACGTTCCGCTTGGTCTCTAACTTATCCCACATTGCTTCTCCCCCCAACAATTTTTTTTCGTGTTGCTTCGTTTTTTTTCGCCTCCGAGCCAACCCGCGTTCTCCTCTCTCCTGGGGGGGTTCGATTTTTTTGTCGCCGTGCATCTCTTTCTCGATCTAATCAGAATTGTTATCATCATCACACTCCTCACCCATCAAGTTAACAAAAAAAAGAAAAGAAAAGAGCTCATCACTATGACGACTACATGCTCTTTCTCATCATCATAATAGTGAGTGTTTCGTATTCATTTTTCATTCAATCAACCTCTTTTTTCCATCCTTCCACAACGCATTTTTTCTCGCATCTCGTCGCCTTATCTGTGGGTCGTCGACTGGTTAGGGATGGTGGTCGTCGATACTAACTTTAAATGCCCTTGAAGTTTTGTTATATACCGTCATCGTGACCGACTCCATGTCTTCGCATTCTCTCGCACTCTCTTTCTCTCTCTCTCTCTCTCTCCTTAACCCGATTGATTTCTTGAATGATTTTTTTTTCTTAATTCGATCACATCATGAATAAGTTTGGTTTTTTTCAGAAAATATATGCACCATCGTCTCAACATTATTGAAGTTGGATAGAGAACGACGTTTTGAAAGTAAGTAAATGAAAATTTAGCAGAAAAAAACAATGTATTACAAGAAATTGTAGCACGTTCAGAATCTGAAAATTTAGACCGCTAAAGTTTTGATGATATTTCAGCTAAAAAAATTTGAAATGCTGTAAATTCCAGTTTTCGCGAAGAGTTCTTGAACCTCCAGAATCGAAAAAGCCGTGAAATCAAACGTCAGGCTATGCTGGTGTGTGAAATTTAATAGAACTTATTATTCTAAGGTTTCGGGACTAGAAAACTTTTGAAATTTTCAATTGGAAACCAGATTTCGGAAGAATTTTGAAGTTACACGTCCAACACGAGAAGAGGAGAAAGGACGTTGTGTTCCTTTAAATAACTGAGTTTCAGACTCTGAACAGCTTGGATAATGTTTCCAGAATATATAACTAGGTCCGATTACACTTGTAAAAAGCTGTTCGTCCTATTTTTCTCAACCCTGGTCCCGACACGAACGTGAACTTCAATGATTTGTTCAGAAAACGAAAATGTGCATATTCATTTTGCTCGAAACCCGTTTCTTCTTTCTTTTTTTTTTAAGCGCTTTTGATGATTAGTTTCCCCCCAGAATTTTTGCAGTTTTTGAAAACTTCATCAAAAAATGCACAAAAACCATGACTATAATTACTTTGGGATTCTAGCCTGAGTTCTCTTGTTTTTGTTTTTCTCGCATTGAAAAAAAATTCTAGTCTGAATCGAGTTTGAAAAACAAAAATATCTAGTTATTAGTAAAACTCCCTTTGGATTTGTCAAGTATTCTTTTTAGTTTTTGAGAAAATCTTAGTTGGCATGGTGAAAACAACAATTTTTGATCAACCCGTTTCATTCAAAAAAAAAAAAAAAAAAATCCTCTCAAGATTATACTAATCTTAAAGCAACCCCTGAAGCTGAAAGGCATGTCTGTATCCATGATCAGCAATAACAAATACTGGAAGTATGCTCATGTTCTCTATTACTGACAAAAAAATTATAGCGAAAAGTTAAAAAATGGCTGAGTTTGAGTCAAAAAGTGAAAAACGGCGAAAATCAGTTTAAAAATTCTTCTCCTATCATTCCTAGCAAAATGTGTCAACACGCTAGTCACGTACATTTTAATTGACGACTTTTTTTTTGAAAAACAGGGAGGTCGAGAGAAAAAAGAGGAGGTAATTCAAAATTGATTTCCCATGTGAAATTCAAATGGCTGAAACTGATTTCGCTTAAAATATTGTGATT
This sequence comes from Caenorhabditis sp. 38 MB-2015, assembly GCA_900536415.3. Classification (NCBI taxonomy): domain Eukaryota; kingdom Metazoa; phylum Nematoda; class Chromadorea; order Rhabditida; family Rhabditidae; genus Caenorhabditis; species Caenorhabditis quiockensis. Next base: position 46,069 of record LR548812.1, read on the forward strand.
TCATATTTTGGGATCCTAATTTTAACAATTTTAACTTCAATTTGCAATAGGTTTTGCCGATTTTTTATAGTATCGATTTTTAGCTTCAGGGGTTGCTTTAAGATGCTCTTTCAAATTTCTCCCGAGTTCAAATTTCTCCCGATCATTTTTCTCTTTCCAGATGGATGTCGTAGTTGTTCTAGCACTCGTAGTGCTAGCCGTTGTCTTTCTCGTCTCCCTCTTGATTCTCATCACAATGTGCTATCGAAGGAGGATGAATAGTGCGCACGCGAAAACGTCGCCGTTACGATTCTCGAAATTGGTGGAAAATTCGGACAACATTGAGAGTCTTGGTCAATTGAGTCCACTTATTGGTGAGTTTAAAAGATCTTATTTTTTGGGTCCCAGAGTAATTTTAGCCAGAGGAGCACTCAGAGTTGAGAAATATAGACCAAAATACAATAAAAACACGGTTAAATGACCCGGCCAGGATTGGAACACATGTATGTAATCTGATAGTACTCAATATTCCAAGGTATAATGAAACTATAAAAACTTGTAAAAAACGTTCTTATAAGAAAAAGACCAGAAAAAAGGACAAAAATAAAATATAGAAATGGAGCTCGAAATGGAAGAGAAGAGGGTGGCCTAGAAACCGACAACGTGCAATCGCGCTCCAGTGAAATTTTTGAATTCAAATTTTTGTTTTTTTGACAGTTTCATCAATTTTTTGGAGAAACCAACGTTTTTACTACATGAAAACACTTATTTATTTGTTTTCATAATATACTTCCATTAAAATGCGTTCAAAAAAACAAAAATTTGAATTCAAAAACATCAATGGAGCGCGATTGCACGTTGTCGGTTTCTAGGCCACCCTTTTCTCTTCCATTTCGAGCTCCATTTCTTTATTTTATTTGTGTCCCGGGTCATTTAATCTCAATTTTTCTTGTTTTACAGGACGTTTTCAGCGTTACTGTGAACCTAAATCGGATTCTAGTAGGTACAACAACTATCCGAAATTTTATTTATAATCCCGTCGCCTACGGTTCTAACAAAAACAATGTTCTTTTTATCTCCAGGTGAACTACTTGATCGCAACACTTGGATGTATGATGCGTCTGGAATCATGCAACACTGTGTTGCCATGCTCCGACTCTGTCGAGTGCTCACCGACAAACTCGCCGCCGTCCCAATCACCCAAGCACCGCAACCCATCAGCGAAGCGATCTGCATGGCAACGCGCAACATTTTCCCACGATTCGACGATCTTCTCGAAGTGGTCGGCGGCACATCGGTCGACATTCGAGTTCTTGAGGCGCGCGCAATGTCGTTGGGAACCGTATGTTGGGCGCTGTATTTGCCGTTTACTTTGTTGAATGCGAAGAATAAGGAGATTCTCAACAAACCGTTGACGGAAATGAATCTTCATCTGATGACTATTCGAACTGCGTGTGATTTGGCTATTGCGGCGGAACAATCGCAGAATGAGGTGAGCTTTGAAACGTAACAAGTTTCTAAAGAAATAGATTAGAAATTTGAATTCCGCACATCACAAACGTCAAAAATCAAGACTATAATGCTGTTTCAGACCACCCTTGATGATGTGAAGAAAAACTTGGAAGAGATTCGACTCAATATTCGAGGTGATACGGTCGTCGAAGAAGACGAAGGGAATGTAGAAGATGACGATGAAGCAGAACCATCGACTTCTGGTGAGACGAATGAGACAACTCCTCTTGTCGCATCTGAGGAAGCCAATGAAGAAGATGGTGAGTTTTTTCCACAGTTTTTTGCGATTTCCAAAGCTAAAATTGTAGATCGTGCTCCATTGGCTGACACTACACCTTCGAAAATTTCCAATGGCACACCGTTGAAACAAATCAACGGTTCGGCTATTATTGAAACGAAACCTTTGTCAGATGTTGCGGAGAGGTGAGTGAGTTTTTCACATGTTCAAATATCAAAATTGATGATCTCAAATAAACTTTTTTCAAACTCCATAAACCACGAAAACATTTCATTCTGTTCGAAACTTTTGTAAGTTCCGAGTTTGGTTATATATATTTAGAAAACCCTAAAATTACTGGAGTTGAGGTCATAGTTACTAAATTTGAAATAGATTTCTGGTTCCGAAAATAATCGAAAATCGCTGAAAATTCATCTAAAAAGCGTGATAATAAATCCTGAGAACAGATTTAACGTATCTAAAAAGCTGAGAAATGTCTTTGACATGTTTTGAACCCTAAAATCCATTTTAGAAGCTACAAATACAGGAAGAGACTTCAACAAGCAAAATTCATCTCTCTATTTGAGCAAAAAGTCGAATAATTTCAGCCTGAAATCATCTTGAAACTTTACTGCAGCGAGGTTTGCCTCTGACAAAACTTGTTGTAGAGCGAAATCCATTCCAAAAGTCTATTTTCCAAACAAATTCTTGATTTTTCAGCCCTCCAGAAGCTCATCCGAACGATCCTGAAGGTTGATAGCAATTATTGTTTATTATGAATCGATGTATATCTCCGTTTAAATGTAAATATTCTCATTACTATTATCATTATTGTTTTCTTTTTTTTTCTTTATCCGTTACCCCCGTCTCATGTTTTCCCCTCTGATTACGCACCTACCTTAAAACCCTAACGTTGTCCCCCTCTCTTTCTAAACCCTCCTAACCTCTCTAGAAACACTGAAAACACACACACACACATTACTGGCAAAATATAATCACTGCGGTTCATCAAAAAAAAAGCGAAACGTTGTGAAATGTTTCGAAATTTCAAAATACAAATTATTAGAACGGGCTATTTCTTGTAGTATTACTTGTTTTTTCACTTGGTTTTATCTCTCCCTCCAACTTCAGCTTTTACCTCTTATCTAAAACTCGCATAAAACCCCTACCAATTTACTCTATATTAACGGTTGTATATGTAGAAAAACTGATGCCCTAACCACCCCTTCTCTCGAAAATTTCAGGAATTCCTTTTTTTCTGTAGGTTTTAAGTAGTACCACGTGAAAAACGTGTCACGGTACATTAATTTTCTATTTCTCTCTCACCCCTCTCTCTCTCCAACACTCTCTCTCTCGGTTACCGTGTAATTCGCGTTTTTACACTTCGGGTACTCTTTTTTTTTTTTATTATTTTTGTTTCATATATGAGATCAGTCTATACTATTTTTCACACGCTTTTGTAAATATTGGAAGATAAGATGATATAAATTTGAAAACTCAATAAAAATTACAATATTTCATTTTGTGTTTTTTTTGGTTGTGAAGTTGATGTTTCTTCAATTATCGTGATTTAAGGCAATGTGAGCTCCATTGTGAACAGAGAGTTCGAAAAACTGTGCGGGGATTGCATATATGTCACGCCCACTAATTGAAGTTTGGGGAAAATTTGAATTTTTATGAAAATTAAGTGATTTAGGACGTGGGAAAACTCCTAAAAATTCAGAAAAGCGAATTTTCAAAATTCTAGGCTATGTACGCTCCATTGTTGATGTACTGTAAGACGAAAAAACAGTTATCACTCAAAAAATGTGTGCGGTAGTTGCATTTAGGCCACGCCCACACGTTGTCGATATAGTGGTGCTCATTGTGAGCAAAAAAAATCTGAAAATTTAGCTGAAGGAGCACGAAACAAGGAAAACAAATAATTTTGTAAAAACCCATTTTGCTCAGTGGGCCATGTGCGCTCTATCGAAACAGATTAACAATTGTTCGTGAAATTCGGTGTGTGCAGATTCAAAAAAGTAGATGACGAAATTTTGCAGATCTATGTTTTTGATTATTTATGAGTCGACCAAGAAATCCGAGGAAAAGTATGCGGCAATTGCATTTAGACCACGCCCACTGAAGCCAGAAAGAAAATTACAATTTTTTCAACAGTAAAATTTGAAAACAAATATTTTAAAATCTGAAAATCATATTTTCAAACATGACAAAAAGATTTTCAAAAAATTTCGTAAAACGGAAAATATTTCGAAATTTTTTATGAATTTATTGTTTTTTGAAACTATTCTCATGAAATTTCGGAATTTTATGAATATTATTTTCCGTTAGTCGAAAAAAATAAGACTTTGACTATTTAAGTTCAGCAAATTTTCAGAAAATCTTCAAATTTCCTGCAAAAAAAATTCTCCACATAATACACATGGCCTAGAAAAAGAAAAAACTCGGTCATTTATCTTTTCACCCACTTTTTTATCACCTAAAACTCGAATTTTCAGCTAATTAAAAATGGAGAGTTTGGAAACGGCGATAGCCAATGCAGCTGGGTCGGTAAGTATTTTTTTTTTTTTAATTTTGAATAAAAAAATCGGATTTTTTAGAAAGATCCCGAACAAATTAGAAATGTATGTCTAGTAGCACATGTAGATCACGGAAAAACGAGTTTCGCTGACTCGCTAGTGTCAGCGAATGCGGTGATTTCGAGTCGAATGGCTGGTAAATTGCGATATATGGATAGTCGAGAAGATGAGCAGACGAGAGGAATCACGATGAAATCCAGTGGCATCACATTGTTATGCGAACCACTGTTAATAAATTTAATCGATAGCCCGGGACATGTTGATTTCTCGGGAGAAGTCACGTCGGCTCTGATATTGTCGGATATTGCATTGTTGCTTATTGATGTGGTGAGCGGTTTTCGGCAATTTTTTGGTTTGAATAAAAGTAAAAAGATAGAACTCGGATTATCAACAAATTATTTTTTTAATAAATCGAGCAAATTGAAGGTTATTATTGTTTTCAAAAAGTTGTGCCTCTTAATTAGAGGCCTAATTTCATCAAATGTAGAAAAGTTTCAGATTTTGAAGCAATACAAAACGATTTTTCGGGTTTCATGTGTTAAATTTGAAGCTCTCCTCGCTAAAAATTAATCTTAACTTTTCTAGGAATTTCCAAAAATCATTCAAGGCCTCAGAATTTCTCTCAAATACTCAAAAATGCTCATATTTGTAGCCAAAGTATTTCTGAAGCATCAAAAAGTCTTCTAACTACCGAGAACTTTTCAATGCTGACTGGAACTTCTCTACAAGTTTTATTTTTAATCTTTGAAATCAAGTTTTAATAGAAAATTTGTTGTGGGTGAAAATAATACTGAAACTCTACCTTATGAGATATTATTTCAAGTTTGGAACGTAGAAAATTACGGTTTTCTGGTTTTTGAAAGTCCAGGAACGTTTGAGAATCTACTCAATTAATTTTAGGCAATTCTGGGGGCTGTTAAAATAAGAGTTCTTCAGAATTATTGTTTTTGTTCTCAAAAATGTTCATATTTGGGAATATTCGGAAAACATTTTTAAAATTCCTGAATTTTTAAACTCTAAGTGGCGCTATTTTGATAGTTTCAGTTGAACCATATCAGTGAAGCTCGACCTTCTGAGATTGTATCCCAAGTTTGAAACGTAAAAAATCAATGTTTCGTGGTTTTTGAAATTCCTGGACCCTTTCAGACGTTTCAGAAAATTTTATAGGGTTATGAAAGACCAGAACTCGTTTGCATTTCTCACGAAATTTCTAGAGTTTCTTCTAAGATGTTTTAAAACTTTACTAGAATTTTGTGGATCAACCTGGGATAATGTTTTTTTTTTATGAAGTTACTAAAGTTTCTGAATTTCCAACGTTAACTGAAGCTTCTCTTCAATATTAAAATTTAAAAATTAAGTCTCAAAAAATGTAGCACACGCAAATCAATGAAACTCGACCTTTCCTTCAGAGCTTATATTTCAAGTTTGAAACGTATAAAATCAAGGATTTGTAGTTTTCGAAATTACTGGACCTTTCGAGATGTCTCAGCTAATTTTAGAGGATTCTTAAAGATTATCGAAAGTAGAAGTATTTGCATAATTGATTTAATTGTTTCAGAAAAAGTTCTAGAGTTTTTTCTTTCTAAAATATACGAAGTTCAGAAACTTTCTGAAGCATCAAAATGTTTTCTAATGTTTCTAACTAACGAGAATTTTTCAAACTTCTTTACAACTCGTATTATGAATCTTTGATATCATGTTTTAATAAAATTTGTTGTGAAATAGAGTAATTCTGAAACTCGACCTTCTGAGATTGTATCCCAAGTTTGAAACGAAAAAAATCAAGAATTTTCGATTTTCGAAAGTCCAGGAACATTTGAGATTCTCAGTTGATTTTGAAGGATTCTGAGGGTCCCTGAACAAAAACGCTTCCGAACAAATTCGAAAAGATCATTAAATTCTCCGAAGGCTTTTGAAATATCTTCGAAGTTAAATAGAACTCTGAAACTTAACCCAGAGAATTTTTAATAACCTAAGAGAATTCAGAAGTTATTTAACGCATCAAACTGTCTTCTGAAGTTTTCAACTATCGAGATTTTTTTTAGCTCTAACTGGAGCTTCTCCACAACTTCATTTAGTCATTGAAATCAAGTTTTAATAAAAAATATTATGTAATTCCTCAAATTTTACCTTCTGAGATATTATTCCAAGTTTGAAACGTAGAACATTAGGGCTCATGATTTCTGAAATCCCAAAACCTCATTTTAGAAATTTCTGAACCAAAAAAGTATTCGAACAAGTTTTAAGAATTCATTTAATTGTTTAGAATACTTTTAAATTATCATCTAAGTTATATTTTTTTTTTTAAACACGAAACTTAACCCAGAGAATTTTGAATCACTTGGGAGTATTCAGAAGTTTCTAACGTCGCAAAATTTCTCAATTTTGAGATCTTCTCTACAAATTTTGAAATTGTACCATGGATTTTCTAAAATTACTAAACAACGAATAACTTCTGAGATATACTCCAAGTTTAAAACGTATATAATTAGTTTCTTGGTATGAAAAATTGTGAAGGGAAATCTCTGTTTTCCAGATCGAAGGTATTTGCTCACAAACTGAAGCTTTGATTCGACAAGTTATTCGAAATGGACAATCTATGATTCTAGTTATCAATAAGATTGATAGGTATCTTTTTCTAACCCTTCATTCTCTTGATGATCTGAAATTTTTGTCAGATTACGAGTAGAGCTGAAAATGTCAGCCAATGAGGCGTATCTTCATATGACACGGTTAATCGAAAGAGTTAACAGTTGTATTAGTCAAGTGATCAGTGGAATCGTTGTCGAAGACGACTCTTGGGGAAATATTGAAGAAGTCGAGCAGAAGATTCATTTCGATCCGGTCAAAGGGAACGTCATCTTCTCCTCCGCCCTTCACTCTTACGCGTTCGGTTGTGAAGATTTTGCGCAATTCGCCGCGGAGAAATTGAAAATCGAAAAGAACCTATTGGCACCGGCAATGTTTGGCGATTTCTTCTTGGCGGCTGGTGGAGAGATTCGAGATGGTGCGGCGGCGAAGAATAAGGCGACGATTTTTGAGAGAGTCGTATTGGAGCCGCTTTGGAAATTGCATGATTTTGGATTGGTGGATAATGATTTGGAGAAATTGAGCGCGGCTTCAGGTAATTTTTTGAAAAAAATATTTAAAAAATGTTCTAGAACTTGTAAAAGGTTCCATATGGATTCAAACTTGTCTAAAAGAAATTCAGAAGATTATTTTCAGGTCTGAAAATATTTTCAACGATTCATCCAGAAATATTAACAGCTCATGAACACTTCCAAGAGATTTAAAAGTTTTTTTAAAAAATATATTATTGAGTTTTGAGAATACCTGAAAACATTTGGCGAAACTACAAAAGAGATATGAAGAGATTCAGAAGTTACTGAAATCTAGAAGATTGCAGATGGATTCACCATGTTTTCAAATGTTTCCGAATTTTCTAAAAGATTTTCAGAACAAGTTAGAGCTTCATCCAGAAGTATAAGAAGCTCATGAATACAAAGGATTCAGAAGGTTTTGAATGATGCGCTGAGTTTTGGAAATACCTGAAAATTTTTAGAAAAACTTTAAAATATGTCCCACTATATTCAGAAGTTACTGAGATCTAAAAAAGTACTTTTTAATGTTTCACATAACTCCTGAACATTTTCAGACATTTTAAAAATATTCTAATGATTCAAAAGATGTTCAGAAATGTCAGAATAATTATTTGAATTTTGAAAATTTCTCAAAATATTCAGCATAGTTTTCAATTTTCAGAAATAGTTCTCCTATTTCAGATAAATACAGAATATTGGCAGATAATTTAGAAGGCTTCTAGAAACCTTGAAATGATTCTGAAAATGTTCATAAATTTTATAAGAATCTTATCAGACATTCTGAAAATATTTGAATTAATTTAATCAACTTTGAAGACTTCAAACTTCTCCTAAATTTCAGAAATGTTGAGAAAATTCTGAAAGAATTGGGAAATGGGAATAATTTCAAGAAAATATTCTTCTTCAGAAAAACTCGGTTTCAAACTACGATCTCGTCGCCCCAATGAAGCATTCGACGAGCTGATGCGATCTTGGCTTCCTCTACCAAGAGCCACGTTCCGCGCAGTGGCAAGATCTCCCAACGTCCGTTCGACCTTCAACACAAATCATCGATTGAATTATTTGACCGGTGGCCGAGTTGATCATCCATTGAGATCGTATATTTTGACCTGCTCGCCTAATCGTAAGTGATTTATGAATATCATTTTCTGATTTAAATTTTTCATTTTACAGAAATGGCAGTGGTATTTGTTGTAAAACTGATATCTAATGAGAGTTCTTCCACTTCACGACGAGCGATTTGTCGAGTTCTCAGCGGAAAAATTGCCAAAAATGATACGCTATATGTTCTACAGCAAAACGTAAGTCATCCTTCACTGAAAAATATGAAGTTTTTGACGTCATTAGATAGATTTTTGGGCTCTGATCAACTTCAGTTTTTGCTGAACGAGATTCCTGTGCTGAAATTCTAGTCAAAAGTTTGTATTGAGAAAACGAAAATCCTCGGTATAGAAGCAATATTGAGCGGTAGTGATTAATCAAGTATGAAAAAGAACCCTAGAATATGTATTTTCACGAAAAATCTCAAAATTAGAATGTAAACTTCAGAACCAATTTAGCTGGAAGTGCTGTAATTTTTTATTCTTATGCAAAACTTATCATTCATGTAGATTTTGTCAGGAAAAAATACCCTTCTAGTAAAGTATATCATCCCATTTTTGTTAGTTTTTCATGGTTTTGCAAGAATTTTATTTGTGTTTTCAGTGTAAACATTGAGGCTGAAAATTGTGTACTAAGGATTTCGCTTTGTGAAAATGAACAACTGAATAGTAAGCGTGTAAAAATCTCGTCGGAAAATCGATTTTTGCAGACCAACAACGAGGTCAGCTCAACAGTCATCAATGGTGTTTACGCTCTTCGTGGACGTGACGTCATCCCAGTGCCAAAAGCCACCAGTGGCATGATTTGTGCGATTGATGCTGACTGGTTGCTCCAGAACACCACGTTATGCTCGGAGGGAAAATTCCCCGCGCTGAAAATTGGTTCGAAGACTGGAGAAGCGTTGGTGAGGGTGTCGATTAGCACACAACAATTGGATGATATGGATGAGCTCAGGGCGAAGTTGAAATTATTGGCATTGTTGGATACTAGTTTGAAGGTAGGTGGTGATTTCCATGATGTAGATTTTTGAAAAAAAAATCTGCTTCTCACGATACCTGAAATTGGTGTGAAAATTTGCATTAAAATCTGTCAATTTTTGACCTAAAACAAATGAAAACTCAGGTTCAGCTCAATTGTTGTGAAAAAAACGAGAAAAAAAGTCCAAAGCTGAACAAAAAATGAATCGCGATAAAAATCATCACATCTTACTGCAAAAAAGGGGTCAGAGTAGATTTTTCCAGGTTCTCGAGCTCGAAACTGGAGAGCTTGCAATGGTGACAGCTGGCGAGGTTCATTTGCAAAAGTGTATCAAAGATCTGAATGATTTGGGATTGGTGGATCTGGATGTATCGGAACCGATTGTGCCATTCATGGAGACTGTCATCGCCGACTCAACACTTTCCGCACCACAAATCGTCGAACAAGAGACCGAATGTCGCATTCGAGAAGCACTACACATCAAAATTCGTCTAGTCCCACTGGACGAGGCTGTCATCGAACTACTTGAGAGCAATTCGCAACTTTTGGCATCGATTCGCCGAGGTGAAGCGGATGCGGTTGAGTTGGAAGCGTTCCGCGCAAAGTTGCGAACATTGGCTATTGAGAAACTACCAATGTTGAAAGGAAGTTGGTGGTATCGGAAGCCGGCGGAAGTTATTGAGCAACTTGTCGAAAATATCTGGTCGTTTGGTCCGGATCGAGCTAGGGAGAATATTCTGTTTAATAATATGCAGAATTATGATCGGGAGTCGATTTGGCAAAGTGAGTAATGTTAGGACTTTGAAGCTTCCAGAACTAATTTGAAGTTTTCAGATGAAATACGTTTCTAAATTTTGTTATTTTTAAAATCAAACCTACTTTCGTGTTATGGAACAATGCTGATGAAGAAATAATTAAAATGTTATAGAAATTTCTGAATGTTCAGTTTTTTGAGTGAAATGAGCATGTTTGACAATTTTTCGAAAGTTCATAGTTTCAAATGTGTAGATGATGAAGAATCACAACAGATCAGATAGTTTGCTCCATTTTCATCATTGTTATCATGATTTTGGTTAGTCATTTTTTCTTGGAACTATTTTAGGGCTCCGAATCAGATGCTATTTTCCGACTCCAAGAAATCTCAAAACAGTTATAAAATATGTTTCGAAGGTTTTAAAAATGTTCAATTTCTAAATGTTCCATGTTAGATTTGCGAAACCTATTGTTACAATTTCCGGCTTTTAAACAAAGTTTTCCAAGCAATTTCATGGCACGTTAAAGTTTTGAAGCCGAGTTTTAATTTTTAGATCATTTTTCATAGATTATCAAGAAACTCTTCTGATTCTTAGATAGTTTTTCTGATTTCCATACTTTTTTTGTGATCACATTAGAAGTTACAGCCAATTATCCACCATTACCATAAGCCGTATTTTTTTTTTTTTTTTTTGATTCCCGGGCTATTCTGTAGTTCAACGTCCAGGTTTTATTTTCTAATGTGTCCAGAAAAATATTGAAACAAGGTGACGTATGTTTCTAAACTATATATTAATTTGAAAAGAAAATATTTTTATGTTATAATTTTTGGAGACTACGTTCTTGGTCTTTATTCATTTTTCAAAAGTCGATTTTAAGAAATTTATTTGTTCACATGTTTGACCAACTTAGAAAGTTCATTATTGAAGAAATTGAATATAACTATGAATAATAAAAATATACAAATTGACAAAACCTGTTGGAAAATGAAGCCAACACTGCCAATAACAATAGTCCGACCTCGGCTCTCTGAAAATCTATATTGATTTCATATTGCAGAATACTAATATTGGTAATAGGAGCTTCAGTTTGCAACAGGTTTTGTCGATTTTTATTGGTATCGATTTGAACTTACAATTAGGGTGCTTCAGTATGATATTAACGTGAAAACATTTCCGATATAAAAGTAAATTTTTTGAAACGTATTTTATCCGGAGGTTTTTTTGTGAATGAAAATTCCATCCAAACCTATGATTTTTTCAGAAAATGAGCTAGGCAACACAATTCGACGATTCGATCAAGCTCTAATCGCCGGATTCGACCTCTTCTGCAATAGTGGACCACTTTGTAACGAGACTATGCACGGTGTCGCCGTCATCGTCGATGATTGGACAGTTGATGAAGATGACGCAGCCATCGGTGGTCAAATGATGTCGGCGATGCGCGCGACGTGCGCCGCAGCCGCTCAAAAATTGGCACTTCGCCTCGTCGCCGCAATGTACAAATGTACGGTAACGACGGCGAGTCAAGCGCTGGGAAAAGTGCATGCGGTGTTGTCGCAACGGAAGTCGAAAATTTTGTCGGAAGATATCAATGAAGCGACGAATTTGTTTGAAGTTGTGTCGTTGATGCCCGTTGTTGAATCGTTTTCATTCTGTGATCAATTAAGGTAATTTTTATGACTTGATGTTGAGTTTTGAAGTCAAAGTAGAGTTTTGAGAGGCATTTATAATGTCTACTTTGAGGTTTCATGGATGAAGTTTCTGATTTTCTAGAATATTTTTACGAATATTCTGGCATATTGCAACGTTTATGAAGTTTCGTAGCCATGTTTTGATCTTTTCGGACAACTTTTGGGTTTAATTAAAAGAGTTTTTCTTGAATTTTCCGGGAACCATGCACATTTTCAATCATGGCCATTTTCATTTTGAAACAGAGTCGTATATGTTTCAAAAATTTTATATACTTCAAACGAAAAATGTTTTCATATTACCATTTCCTCTAACAGCATTTTTCCAATTTAGCAAATGTATTTTTGAAGCAAGTTTATATGTCATTTGATAAACTTCTAATAAACAATCTTTTCATATTGAAATTTCATCGAAAGATTTTCCGGTCACTTCGTATTTTCAGACAATTTTTAGAATTTTCTGACAGTATTTTTTATATTTTAGATCCCTTTTCCCTTTTCGAATTTGACATCTTCAAAGCAGGTTCATATATGTTTCAAAAATATGATATAGTTAAAATAAAAAATATTATCAGGTTATCAAATAAATTTTCTGGTATTTCACAACAAAAAATCAAAGTACTCGTTAACTTTTCAAATTTTTTTGCGGCTAATTTTCGAATTTTCAGACAATTTTTAGAACTATCTGACAGTATTTTTTATATTTCAGATTCTTTTTTTTTCCCCCAATTTAACAACGTCATCTTTAAAGCAGGTTCATATATGTTTAAAAAATTTGATATAGTTAAAATGAAAAATATTATCAAATTTTCTGGTATTTTACAGAAAATATGAACGTACTCGTTAACTTTTCAGTTTTTTGCGGCCAATTTTCGTATTTCCAGACAATTTTTAAGATTTTCTGACAGTTTTTTTTTAAATTTTAGATTCCTTTTCCAATTTAACATGTTTATTTTTGAAGCAGGGTCGTATATGTTTCACAAATTGGATATAGTTAAAATGAAAAATATTTCCACATTATATATATTTATTAAATACATTTTCTGATATTTGAAATGGATCTGCTGAAGAAAAGAAAATTTACAAAAAATATGAAAATTAAAACCGTATGGAATATGTTTCAAGAATTTCATATATTTTTTTAGATAAAAAAATGTTTCAGTGTTGATACAAATTTGTAATTTAATTCACAATTGAAAATTGCGAAATACAACATCTCAAATTTTTCAAATCCAGAGCGTTTGAAATCGGAGCAACATTCTTGACCATTTTTTTGATTAGAAGTTCTCAATTCTCACCGAAGTTCGGAGAAAGAAGAAGATCTCTAGAGTTCAATCTGACTTCCTGATACTAATGTTCACAGTTCTCTTTTTTGAATGACTTGTCCCTGAATTACACGTATGCAAACAATAGTTTCCGCCTCTTCTTTCTTTTTCCAATATTTGTTGACATATACTCTCTAACCAATTGATCTTTTGTTGGATGTTATGTTTTTCGATCATTTCATGTTCACAACAGAAATTACAATTGACTTTTATATGGTAACTGAATGGCAGAAGAATGCAACAAAAAAAACCTTGTCAGAACAGAACGTCAAAAAACATCATAATTCAGAGCCATATCGATTTGATTAATTTTCCCGAATTTTCATGCTCAAATTGGTTTTTTTTTCCGAATTCAGCCTTTAAACCACTCTGAAATTCATTTGATAGTCTAAAAATTCAAAAAATTGCTTGAAGAATTTATGAAATTACCTGAAGGTTTGAAAAATCATATGAAAAACAAGAAAATGGCCTAAAAATCTTGAAATTCAGCTAGATATCATAAAAACGATTCAGAGATTCTGAAAAAATTTGCTGGAACTTTCAAAATATCTGAAAAGGTGAAAATTTTCACGAAGCCTGAGTAAGTGACTTTGATATCTCAAAAATTCAGCTAGAAATCATGAAAAATATCCAGAAAACCTTCAAAAATGTTCTAAAATTTCCAAATTTTTCACAAAAACGAAAAAAAAAGTTCGGTTAAAGTATAAAGTTCCATGAATTTTCTTATACACTTGAAAATTCAGAAATTAACATTAAAAACTAAAAAAAAAACAATTCTGAATCCAAAATTTGTTCTAAAAATCAAACGGTTTTGAGGAAATTCAGAAATTTAACCTTGGATTCTGAGAAATGGATCCGAAGTTTTAGAAAAATTGAAATTCCATGAAATGACCGAAAAAATAAAAATAACCAAATATCTTGAAATTCAAATAAATATCATGATAACAACTTAGAATTTCTGAAAAACTACCTGAAATCTGAAAAAAAAATTCAGAATTTATTAAAAAGGTCTAACAAACCTGAAAATTGCCCTAAAATCGAGAAAAAAAACTCTGAAATCATCCGAATGCTCTTGAAATTGGAAAATCACATTGAAGATTTCAAAAAATTATTGAAAGCTTAAAAAACAATCTAGAACACTTCAACAATCGGTCATGATGATGATAAAAGTTCTGTTTGTTTCCAGAAAATTCACAAAAAAACTGGAAATCCAAAAAATGCCCTATAAAATCAATAACTTGTTTATATATCTTGAAATTCAGACATATATTATAAGATCGAATCAGAAATTCTGAAAAAAGTTCCTTGATCTGAAAATTAACTGCAAAAGGATGTAGAAATTTTAAAAATTATTCAGAAACTCAAGAACTGGGCTAAGAATTTGAAAAATTATCTGAAATCCATAGAAATTGTCCAAATATCCTAAAGACCAGCTAGAAATCATGAAAATGGTATACAACTTTAAATATTAATGAATATATTAACACAATATAGAGTCTAGTTTAAGATTTTCAGTGTTCCAAAATGTAACAGTCTTGTTCTTACCTAAATTGGGACCTAAAAAGTTACCCTGATGACAGTCTTTTTTTTTCCAGAAAATTCACTTCCGGCATGGCATCTGCGCAACTTCAATTCTCCCACTGGCAAGTCATCGACGAAGATCCCTATTGGCGACCATCAACACTCGAAGAAATCGAAGAATTCGGTCTCAAAGGCGACAGTCCCAATCACGCCCGTGGATATATGGATACGGTTAGAAGGCGGAAAGGACTTCCCACCGAGGATTTGATCGTTGTATCGGCTGAAAAGCAGAGGAATTTGAAGAAGAATAAGTGAAATATTGATTTTTCGCTGAAATTTTCAGCTTTGTTTTTGTTATTACATGTTTTTTGTTATGTTTTTTCAATAAATTTAGCACTTTTTTCCCTTTTTCTGAACTCTTTTTTTTTTTTAGCGTTAATGTTCGCTAGAATACATATTTTTATTGTTTTCTTTGCCTAGACTAGATTTTTTTGCCTAGACTAGATTAGAGCCTAGAAAATGTTGTAATATTGCATTTTATTTGTTCGCTATTTTAGAAAAAACCATTTCCTGTTGGAAAAAAATAAGATTTTCAGGTTCTTAAAGGTACGGTTTGTTTACAGAAAAGTGTGCGGAAGTTGCATTTTCTAAGCTCCGCCCACTTTAAAAGATTGGGCGGAGCATAAGTATTTCAATAATTAATAAAAATAATGATACATGAAAAGTGTGCGGAGATTTTCCGGTGAAAATGAAAGTGGGCGGAGCCAAATTATTAGTACACTTTAATTGCCCTTGAAAAAATGCGCGGTGATTGCATTAAGGCTCCGCCCACTTTGAGGTAGATCTTTTTTGATCGTTTCTAAAACCCCAAGATAAGCCGAGCATGTTTATTTCAAACATTTCGAATTAAAAATGTGCATTCAGGCTCCGCCCACTTTTTGAGCTAGACCATAATATGCACATTTTTTGTTTTATTCTAAATCTTTTTCAGCATTTTTCGAGCTTTAAAAAATGCGCAGTCAATGCATTTTGGCTCCACCCACTTTTTGAGCCAGACATTTTTCAATATTTTTAACTGCCATTTTCTTTTCTTTCGAACTTTATATGCGAAAAGGAAATGGGCGGTGCTTAGATTTGCACTTTTCGGTGGAAAAGTCCATTTTTTATACAAAACTTTTGATTTTGAGGTTCGTCAACTAAAAGAAATGGTAAAGTGTGAGAATGAGTGAAGGTTGTTCCCTGAATCTTACTGTAACCCTAGTTTTGGCGTAGAAACAGGCCAAAAGTTGCTCAGTGAGCCATGTGCGCTCTTTAGAACCCCTATTATAAAACTAAGATGATTTTACGTGTCAGATTTTGACTGAAAACTTGTCTCTAGAATTTTTCCGCCTAAAAAATCGAATTCACTAAAACCCAGATCAATTTTCGGTTGAAAATGAATCTAATCTGTCATAAATGCTCCATTGCTGATTTTAGTCTCCAGATCAAATAACCCCAGAAAATTGGTAGCTGTGGAATTTCAGAACTAAATTTTCAAGCTTTGAGCTTCGTTATTAGTCAAAATTCAATCGGGAACATGTGATCTATTGATAATACCTCAGAATTTTGATCTAAATTTGATTTTTTGATATCAGAATCGAATTCTACGGTTCGAAAAAACAATGTTTCCTGAAATTCTACAAGCCAAAATTCAATCGGTACCACGCGCTCTATTGATAAAGTGTAATTTTCTCTGACTGAAAGCGATTTTCAGCGTATTTCGACATCAGAATCGGATTCTACGAGTCAGAGAATCTCTAGAATGTTCTGAAAATATTCAATGCTGAAAATTGACACCATTTTCAAATGAAATATTCTTGATCTTTGATTAATTCGATGCTTTTCCTAGTTTATATTGTCTTGTCTGATAAGTGTGCCACATTGAACCGTTATCATATAAATATATATATATATATATATATATATAACACATACTAAATACAGTATGGTTCCTTATTATCACATGATAAAGAATAATGTTTCTTCTTCTTCTTCGTCTTCGTTAGACACCTAGACACTCTCTCTCTTTTTTCTCCGTTTTTCTTCTTTTTTTCTCGATGCCCGAATATATTGATTCAGTTGCCCTTGTTCTTATGTGTGTCAATGTCTGCGTCTCTCAACATGTCGTGCTCTCTCGTCACCCCGTCATTCAATACTATTTCCATTTTTTTTTTCTCGTTGGGGAAATTTTGAAAATGATGTGTATTTCGGGTATACCTTATTAGAACATCAGATTTTCAATTTCAAAAGTCCAAAACGAGATAATGGTTATCATGTTAACTATAATTTTCTTCTGAAAAAGTGTTTTCTGTTTTTTTTTTCGAACTTTTCAGCTCATTTTTGATTTTTTAAACACAGTTTTTATGCAAAAAAGATTTTTAAAACCGAATTTTCCGATTTTTTCCTTGCTCAAAATAGAAAATACATTGAAAATCGAGAATTTCTAGCTTGTCTGAAAACTATAAAAAGTTGAAAAAATAAGTAACAAATTTTATAGGGTATGGTGTAATTTTTTGCTTCCAGACTGGAAGAAATTTAAAAATTCAAATTCTACTCTGAAATTCAATAAAAAACTTAAAATTCCAGCTTGAAAATATTTCAAAAGTCCGAAACGGTAATCATGTTAACTATAACTTACTTGTGAAAAAGAGGTTTTTGTTTTTTTTTCGAACTTTTCAGCTCATTTGTGATTTTAAGATTGCAAAACTGCTCGATTTATAAAAAAATTTACAGATTTTCGTAATTTTTCAGCTTCGAACACTGTTTTTATGCAAAAAAGAGTTTTAAAACCGAATTTTCCGATTTTTTCCTTGCTCAAAATAGAAAATACATTGAACATTGAGAATTTCTAGCTTGTCTGAAACGTATAAAAAGTTGAAACTGAAAAAATAAGTAAAAAATTTTATAGGGTATGGTGTAATTTTTTGCTTCCAGACTGGAAGAAATTTAAAAATTCAATTTCTACTCTGAAATTCAATAAAAAACTTAAAATTCCAGCTTAAAAATATTTATAAAAAGTTGTTTTCTTTAATTGGATTAGACTTTTCAGACAAAGAGGTTTTTGTTTTTTTTCGACTTTTTCAGCTCATTTGTGATTTTAAGATTGCAAAACTGCTCGATTTATAAAAAAATTTACAGATTTTCGTAATTTTTCAGCTTCGAACACAGTTTTTGTGCAAAAAAGACTTTGAACACTGAATTTTCCGGTTTTTTCCTTCCTGAAAATAGAAAATACACTGAAAATAATTATTTCTAGCTTGTCTGAAAACCTATAAAAAGTTAGAACTGAAAAAATAAGTAACACATTTTATAGGATATGATTTAAATTTTTGCTTCCATGCTGGAAGAAATTTAAAAATTCGATTTCTACTCTGAAATTCAATACAAATCTTAAAATTCCAGCTTGAAAATATTTTTAAAAGGTTTTTTTTTATCTGATTCGATTTTTCAGACAAATTACCACCAGAAACCAAAAGATTTTCAAGAAATTCCTATTTTTTTGTTGAAAAATTGAAATTTTAGTGAAAATCAAACATTTATAGCTTAAAATCTACCTGAAAATATTCATTATTTCAGGTTTTTTTTTCAGAAATATCTAAGCACAATTGGAAAATGAGATATATACTCTTGAAAGTGAACCTTATGACTACTCTTTTGGTCAAAATTTTTTTCAGGGTTTTTTTTTCACAAAAATCCCAATATAACACAATCAGAATTTAGAAAAGCTGAAATTTCCTAAAACTTTTGTATTCTCACATAAACTAAGAGTGAATTTAATCCATTTTTCATGTTTTATGGATATTTTTAAACTTTTCAAGCGTCTCAGCGCATTTTTTGTGAAAAATAAATGCTTCCAGCGTTTTTTTCATGTCAAAAACCCTTTTTTTGAACTTTTGGAACTGAACTTTGAGAATTTGCTGGTTTTATTGGATTTTCAACTTTGAGTTTTGAAACGTGATTTTTTTCCGCTCAAAAGATCATCCATGTTTCAAAAAATATATTTCTTGTAAAATTTTAAACACCAAAAAATGGCCTAAATAAAAAAGGGCCTATTTTACTAAGCCTAAGCCTGAAAATATGAGCCTAGACCTAAATATCTAACTAAGCCTAAGCCTAAACCCAGATATCTATGCCTTAGCCTAAGCCTAAGCCTAAACCCAGATATCAAGGCCTTAGCCTAAACCTAAATCTCTAACTAAGCCCAAGCCTAAGCCTAAATCTTTGAGTCTAAACAACCCAGATATCAAGGCCTTAGCCTTAGCCTAAATCTCTAATTAAGCCTAAGCCTAAGCCTAAAAACCTATCTTTCAAACCCTTATTCTCTGAAAATTCATTGTATTTTTCCCTATTTTTTCCCGATAACCTTTTTTTTTCTCTGCAACGACATTGTTCATTCCCGAAAAAAACACAATTGAACCTAATTTCGGAGATTTATCTAATCGCAATTTCATCTTTGTTCTCCAATTTGTTTTCACTGTTTTACGAAATCCTGGTCTTTTAAAATTTGTAGTTTTGTCCTTTTTTACGTCAAACATCCAATTTGGTAACCATTAGCAACCAGTGAAGAGCTCTCATCGATTTTTGTTTCGCTCATTTTCAACGAAAAATATACAAAAAGCGATGAATAATGTGATTATATTGCAGCAGCAGCGCATGGATTTAGTTGATCCGTTGGCGGAACCGTGCGCGGTTTGCGGCGACAAATCCACCGGAACACACTACGGCGTCATCTCGTGCAACGGATGTAAGGGGTTCTTTCGACGCACAGTGCTCCGCGATCAAAAATTCACGTGCAGATTCAATAAACGATGTGTGATTGACAAGAATTTTCGATGTGCTTGCAGATATTGTCGATTTCAGAAGTGTGTGCAAGTGGGAATGAAACGAGAAGGTTTGTTGTGTAGGTTTTATGAGCAAAAATAAATAAACTGTAAAATTCTGGCATATTTATGGCCGAAAAACGTCATTTTCGATGTGTTAAAACAGATTTCAGAGGTTCTAATCACGATTTTGATGAGATTTCTGAATTAAACCTGAAAAATGAGACTAAAAATCGAGATTTAAATTTCAATTTTCGACCTTCCATTTTTATATTTTCGCCAAAAAGGGAGTCATAAAATTCGTTTTCAGAAGATTATAACTGATTTTCCAGGTTATAATTGTGCTTTTTAGAAATTTAGCATATTTAGGTAAATTTCAAGCTGTAAATGTTTGATTTTCACGAAAACTTCGATTTGAATTTAGATTTCTGGAGTAAACCCCAAAAATTTTGCTCATTTTTCAGCAATTCAATTCGAACGCGATCCCGTCGGTTCCCCTCAATCAGCCAATCAAACAAACGGTCAATCAGCATTCAAAAAAGACAGTCCACCATCATACGGTGACATGAATGGTGGCACGAATGGTGTTGGACAGGAGAACATTCGAAGTTCTGGCAGCGGCGGCGGCGCCACCAGCAACGTCATCGAAGCACTCATGGAAATGGAGGCGCGTGTCAACGAGGAAATGTGCAATCGATATCGAAATCGATCGTCGGTGATTCAGCAACAAATGGCGGCGGCGAATGGGGATGATGGGGATAATGGGAATTTGGCGGGTGGAGAGGGATCCGCATTCTCACAACCCAATAGACCGTGTACAGCGGAGGTTTGTATTTTTTTTTTAAAGTAAAATTCACAGTTTTTCATTAAAAAGAGCTAAATAACAACGAAAATTCATGCCCAGAGCTGAAAAAAGCGAAAAAAACGTCCAAAGTTCAATAAAAACCGAGAATTTCTTTGAATTTTTCGATAAAAAACAACCAGATAATCAAAAGTTTTCTAAAACTCTCAAAAAATTCAGATTTTTAATAAAATTCGCAGTTTTTCATTAAAAAGAGCTAAATAACAACGAAAATTCATGTCCAGAGCTGAAAAAAGCGAAAAAAACGTCCAAAGTTCAATAAAAACCGAGAATTTCTTTGAATTTTTCGATAAAAAACAACCAGATAATCAAAAGTTTTCTAAAACTCTCAAAAATATCAGATTTTTGATAAAATTCGCAGTTTTTCACTAAAAATAGCTAATTAACAACGAAAATTAATGTCCAAAACTGAAAAAGAGAAAAAAAACGTCAAAAGTTCAATAAAAAACCGAGAATTTAAAATTTCATTAAATTTTTCGATAAAAAAGACGATTTTCAGATTTTGCAATAAAAAACAACCAGATAAAATTTTCTAAAACTTTCAAAAAATTCAAATTTTTTATAAAATTTATTAGAAAGGAGAAAAAAAAAAAAGGAAATTAATTTTTCAGTAAATAAGATTTCAAAGAATTTAAAAACAAAACTGTCGAATTTTGTTCGCAAAAAGTCAAAAAACAACCAAATAAATAATGTGAGACTTTCAAAAAGTTGGTGTTTTTCAAATTTTTCAAACCTCATTTTACCAAAAATTATATTTTTCAAGAAATATTGAAAATAATCACAAGAAAAGTAAACTTTTTCTGAAAATGTTGGGCTTTTCCAAATTCCCATGTTTCTTTTTTTGAAAATCTTCAATTCTTGTTTGAAAAAGTTTGAAATTTAGTTTTCATTTGAAAATTAGCAAAAAAAAATTTTTTTGGATGATGAAAAATAACGGGAAAACTTTACTTTTTTTCTGAGAACTTGGTAGAAATTGCAAAACGATAATCAGATTTGAAACAGTATTTTCTAGAAAAATCAATTTTTTTCTGAAAACTTGAGAGCTTATTAAAAAATACTCATCCGGATATTCCTAAATGTCTTCAATATTTGTTGAAAATGAGCTTGAGCAGTTACCCAAAACTCTAAAATTTGAAAAAATGCCTAAAAACTGAAAAACCAAGTTTTTTGAAAGTTTGAGAGCTTCTTAGAAAAATCCGCCATTTTTTTTTTGGAAAATGAGTAAAAAATAACCAAAAGCTTCCTAAAATTGAAAATATCTATTTAAAAATCGGGTAATTTTCATTTTTGGGAGAAAGTGGAGAAATTTACAGAAGATAAACCGATTTTTTTTTCAAAAAACTCCAAGATTTTTGAAACTTTTGCCCTCAGCTTTAGATAGCTTTATAATCTTCATTTTTTTTTAAACTTGAAAACTGCCTAACTTTCTTATTGCTAATTTGTAGTTGTTACAGGATCTCAACGAAATCTCGCGCACCACCCTCCTCCTCATGGTCGAATGGGCGAAAACCATTCAACCGTTCCCACTTCTCTCCATGGAGGACAAAATCATCCTTCTCAAAAACTACGCCCCACAACACTTGATCCTAATGCCCGCGTTCCGAAGTCCCGACACCACGCGGGTTTGTCTGTTCAACAACACGTACATGAGCCGCGACACGAATACCGATTTGAACGGATTCGCCGCGTTCAAAACGAGCAATATTACGCCGAGAGTGTTGGACGAGATTGTTTGGCCGATGAGACAGTTGCAAATGAGAGAGCAGGAGTTTGTTTGTTTGAAGGTGAGCTTTTTGATATAATTGAAAATTTAAAAAAAAGCTTTCAAAAAATCTGAAAATCAGTCAAAACATTTTTTGATTTTCAAAATCGTTCAGACGCCGTGTAATTTGCCGCATTTTTGTGGTGTTTGCACACAAAACACACAACTTGACGTAAATGTTCACAAATCAGAACCAAGTTGAACCTTTTTGTTGTTCTAGACGTTTAAACCCATTTCCAGATCATTTTAGATCTATAGTCAAAACATTTTTTGATTTTCAAAATCGTTCAGACGCCGTAATTTGCCGCATTTTTGTGGTGTTTGCACACAAAACACACAACTTGACGTAAATGTTCACAAATCAGAACCAAGTTGAACCTTTTTGTTGTTCTAGACTTTTAAACCCATTTCCAGATCATTTTAGATCTATAGTCAAAACATTTTTTTGATTTTCAAAATCGTTCAGACGCCGTAATTTGCCGCATTTTTGTGGTGTTTGCACACAAAACACACAACTTGACGTAAATGTTCACAAATCAGAACCAAGTTGAACCTTTTTGTTGTTCTAGACTTTTAAACCCATTTCCAGATCATTTTAGATCTATAGTCAAAACATTTTTTTGATTTTCAAAATCGTTCAGACGCCGTAATTTGCCGCATTTTTGTGGTGTTTGCACACAAAACACACAACTTGACGTAAATGTTCACAAATCAGAACCAAGTTGAACCTTTTTGTTGTTCTAGACTTTTAAACCCATTTCCAGATCATTTTAGATCTATTTTCAGCTCTACGCTATTTGGTAATTATTTCAGACCGGATAGTTCTGAATTCTTTTGTTAACTAGTATCGTTAAATTTGACCAGTTTCAACTTATTTTAGATTAATTTTGAGGACGAACTATTTTAGACTTAAAAAAAAAAGACCTCACTTCGAGCTAAAAAACTCTTAAACTTTCAAAAAACTTGTTTTTTCTAGCATTTTTTAATTCAAAGCTGTTTATCTTCTTAGTTTTTAGGCATTTTTTCAAATTTGAGAGTTTTGGGTCATTTTCTAAAAAAAAAAGGATTTTTTAGGAAATACTGAAATTTAAAAAAGTTTTAACAAAGTATAATATATTTTAAGAAAAAAAAGTAGAGGAAAAGTATTCTTTACTAATTGAGAAAAATTTACAAATTATCTTTTTCATCCAAAAATTCAATGAAATTTTAAATTCTATGTTTTTTATTGAACTTTGGACGTTTTTTTCGCTTTTTTCAGCTTTGGACATGATTTTCATTGTTGTTTAGCTCTTTTTAGTGAAAAACTGCGAATTAAAAAAAAAATACAAACCTCAGCTTTTTGAAAGACACCCAGACAGTTGATTTTGAAAATCATTCAGACATTTTTGTGGTGATTGCACACAAAACACACATCTTGACGTAAATGTTCACAAACCGTAGTCCAAAAGAATTGTTTTTTTTCTATCAATGGAGCGAACAAGCTTGTTTCTTTAATTTTGAAATTTTTAGTAGACAAATGTATTTTTACAATTGGCTATTTGTCTTTTAAAATGAAAAACAGACCAAAAAAAGTTTTTAAAAATTCATTTTTATTTTGTCAGGTCCAAAATGGAACTCAAAATAGCTCGAAACAGGGTCCTTTTTTTAGTCCAAAATAGTTTGTGTTCAAAATTAAACCAAAAATAAGTCGATATGAACCAAATTTATCAGTGATAGTTCACAATAGGTCCGAAAATAGTCTGAAATCTGGATAGCGTAGAGCTGAAAATAGATCTGAAATTATCTGAAAATGAGTTCAAAAAAGTCTAGAATACCAAAAAGATTCAACTTGGTTCTGAAATCGCCCATATCAGGTCTAACATTTATCCGAATATAGGCTCGTAATAGATTCTCAATAATCCCAAAAATGGGTCCAAGAAGATTCGAAATCGTCATTAGTTCAAAACTGACAATATTCAGAACAAAAACTAGGGTCAAAAATATACGCAAAAAAAGTCTTAAATTATTTGAAATATAGATCTGGAAAAAGTGCTAGAAAATGTCCAAACTTTTTTCAAATCTGACCAAAAGTAGATTGAGAATGTTGATCTAAAATGAACCAAAAATAGGTATAAGATTAGCCAATAACTTGTTCAATAATGGGTCCTAAATATATCTAGAATGAGTTCAGAAATAGGCCCAAAACGATCCGCAAAACAGTTCCAAAACAGATTTGAAAAAAAAAATAAATAGAAATCTTATCGAAACTACTTTCAAAATTTAGTCCAAAAAATGAATATTGATTTTTTCAGGCTCTTGCATTCCTTCACCCAGAAGCCAAAGGACTATCCAACACCTCACAATCCCTTATCCGCGATGCTCGAAATCGTGTGCTCAAAGCGCTCTACGCCTTCATCCTCGACCAAATGCCAGAAGAGGCGCCCACCCGATACGGCAACATTCTGCTCCTCGCACCCGCTCTTAAAGCTCTCACCCAGTTGCTCATCGAAAATATGACATTGACCAAGTTCTTCGGTTTGGCCGAAGTCGACTCGCTCCTATCCGAATTCATTTTGGATGATGATAAAACGACGGCGCCGAAACAGACGTCGACGAGCACACTTCAACAGCATTTATCGTCGCCGACGACGTTGCCGACAGCTGGGGTTAGTTTTTTTTCTCTTGAAAGCCGGAAAATGGAAAACTAGGCCGCTAAACTGAAAGAGAATTTTTTTAATTACTAGGCCATTGCAAAACACATGGGTGATTCAGGCCGGGTTAAAAAATATTAAATAATTTTCAAAAATAAAAAAGGTATTGCTTATCCGTGTAGGTCAGCTAACGAAAAACAGATCAAATTTTGAAAAGTATCAAAATCTCTCAATTTGACCTGCTATTTCGTCGGTTCAAACTACATATAGTCTTTTGCCGTTGACTGACCTGGTTGGATTTAAATTTTCAAAACCATGTTGTAGTAAACCGGATGTTTGAAAAAATCAAAGCCCGGACCGGCCTAGACATACATGAACTAGTCCGGTTCAGGGTTAAGTCCCCCTTCTCAAGCGCCTCCTCCTATTCGTTTCCTATCTCTCGCGTTCTCTCCTATGCAGGGCCTAGATCATGATCAAATTCTAGAATTTTAGATTTTAAGGTATATAAAAAATGAATTTCTACCAAGCCATTTACGTAAAATCTAAGTCTTAGAGTTGAATTTTGCAATTACTAGTCCATCCCGGAATTCCACCAGTCCGCCAACCGAGTTTTGATTTCCTAGGTCGTCTAATATCAGAATTTATTCATGGCCTAGAATCTCATATGGTGGGTTTCTAGGTTATTTCATATCGAAGTTTGTCCATACCCTAAAAACTGAATCAGGAAATTACTAGAGCAAGTCTAAGAAATCATATATTCATATTTTAGGCCGTCTAATGTCAAGAATGGTTCGTGGCCTCGAAAATCATATCATAAATTTCTAGGCCGCCCATCTCGAAATTTCATCAAATTCTCCCTACAACCAACAATTTTTCTAGGTCTCACCACTCTCAGCCGGAATATCTGGTGTATCGAGTGTCGGAAGTGTCTCATCGACAATTGGCATGATTCCAACACCGACTGGCATGTTGACCCAAGTCGCGTTAAATATGCAAGACATCAAGCCGATTTTCAGCCTAAATGGCAATGGTGATGTGAGTCGTTTTTTTCAAAATCTGGAATTTTACCTATTTTTCAGGCTCAACAATAAAAACTTCCTCCTCCTTCGTCAATTTGAAAAAAAAACTATACATATTTATGCGATTTTCTGTGATCTGAGATTTTTATCCTCTCCTCCTTCTAATACGCCCTTGAATTGCCATTTTGATAGTCGAATCATCTTGTATATATTCTGAATTTCTTCCCATCCATTTTTCAAAAATATCCAAAACATTTCAGGTTTTCTCTGAATAGAACCCACCCAGTTGTGATATTGTAGAATGTGAATTATTGATTGATTTTTTATCCTTTTTTGAACAATTTGTCGTATTTTTTGAATTTGAATGAACGTGAACTTTTTCCATGGATCTTGGAATTTTTGAAATTTCACATCATTTTTGTGAATTGAAATGCTTCAAATCGAACGGGTTATTTCAAATAAAGGAAATGGAAACATTGAAAAAGAGATTATATGTGGGTTAACTACAGTAATCCTCAAAAGTTACAGTAACTCTTTAGCACATGAGTTGGATAACAAAACGACAAATGAAATCGATTTGACACGTCAGCGAGTTTTGAGAGCGTGGCAATTTGAAACTGTGCCAAATCTAGAGTAATATTTGTTCGATCCATTTAAAAGAGACATTCACACAGTAAATTTCCAGAAAACTAACTCTACGCTGGAATTTGATCAAAAAAATCGATAATGTTCAAAATTTGACAAATCTTACGTATTTGAATCTGAACGATAATCAGATTGAAAAAATTGAAAACTTGGAGAATTTGGTGAATTTAGAGTTTCTCGATCTATCCTACAACAGAATTTCGAAAATAGAAGGTGAATATTCCTAACTTCAAAAACAGTCCCCATTTTTTACATCTATTTTTCAGGTCTTGAAACTCTTGTTCTGTTAAAAGAGCTGCACTTTGTGCATAATAAGATCGAGGCTATAGAGGGGATCGATAAGGTAATTAAAATGTATTATTTGATAGAGAAAGTTGAAAATGGTTATAAAAACTATTTGACAGAATATTCCCATAATAAAGGGGGAGTTAAAATTAAAAAAAAAAAAAACAAATTGGATTAGGCATTCGGGTGTTGCATATTCTCCTTGTTCAATGATATGCTGTCGACTGATGCCAAGTCGCCGAGAGTGTCTGAAATTCGATCAATACTCTTATCTCGTGAATCCCATGTCCAAAAGTAACTTCATACTTTACTTTAGAATATATTTTGATGTTACAGAATTTCTCAAAATCTCCAGGAAATCTGAATCAACAAAAAGGAATGAAACTTCTTACCAAGGTCGCAGGTACTTTCTTGATCCGACTCTAACGAAATTTTACTCTTATTTTTCGTCTTTGACTTCAAAAATCCATTGAGTCGCTTCTTGTCGATTTTCAAATCACTTCTAGAAAACATACTTGATAATCCATTATATTCTACAAATTAAACTCACAATTTATGCAATCGTAATCCAGGCAAAAGTGTGAAACTTTTGCCCTTCTTCGTCTCGCTTGTTTTCGATTGACGCGATGATGCACGAGCTAAAGAAACCAATCAATAATCCAATAATATTTCTATAAACAAAAAAAAAAACACTTACGAACTGCAAATGATGGTGGTAGAACAGTTCGTTGATCTTCCATTCGATTTTGATTCGATAACATAATCAAATCGAACAAATCCAGCTCTTTCTCTTCTTTTTTCTCCTCTTTTGCCAATTTCAGCAATTCTTTCGCTTTTTTCGCTTCAATCAATTCAGTGATTGTCATTTTCCAAACTTCGAACGTTGTCGTTTGTTCGACCTTGATCACAACTTGTTCGTCATCAATCGGTTGTGCTGGATCATCAGAAGAATCGACTGGAACACTGGTGACTTCTTCGTTTTTCAGTCTAACCATCATTTTGTCCATCAGTTCGTAGAGTTTTCGTAGATTTTC
Organism: Caenorhabditis sp. 38 MB-2015; assembly: GCA_900536415.3. Taxonomy (NCBI): domain Eukaryota; kingdom Metazoa; phylum Nematoda; class Chromadorea; order Rhabditida; family Rhabditidae; genus Caenorhabditis; species Caenorhabditis quiockensis. The sequence goes on from LR548812.1 coordinate 73,921, forward strand.
ATCATTGTTTTTCTGAAAACGGTAATTTTTCTAGGCAATTTAGAGCACCATTCTTACCTCTACAGCTGCTATGCTTCCAAGAACCGAATAATATGCAGCTTTTTCGAACTTTCCAATGCCAATCAAAGATTTACAAATCGTCATACGAACTTCGTGCAACAATTTGCCATCATTGTGCACATCTTTAATGACATCCAAACCCATTTGATATGCGCCTTGATATCTTCCGATAAACTCGAAGCAATTCACCAATTTCACCGAGTAAAATGTGGCATTTTTCAAATTGTCGCACTTTTTCGAGTAATAAATGGCATTGTTCAAACTGTCGATTTGCGGCAATACCTCATTTTGATAGCAAATTTGCGCCATTTCATAATATAGTTTATGGACTTGCTCGAAATTTCTGTTTTGAATGTGCTCATCGATACATTTCTCGTATTGTTCGATGGCTGACGATTTATTCTTGTCAGCTATGGCCGAGTATTTCGCTTTAAGACGACGGAGAGCGAGTGAGAGCTGGGCTCCAATTGCGAAATCTTCGCAATCTCTGAAAATTTGAATATGAAATATATATATATGGAAGGTGAAAGAATGTGATACCCGAGAACTTTTTGCGCTTCTTCAAGGAGACTTGGTGTCGCTGGTGATTCGAGGCGTGCTTCGTCTAATAGCAGTTCGACGAGAGTAAGACGAGCAGTTGTTGAGGCTACCTAAAACGAACATCGTTATTTTAGCTGCTTTTTACGCGATTTTTCAGGCTTGACAATGGTTTTCAGTGAAAAATTCAGCGATTTTTCAGAAAATAAGGTATAGCGATTAAAAATCGGGCTGTATTTTTGAAAAAACCAAGAAACTTCTCCCTAAAATGGCAATGAGTTTAATTTTTTTTATTCGAAATGGGTTTCACAGGTTCTTGCCGTGTCTCCTTGAAATATTTCAGAGGGTTTTCTCGGGAACTTCTTGTTTCCCGCATTTTTTCCCTTCAATATTCTACTCACACAATCATTCTCATCGAGAGCGTATTCGATAAATTCCTCAAGATACTTCCTTGCTCGCTTTCTTTTACCGAGTTTCACAGAAATTGCCGCTAACCTCAAATAGGCGTCTGTTGCTCCTGCCATATCTCGATATACCCTGAAATTATCGATTTTACCTTGTTTTTAAATTAAGAATAGCTCACCTATGCACTTGAACTTCGTATTTGTAATATGAGAAGGTTTTTTCGTAGAATCCCAGCGAGTTGGAAATCCTTCCCAACCACATGTAGATCGTTGAGAGAAGGCCGAAACTTGACGTTCCAACTTCTACACATTCTTCGAGTTTTGTCAATGCTGAAAACATAGATTTATTCTGTTATTTAAGCTCTTTTCTGTTGTGAGAAACTTACCGGTCACCAAATCGCCGCTTTTCGCAATATCTAACGCGGTTTTCAGAATTTCCATACACGCCAAATCATCTTTTTCACCAATTGAGCCAATGGTTGTATCCATCGCTGAAAATTATAGTTTTAGTCACGAATGAAGTGTGAAAATACAAAATGAAAAGAGAGAAAAGAAAGCCATTTGAAATGGAGAGTTTACGCGCTGTGTAGTTGTATACACAGCGACGAACAAATGCACACAAAAAAAATGAAAAGAGAAGACTGGGATTTTCTTGAAGTATTTGGAAGAAGATAAAAATGGGGAACCAAAACTCGAAATTAAAGAAAGATACTCAAATCTTCAGATACATTTTATACACGATTTTCAGCTGATCAAATTGGAATATCTCGAATTTGGAGATAATCGAATCAAGAAAATCGAAAATCTCGAAACATTATCCAACTTGAAGCGACTGTTTTTGGGAGCTAATCAAATTCGAAAAATTGAAGGCCTTGAAACCTTAACCAATCTGGAAGAATTGAGTTTGCCTGGAAATGCATTGACAAATGTTCGAGGTCTCGAAACGCTGGTTAATTTGAAAAAATTGAGCTTGGCGCAAAATGGAATTTCGAAAATTGATGGGTTTGGGCAGTTGGTGAATATGTGCACTTTGGATTTGAATGATAATCGTATTGAGAATATTGAGAATGTTGATCAGATTTCGGGAATAGATACACTTTTGATAAGAAAGAATCAGGTAAACACTCGATTTCAGTTTAATTTCAAAAAAAACTAATTATATTTAGCTAAATGATTGGCAACAGCTTTACAAACTGCGAGAAATTCAAAACTTGAAATCATTAACTATGGAAATGAATCCAATTTACAGGTATTTTCCCTCAAAATCTCTTTAAAACAACAAGTTTTAGCTCGGATTACACTTATCGTAACCGTATGAGCCAAATTCTACCAAATATCTTATTTTTGGATGGATTCCCGCTTGGCTGGCGACAAGGAGATCCCTATCAAGAACTTCCTGCCAAGTTTTATTCGAATTTCGATGATTTTGAGCAACGAGAAGATGTATTTGTTGAATAGTTGTGTGTTTTTTTGCTTTTAAATACTTGTGAATATGACTATTTTTGTGAGACGAGACGATGAGTAATAAAATCATAATGCAAATAGAGGTAATGTGGTGTTGTCTCAAATGTTCAGCGAATGTGTGGGGGTTTTCTAGAGCAGAGCTTCGTCATTGATTGAAGTTATTAGAATCAATACTTTGGTTATGAGGTTAGGTTTGGAACATCAAAAATGATGCAAAGAGAAAAAAGGATCAGAGCGCATAGTTTTCGGCATAATTGGAACATTATCAAATGACAGGTTTTCTTTTTTAAAAAAGTATTTCTATTGGTAGAACTCCGTTTATCTACCTTCAGAGAAAGCTTCTGAATTTTTTGCTTAAAATTCGTCGTTTGGTGAGAATTTTTGCGACTGAACTTATGTAAACCGAGGTTTTTCGAGAAAAAAGATTAATTTGAAGTAAAAAATGAGAAAAAATTCGATTTCTTCTAACTTTCATCGCTTTTAGGAGAGAAATGGAGAAGAATTCGGAAGTGATTTTAAAAAAAATCGATGTAAAAAATAAAAATTTATGTTGTTTTCTAAAACACATTTCAAGTTTTTTACCATGAAATTCAACTCTAGAGACTATAACGATGATGATCAGCATGAAAAGCTCTACAAACCTACATAGAGTTCATTGAAAACACCTTCAAATTCACCCTGAAAAACACCTCAAAAACTTGAAAAAAAAAACAAAAATAAAAACTGAACACCCGCCAGCTCGCCTGTTTCAAACGCGTCAGTGAACAAACTTGCGCAAATTGTGTTTTCAGCGCGGTAATTTGAAAAAAATACATTTACTCCAATTTTCAAGCATCTCTGAAAAAAGAAAACAAAAGCCCAAATCTACAATATGTTTAATTAGCTGTCACAACTTTTTTTTTCCTATATTTTGTTTTACAAATATAGTTTTTTTTTTAGTTTTTACAATATTTTTTATTTCAAAGATGAATCATGGATGATATCTTTTGAATAAACATTCCAAAAACTTTTTTTTCCCACCTTCAAGTATTTCGTGCTCTTTTTCTGTTCTAATATTTGATTTGACATATATATATATATATATATATTTATTTCAAACACTTTTGTCTTCTTTCTCGTCGTCTTCTCCTTTTACAGTTTTGTATTGTTTTTCAAATTTATATTAGGATTGGTATACTGTAGCATCGTGCTATTTTTAAATATTTCAAATATATGCTAAAGATAGGAAAAGAGAAACCAAAAATTAGAAAAAAAAATTTTGCGCCCATGGGGGACCGATCCAGCGACCTCGAGATTTAGAGGCAAACGTGTTAGCCACTCTGCCAGGTCGGAGATGTTTCATGGCAACGCTAATTGTCCAAGATTAGGTAGCGGTTTTTTAATGAAAATTTTTACAGTAACCCCTATCTGATCTATCAAGTCCAAACTTTTACCTGAGAAAAAAACGTGAGAAAAATCCACCTCTTTCCATTGTATTTACTCATAGACACACACAAAAAATGCCATTTCACCTCATCTTTCACTTTAAATAAATACTACTGTAGTAACTAGTAACAAGACACCATTGTTCCTACTGTACTTTTCGACATTAATAATGTTATTATACCCTTCTTTTTACTACTACTAATAATAATAAAATGGAAGCTCAGCATATTGCGCCAAGTGGTGGTGGTGGTGCAAAAGGTGGCGGATCACGAGTCGGACCAACTGGTGGAGTTCCAAGGTGAGGGTGACATTGGGTACTTGTGGGTGGTTTCGGGTGTCCAGTGGGAAGTTTAGGAGATTGTGGGTGAATTTCAGTGTTTCATGGGCAACATTTGGGAGACTTCGGGTACCCGCGTGGGTGATTGAGAGCAGTTTGGGGGCATTTCGGGCGATTGTGGGTAATTAAAGGGGCTCCATGGGTGGTTCTTGAGCCCCCAGTTAGCGGATTTGGGCGAGTTCGGGTGCCCGTGGGCGATTTCGGGTACCCGTGGATAAATCTGGGTGATTTCGGGTGTCGCGTGGGTAATTCTGGGTGACCTCCGGCGATTTTGGGTAGTCATGGGTGATTCTGGGTACCCGTGGGTACCCGTGGGTAATTCTGAATGACCTCGGGTGCATCTTGGGTGATTCTGGGTACTCGTGGGTAACTCTGGGTGATCTCGGGTGCATCTTGGGTGATTCTCGATACCCGTGGGTAACTCTGGAGGAGAACTTTGAGAGCTTCTCGGGCGATTTCGGGTACCCGTGGATAACTCTGGGTGACCTCTGGTGATTCTGGGTTGTCATGGGCGATTTCGGGAGCACTGTGAGCAGTTTCGGGTACCCTATGAGCAGTTTTGGGCGATTTCGGGACCTCTTAGAAACTCTCGAAAACTTTGTGAGCTTCTCAGGCGATTTTTAGTGCTACTGGTTGCTCTTCGAGTGATTCCGGGTACCCTTGGGCACTTGCGGGTACCCACGGGTACCCACGGCGCCCACAAACTCCTTACTCTCCAATTTTTGCAGAATGGTGTTCGCCGAGATCGTCGGCACTTTGTCATTTCTTCAACCTCAGGCCGATGATGACATTTCCGATCGATTACACTATTATTATACCACAACGTTTTTGTTGTTAACTGCGGTGAGTTGACAAAAGGGGCGGGGTACTGTATCATACCTACAGTAACCTAGGGGTACTGTATTATATCTACAGTAACCTAGGTGTACTGTATGACCATAATATACCATTTTTTCAGGTGCTCATCTCATTAAAAATGTTCGGAGGTCGACCTATTGAATGCTGGCTACCAGCCGAGTACAAAAGTAGTTGGGAGGATTACACAGGTACGGTAGGCATCTACAGTACCCTTGTCAGCACAGAACATGATTTTTAGAAATGTACTGTTGGGCGAGGAACACGTATTTCACCCCGTTCCAAGAGGATAATCTACCCGAAGTTGTGGAGAGAGATCATACTGTGGTAGGCGAGATAGTCAGAAAAAGAAGGTGTACCTTTAATTTCAGGTCTCCTACTATCAATGGGTTCCATTTTTTCTAGTCATCGTTGCTTTCATGTTCTACGCGCCTTGTTTAATCTGGCGACTACTCTATGATAAATCTGGGATACGATTGAAAGGTAACACACAAAATTAAAAAAAAAAAAAAACGTCGCCGACCAAGCTGGGAGTCGAACCCGCCACCTCCAGATTTAAAGGCCAGCGCGCTAACCACTACACCAATTGGGAGTTGATAGCACGCCGGTTGAATTGCATAGAAAAGTCCGTGGTTTTTCAGATATAATGGGATTCGCCAACGACAAGGCGAACGTTGTTCCCGCTCAAAGAAGGGCGAATATCAATGGTCTCGCCGCGCATCTTTCGTCCATTTTTAGACATCGATTCAGATTCGGAGAAATACATCCATATCATCATAAGTGAGTTCTTAGAGTTTAGGGTTTTCAGTAAAAAACCAATAATTTTTCAGGGTTTTCAAATTTCTGAATCTCCGATATTATGAGTCATACCTTACCTACTTGTATTTAGGAATCAAATGTTTGTTTTTATTCAATGTCATTTTTCAGGTAAGTAGTGCTTTTTTTTGTTATTTCTAGAGTGGTACTGTGTATTCAAAGGGACAGGGTCAAACATTTGAAAATTCAACAAATTTAAATTTATTTTTTAAAATTATATTCGATATTTTTGGGCACGTCCCTTTAAATATACAGTACCCCTACAGCATATAGTACGACCATGTCCCTTTAAATACGCAGCATTTCTGACCCTGTTCATTCAAACATACAGTACTCCTTGACATGTCCCTTTAAAACGACCGTACTTCTGGCTCTGCTCCTTTAAGTACTCCTGTTCATCTTGACTCTGTGTCTTTGAAATGAAAAAAAATTCCTGACCCTGTCCCTTTAGAGCTACAGTACAACTAGCCCTGTCCCTTCAAGCATACAGTACTCCTTGCATACAGTAACCTTAAGAGTGACAGTACTCCTTGCCATGTCCCTTCAAACATACAGTACTCCCTTTAAGAACTCCTGTGACTCTTTAAAGCTACAGTACTACTAGCCCTTTTTTGAATATGAGGTGCTTCTGACTATGTTCCTTTAAATACGCAGTATTTCTGACCCTGTCCCTTCAAACCTACAGTACTCCTAACCATGTTCCTTTAAAAACACAGTACTTCTGGCCATGAACATTGTCCCTTTAAATATAAGGTACTTCTAACCCTGTCCCTTAAAAACTACCGTACTCTTTACCCTGTCTCTTTGAAATCACATCACTCCTGACCATGAAAATAAATACTTTTGACCTTGTTCCTTTAAAGTGACCGTACTCCTGACTCTGTCCCTTTAATTACGAAGTACTTCTGACCCTGCTCCTTTAAGTACTCCTGACCCTGTCCCTTTGAAGCAATAGTACTCCTCGCTATGTCGCTCTAAAACTACCAAATCCTTTACCCTTCTCCTTTGAGTACTCCTAAGCCTGTCCCTTTAAAACTACTGTACTTTTGACCCTGTTCCTTCAAACATCGCTCTCTCTCTCCTCTCTTCCAGATGTACCTGCTCAGCCGCTTCCTCGAGCTCAACAAGCAACGCTACTACGGCTACGGCACCCTCTACGACATCATGACCGGCAAAGGCTGGCGAGAGTCGGAAAACTTTCCCGTCGTCACCTATTGCGACATGCAAATCCGCATCCTCGGCCACGTTCAACGACACACTGTCCAATGTGTGCTAGTCATCAATATATTCACCGAGAAGATCTTCTTCATGCTATGGTTGTGGTACACATTTTTGGCGTTCGTCTCGTTTTTCTCGATAGTTTCGTGGATTTTTCAATCACTACCCTTTGATCAGCGAAAAAAGTTTGTGGCGAGGAGATTGGAGTTGGCCGATGTGCAATTTGAACGAGGAAGTTATCGAAACGAACTGGATGAGGTAGGGGTGAAAAATGAAAAAAAAAAAAAAATCTTTGGTAGACGAGCGGGATCGAACCCACTACCTCGCGATTCAAAAACCAACACATTACCACTGAACCTTTCTTGTTGTGTTCGTTTGCAGGCAGAATTACCAATATATTTTTCAGTTTGTTCGCGACTATATCAAAATGGATGGTATATTCGTGCTGCGCATGATCACTATCCATTCAAATGTATTGATTTGCACCGAAGTCATCGACACCATGTGGGAACAATTCCTGAATGAGAAAGAAAGTGGGTTCCTTCCCGACCCTACCCTTCTCTAACCAGGTTCCCTTTTTCTTCAGGTGGAAATGTGATTGTTTCACTGCTCGAGGAGAAGCACCCCCTTGGCGATGGTGCTCGTTCACCATCGGCTGACGGGATGTCGATCGAACAGGGGAGTCGAAGGAAGACATCAGTGTTGGTGCCCCTAATGTCGAGGGAGGATTTGACGCAGCAGGAGGTGTCATCGCCGCAACCATCCACTACGCAGTCTGGACAATTTTTAAGGCCACCGTCGAGTCGGTATAATGTATAAAGATTTTTTTTTTTTTAATTTAGTTTTGAAAATTCTGAAATCTACTAAAATTATTCGACATTTCTACGCATTTATGGTAATTTCAATACATTTCTCGTTTTTTTATGTCAATTTTTGAGTCATTTCGTATTCGGAGCTCATTTTGAGCTATTTCACGTCATTTCGTGTCATTTCTCGTATTTTTCTACATTTCTCGACAATTTTTAAACCATTTCTTGTCAATTTTTAACGAATTTCGGGTTTGGAGCTCATTTTGAGCTATTTTACGTATTATTTGTCATTTCGACGCATTTCTGGTAATTTCGTTGCATTTCTTGCTATTTCACTGCATTTCTAGTAATTTCAATACATTTCTCGTTATTCTGTGTCAATTTTTGAGTCATTTCTTCACATTTCTCGATAATTTCTGAATTTGATTGATTCTTGGCAGTTTTGAACATTATTTTTTTCAAATTGGTGCTAAAAAGTTAATGAATTTCGAGTTTGGAGCTCATTTCACGTCATTTCGTGTCATTTCTGGTATTTTTCTACATTTCTCGACAATTTGACACAATTGTTTAACAATGGTTCTTATTTCAAGTATTATTTGTCATTTCGTGTCATTTCTGGTATTTTTCTAAATTTCTCCACAATTTTTTAACCATTTCTTGTCAATTTGACGCGATTTTTTTTGACGAATTTCGGGTTTGGAGCTCATTTCACGTATTTATTGTCATTTCTGGTATTTTTAAACATTTTCAGAAGCCCAATTTCTAGTAATTTCAAGTAGAGAAAATTTTATTTGAAAAAAGAATTTTGGAAACTTTTAACGTATACGTTGAAAGTTTCTGTAATGTACTTGCGAACAGAGACACAGGTTTAGGTAGAAACCTTTATTGAGTAGTTTTAGATCTATTTACATGCTTTGAGACTTCTGTTATATAGCGTCGTTCCCAAGATTCCACGTTGTAGATAACAACCAAAGGTCACGCATATAGTGTATTATTACGTCTCTACACAACACCTCCGGGGGAATACAAAAAGGCATTGTTGTCTTACTCCTTCGGAATATGTTGTCATGATCCGATAATTCGATATCATCTGAACAGCACGCTCATAGTTCTTCTCGATTTCTCCATGCACTGAATAATATCCAGCCATGTTTGTCTGGCATTGATACTCTGAAAGTATACAATCCATTCTTTCGCCATCATAAGCGAGCCATTGGATATCATCCAATCCCAGCAACTTCATATTGATACTCGATGAGCATACAATTCCTCCATCACTGTCATAAGAAACACCGCTACCTACTGTAATGTACTTGCGAACAGAGACACAGGTTTAGGTAGAAACCTTTATTGAGTAGTTTTAGATCTATTTACATGCTTTGAGACTTCTGTTATATAGCGTCGTTCCCAAGATTCCACGTTGTAGATAACAACCAAAGGTCACGCATATAGTGTATTATTACGTCTCTACACAACAGTTTCCAAATTTCTAACTTTGACCAAAATTTTCTCGAATACTAGGCTTTTCGGTAAAAAAATCTCTCGAGGGTCTTACCTAAAAAATGTGCTCTTTCATTTAAGAGCAACTTGCCGAGTCCCTTTACCCCACCTTTAAGGTACTGTATTAGTCATACGCTGACATTGATAATGAAAAATACGATTATCAATGGAGCGCACATTAGCGCTCATAGCGACAGACCGCAAATGAGTCGCAAGCGTTTGATGCGATTTATCGCAAGAGTTCTATGCGACAAGTCGCAAGCGATTGATGCGATGTGTCGCGAGCGTTTGATGCAATGTGTCGCAAGATATTATTGCGATGTGTCGCAAGCGATTGATGCGATATATCGCAAGCGATTGATGCGATATATCGCAAGAGTTCTATGCGATATCTCGCAAGCGATTGATGCGATGTGTCGCGAGCGTTTGATGCAATGTGTCGCAAGATATTATTGCGATGTGTCGCAAGCGTTTGATGCAATGTGTCGCAAGATATTATTGCGATGTGTCGCAAGCGATTGATGCGATGTGTCGCGAGCGTTTGATGCAATGTGTCGCAAGATATTATTGCGATGTGTCGCAAGCGTTTGATGCAATGTGTCGCAAGATATTATTGCGATGTGTCGCAAGCGATTGATGCGATGTGTCGCAAGCGTTTGATGCAATGTGTCGCAAGATATTATTGCGATGTGTCGCAAGCGTTTGATGCAATGTGTCGCAAGATATTATTGCGATGTGTCGCAAGCGTTTGATGCAATGTGTCGCAAGATATTATTGCGATGTGTCGCAAGCGTTTGATGCAATGTGTCGCAAGATATTATTGCGATGTATCGCAAGAGTTCTATGCGACAAGTCGCAAGCAATTGACCGCAAGCATTTGCGTTCATTCCCTCAACAAAAGTGAATATATGTATCATAAGAAAATTTATTATAACAATCCACAAAAAATTATACACAGATTAGAAGAAATAGAAAATCATTGAAGCCAATATTACACACAAAATCAAGACTGATTCGCCCAGATAGACTAGAGTCTAGTCTAATCCCGATCTGGTTGATCCCCTTCGCCACGTAGAGGCTCAGTCAATGAAGAGGAAAACGTGAGACAACGTCGGGTTCGCAGGTGAACGCCAACAGTGCATAGACACAGACAATGCAGAAAGTGATATTGAACATTGAAACATAAAAAAACGTGAATTTTCCTTCCTTCCTTCCTTCCTTGTTCTGTTCTGTATTTTGTATTTTGTGTTGTGTTGTATTTTTTTAAAATGTATTTTAATGAAAAAAAAAAATGAAAACTCACATTTTTAGCTAAACTCACCTTCTGAATCCTTGAAAACCCATCGACAAATTAAAAAAAAACGTAAAAATTTAAAAAAAGCAAAAGAAAAACGCGCGCCCTAGACCTGAACCCGACCCATTTCCCAACCACCCAAAAATCAATAAAAATAAACTAAGCTATCAATCGATCCTTTTTGATCCAGCACTTCCATCCTCGCTCATTGTTGATGTTGAAAGTGCTCCAGAATTCTTGGCATCTGAAAAAAAAACGGGCTTCTGAATCAGTCTAGAAAGGGCTTCTGAATCACTCCAAAAATGCTTCTGAATCCGTCTGAAAGAGGGCTTCTGAATTACTCCAAAAATGCTTCTGAATCACTCCAAAAAAGGAGTTCTGAATCACTCCAAACATGACTATGAATCAGTCTAAAAACCGCTTCTGAATCACTTCAAAGGGGGCTTCTGAGACAGTCCAAAAAGAGCTTCTGAATCAGTCCAAAAAAAAAAACTCCTGAATCAGTCCAAAAGGAGGCTTCTGAATCAGTCCAAAAGTGGGATTCTGAATCAGTTTTTCTTCGAAAACACCCAAAAAAATGCTATCAGAGAGTCCAGTTTCCCATCAACTTACCTTATCCAGAATGCTCCATCCAGTCCAGCGTGACGTCGAAAGTCCAGAATCCAATTCGCATCATTCTTGGCATGTAGATCTGTAAAAATCTCATTATTGATTGACGAGCTCCTCCTTGTTTCGGTTGCAGCAACTCACCATCCAGTTTGATTCCATTCCTTGAATCATTCATCGGCATCATCTAAAATACAGGAACATTATAATCATCCAGATACAGCTCACAGATGTTAAATTCACCATAGATTACTTCCATGTCAATTCCCTGGCACTGATCCACCGCTCAAGCTCGACATTTCTACCACTCATGGATGATGCGTCGGGTCTCGAAACGATGAATCAGTTCAAGTTCAGCTCTTGTGTGTGGATGTTGTTGTTGTTGATTTCCGATCGCATCCAGTTCAGCTCAATGTAGAGATCGTCGAGCCAGTCCAAGGTTAGACCAGTGAATCTGGAAAAAATTACAGTTACGATCCATCTATCATAATTTTCCTATAATCGACCTACTAGATTTTGAGGTCGGTCCAAGCAACTCACCAGTTCTTGCTTTGAAGACATTCTCTCTTGGCATTCCTTGACTGTCGTTGTCGTTCCACCTGGAATTATCGATTGATTTTTCATCACATCCAATCAACTAACCAAAGATCTCCACATTTCGTCGTTGATCGACCCACCAAATCCAAAGAACCAGCACTGATCCACCGCTCAAGCCCAACATTTCTACCATTCTTGGATGATGCGTCGGGTCTTGAAACGATGACTCAGTTCAAGTTCAGCTCTTGTGTGTGGATGTTGTCGTTGTTGATTCGAGATCGCAGTCAGTCCAGCTCAGTGTAGAGATCCTAAATCAGGTCTAGTCTCATAATGTTCCTTTAATCGACCTACTAAATTTTGAGGTCGGTCCCAGCAACTCACCAGTTCTTACTCTCAAAGCATTCTCACTTGGCATTCCTTGACCATCGTCACCGTTCCACCTGAAATTATCGATTGATTTTTCTCGTCGTTGATCGACCCATGCATGAAATCCAAAGAACCAGCACTGATCCACCATTCAAGATCAACATTTCTACCACTTAAGGATGATGCGTCGGGTCTTGAAACGATGAATCATCCACAATCCACCCTAAATCAAAATTAGCCCCTGTCCCTTTTGCCCCATCTCACCGATTTTCATATGATCCAAATCGTTCAGCGGTTCAAGCTCGACATTTCTACCAATTAAGGATGATGCGTCGAGTCAAGAAACCGTGAATCAACGTGCATCTTCTTCTGGAGCCATCTGAATCATCGTTGTAGTTGAGCCACGTGGTTGACGTCGAGATCTGAAAATATTTCTAGAACTATGAAGGTGTCTGGAAGCGAAGTACTTACCGTTATCGATCCATTTTTCAAGTTCCAAAGTGAGTGTGCTCCAGAATTCTTCATGTTGACGTCGATGTGCTCCAGATGCTCCCCAAATCCATATGGCTTCAGAATATTCCTTGTTGACGTCGGTGTGCTCTAGAACCCACCATGTTGACGTCAGTGTGCTCCAGATGCTCTTCCCAAACCCATATAACTTCAGAATCGCAGATGCACATGCTCCAGAATTCTCTTTGTTGACGTGGATGTGCTCCAGAATTCTCTTTGTTGACGTGGATGTGCTCCAGAATCTTTCTTGTCGACGTCGATGTGCTCTAGAATCCTCCTTGTTGACGTCGATGTGCTCTAGAATCCTCCTTGTTGACGTCGATGTGCTCCAGAATTCTTCATGTTGACGTCGACGTTCTCCAGAATCTTTCTTGTTGACGTCGATGTGCTCTAGAATCCTCCTTGTTGACGTCGATGTGCTCTAGAATCCTTCTTGTTGACGTCGATGTGCTCCAGAATTCTTCATGTTGACGTCGACGTTCTCCAGAATCTTTCTTGTTGACGTCGATGTGCTCTAGAATCCTCCTTGTTGACGTCGATGTGCTCTAGAATCCTCCTTGTTGACGTCGATGTGCTCCAGAATTCTTCATGTTGACGTCGACGTTCTCCAGAATCTTTCTTGTTGACGTCGATGTGCTCTAGAATCCTCCTTGTTGACGTCGATGTGCTCCAGAATCCTCCTTGTTGACGTCGATGTGCTCCAGAATTCTTCATGTTGACGTCGACGTTCTCCAGAATTCTTCATGTTGACGTCGACGTTCTCCAGAATCTTTCTTGTTGACGTCGATGTGCTCTAGAATCCTCCTTGTTGACGTCGATGTGCTCCAGAATTCTTCATGTTGACGTCTATTCTCCCCCACAAAGTCCCACTAATTCAATTTCAACAAAAACCAAAAATCAAAAGAGACACTGTCACAGCAAACAACTTCCATGCTGAAAAACTTCGGATGAAGGCCCCCCCAACGTCTTCTAGAACCCCACTCGGTGGTACCACCCACGACTATTTTAACTATGCAGTCACACACCACTAACTATACACTATACTTATGGAGGAACCCAGGTAAGCCCAACTAAAAGCCTAAAAAAAGCGAGATTCTAGAAAAAATTGGGGTTTCTGCCTTTTTGGGTGTTTGAAATCGTTCACTGTTCAGTGTCTCGGGGGAATTCTAGACTAAAAGGATAGGAAGGCCGGGGTGAACTCGTAGAACTAAGGGGTTCGAATATGGTTGGTCGGGAAGTGTGCATTGAGCCAGTGTGCTCAGTGGAGCCAAGTTTCAGCCAAATGGTGTCATCATCCTATGTTATCAGAGCCAAGTGAAGTGAGCCGATTGATCCGAACCAGGTTGTGAGCCAAGTCTTCGGAGCCAACTGGTTTTGAGCCAAATCTTGAATAACCCTGAAAGCTCAAATATTGATCATGATTTCATAAAAAAAACTAACTTACCTTGTATTCGATCTGAGCCAGTTTGTGAGCCAGTGATTGGAGCACAGAAAATTGAGCCAAGTGAACTGAGCCATTGATTGGGGCCAAGTGGATCAGATGTTGTTGATAAGAGCCAATCGATCTGAGCCAAGGTTTAGAGCAATATCATCGGAGCATCTCCAGGTTGTGAGTCATTGGTTATAGCAATGTCATCGGAGCCAAGTGAATCAGGTTCAGTTGATTTGAGCACAATACATTGAGCCAACCACGTTGCAAGCCAATTCTTGATAAAATCCTGAAAGCTCAAATATTGATCATGATTTCATAAGAAGCTACCAGCCTTGTCAAGAGCCAGAATCTAGAGTAGAGTACAGTAATCTACAGTAGTACAGTAATCATCTTACCTGTTCCCAGTCACCATCCATCGACCAAAATCCACGTGTACTCCGAGAATGAACGACGTAGAGTAGATGATGTAAGAATGAATATTACCTGATGCGCTATACTAGATGGGCGGAGCATAGGGGCGGAGCCTCTTATGCTATTCACACTTTCAGAGGCCGGAAATGATTGACATGATCTCTCTGTAACCCAAACCGCAGTCTAAGACATAATAGGAATAAGAGATACGCAGAGTTTGACACATTTTGTTATTGTGTTTGCTGATCATGGGAGACTAGAAAACAACTACAAAATTATAAAATGATTTAGGACAATAAATGAATAAATAAAGCGAAAAACTATATTTTAAAAATTAATCAGAGAAATTATAGCGAAGAATTGGCGACCAAGGCAACACCTCTTTGATAAAATACGGTCGATGATGATAGTTTGAATGCCAACGGCGAGATTAATTGACGACGATCAGCGTAGAGATAGAGAGGAAGACGAGTTCCATCGGCGGTTTCCTGAAAAAAAAATAATGTTGGAGATATATTTCAAGAGGCTTTAGATATCTATAATTTTATCGTAAATTCGGTTCAAACTCCCGCTGATCATGATTATCAAAATTGGCATGATTTTTATCCAATAAAAATGTCTATCGAGTGAAAAAGAGAATTTTAAAGTAATATGAAATTATATGAGCTTAACTACAAGAGATAAAATGCACATAAAATGATAATCGTATTTATTTCTAATTATAGGTACACATTTTCAAAAAATTTACGATGTTGATTTCTATTGGTTCTATTCACCCCATTGAGCATAAGAATTGTGCCAGGAGCCTGTATCACTTATTGTTGCTATGAGTTTTCGTAGTTTTCAAATTTTAACCAAGAAATATGTAACATATCTCAAAATGTATCCACTATTTTAAAACAATAATTTTTGAAAAAAGTAATCCTGTCTCAAAAAAAAAAAAACACTGGAATTCGTCCAAAAAAAATTGTGACATCACTATTCTTTACCCTTCACACCAAAAGAATTAATCTAGAAATCTCGTTTTTCAAATTTCAGGTATTGTTCATCCAACCAGGTCATCCAATGAGAAAAAAGCCTAGATGAACAAGAAAACGTGCATTTTCCTCCAAACGTTTTTCTCTGTTATTCTGGGGAATTCAAATTGAGCATTTTCCTTTTTGACCTAACTTTTGAGCCCAAATCCAATAATTATCAACAAAAAAAAAAGATTACCTGTCGCCAGCTGAATTCAATGACATCGCATTCACTTCGGACTTGTTCGCACAATTCCAATCCGTTTCCACTGGTCGATTTGGCTCCGCGAATGTCAATTCCTGTAAATTTTGAATCATAAAATCAAGAGTTTTCTATATGATCATGAGATTCGGACAAGAAAGGTCCCCATAACTAACCCGAAATTCTAAACACATCCGTCGCATCCGTCTTTCCAATATGAATATGCAAACTGAGTTGCTCCAACGACCAAGTGTTCGCCTGCGCGACTTGTTGACGTGTCGCCGTAATATAGGCTTCCGGAGAGAATGTTCCACCCAACCAAATGATTTCACGTCTCAAATTGTCCGACGCTCCGATGCGAATCAATTGCTTGAATCGTTCGTTCAAATCCGCCATCCAATCCATAACAGTGACCTCGCGCGGAACAGTGTAGCGTTTCCATCCATTCGGAACTTCTCCCTTCTGAATATGCGCAGCCAGCGCACGTGTCTCGTTGTTTTGTTTTTTCTCCGCGCGGCAAACAGCCATTATTTCGTTCAAATCGTGACGAATATCCTTGAGAAGTTGAGATCCCAAATTGACCTAAAAATCGATAAAAATAATATACAACAAGTTCAAGAAACTGAAAATTACCTCTCTTTCAAAGAATCTGAACAACGGATCCTTGATATTCTCCACAGTTCTTCTCATCTTCACAATCTCCTTCGGCAACAATTGCAACCATTGTTTGGCCAATTCACCCAATTGTGTCATCCATTGCGGTTTCGCCTCCTCTTTTCCATCGTCATCAAACGCCAACTCCTCGTCAGTCACTTTGAGCATGTTTCGGAGCATCGACTCTCCTCGTTTCGTCAACAAAACCTTCTCTGCGTTGTTCGGAAGACCGAGCCAAGCTGGCAATTGCTCATTCTTCAACTCTTCAACCCATCCAACCATTTGATCTTTCTTCGACATGTTTGGAGTGAAAAGAGCCGAATCTCCATCGTATTTCGAGATGAGGACATGATTTTGCTCGAAGCTCTTGGCTGTGAACAAATTCTCAAGCACACAATCGAGGAGAACCTGAAAAAAACAGTGTAATAGTTATTTTCAATTTTTTAACTGGAGTTAGTAGTTTCATCAATTTGGAAACGAAGAATCTTCATAATTAATGGGTCCTATCACGACTTTGAAAAAATAGACACAAACCTGATCGAATTGATTATCAATCTTTCCTCCGTAGATACATTGACTCAACAAAGTTCTCAATGTGGTCCACGGCAATCGTTCCGGTTCAACATTTGGTCTTCCTTGCGCAACCGCATCAACTGCCGCATCCAATGTATCGCAAGCGACACGAAGATCAGCATCCGAGAATTCGTAGGCAGTCGACCATCCGAGCGGTGTGTATCTCAAACGTTCTTGAACCAACGCGTGCAACCAGCAAATCAACAAATAGAGACGACTTCTTTCGGTTGGCGATTTGGTGAGACGTTGTGGTGGGATTGAGGAGAGCGAACGGAGCAAATTAGCTTTGAGACCAGTAGCCGGTTCGAATACAACAACTCGTGATGCGCGGAGAATCGATGATGGTAGCTGAAAATTGTTTATCAACGTTTTATAATGAATTCTGAAACAAATAATGACCGAGAAGTGTTTTTTGAACCTAAAAATATGTCGTTTTCTTGGCTTTCTCACCTTTGGATGAATTTCAGCTGTCAAGAATAACCTGAATTGCGCATGCGGTTTCATCGAATGCAATCGTTTCTCCAACTGAGCTAACCAACTTGGTGCCAAATGCACGTTCTTCAACAAAACCCATCTTCCTGATTTTGTAGCCGCATTGAGAGCCGAATCCGCTTGACTGAAACCTTCAGCCGAACCAATAGCAATCGATGTGATCTGTCTGCTCGTCTCTACGGCCAAATCCTCAATTCTTCCCGATGCATCATATCCAGTCGCCGAGCACAACAAAACTGGCTCCGATGGCGCAACTTCATTATCGATAATCGACAGCATATCAACAACCTTATCTTGTTGCATGAAATTCTCATCGAACGCCGTCGAAACAACGCGATGCGCCGATGCCATCAATCGATCCGGTCGAAGTGCTTGAATCGCAATCAACGAGTTCATCGCAATACACAATGGTGCTGAAAGAACAATCATTTTGAATCAGCAAAAAGAAATTTCAAACTCACTCAATTTCTTATCAGCATCATCCCAGATGACTGGAACATTCGATTCCGGATTATCGTGAGACAACCATTCCGACACTTCAGCTTGGTTAGATTGAATTCTCGCGAATACATGTTCGAATCCATCGACTTTTCGAATCTTCGCCAATTGACGCTTCTTCTCCATTGAAAGGAAGTCAAGACCAGCCGGAATAGCAGCATCAAGTTCATCTGGAAAAGAGTTTTTTGGTGAATTTTAGAAGCTGTATAAGCTAAAAATTGCTGAACTACGAGATTCAGTGACCACCGGCAAGAATTAGGGATATATTTTTAGCCCTTCCTAAAAACTTAACAGAAAATACCGGACATTTTATGTTTCATGAATATTTAGAAATTTATCTGCGCTAATTATTCGACAATGGGGTTCGACTAACTATTTGACCACAAATAACTCACCCTTTTTTTGCACCAAATCCGAACGTCCTAGAAGAACATCGAAGTGTTGTTCATATGCCGGATGTGCCGGATTCGACCTAATATGAATTCTCATCAACAACAACGCCAATAGCACTTTATCCGTGTGCAACATTCCACGCGAAACTCGTCGGAATACCGTTTGGAACAGGCTAGTCGTAATAATACGCAATCTCGCCGCATAGTCTGATCCGACCGATGACAATTCCGGAGTTTTGAGTACATAGGTGAAGATTTCCACCAAGAAATCGAGCGAGTAATGATAGAGGAAGTGGATTTCGTTGAGTTGTTGAAGTGCGTGATAAATGTGTGAGCAAGCCGTGGCGAGTCGTTGATATTGTGCCGAAACCGCGTCAACTTCCGCCATAACTTTGTCGGTTTCTGCAGACTTTTGCGCAACTTCCGCCGCTTCATTCTTCAACTTCTCCAATGTTTCAATAACCGAATTATCATCAAGAATAGTTCCTTTACTCTCATTCAACGCAGCCAACAAGGCTTTTTCTAAATGTCTCAATCGTACTGCGAATTCTCCTTGCAATTTCAACAAATCATTTCGCTTCTTATCAACATCCGGTCTTTCACTTCTCAACACTTGATTCAAACATTGACTAGCGAGTGAAGAAGATGTGACAGTGAAATTGACAAATGTGACTCTGGAGCAAATATCCGGCGAAAACTCGACAGTAGAATCACGTGTAATCATGAACAATTGGAATGATGGTGAGAGATCAATATCCTGATCACCAAGAGTGATCAAAACACGTCCACCAGCTCGTTTAACTTCTCGATTGAGCACTGGATTCAAAATCGGATCATATGCTTCAACATCTTGAACCAACAATGAATTACCGAATCGAAGAGCCGACTCCAAATTCTTTCTGAAAATCACAATTTATTTTGACTTCAACATTAAAATTCAAAATATCAAACCTGAATGAATCATCCAAGAACGAAGTTTTCTGAATATTCTTTCCAGAAAACTGTTTCATGATATATTCGATAGCTTGTCCAGATGGATCAATAATCAATGGATATCTATTGAAACGATGGAGCATTATGGCATTCTCAGTGCACAAATCATCAACTGGAAGAGAGTTGAGTTGCCATTGGAGGCGATCGTCGACAGTTGACAAGTATTCGATGCGAGCCAAATCGTGACGGAAATGAACACCGGCATCACAGACATGACTAAACCATTTGTGGAATATCTCGTCACGAAGCTGAAAAATAGAATTTTGAAGAATGAGAATAAAACTATCAGATATTTGAAAACCATAAATATAACTTTCAATTGTCTGAATTTGAACTGATATCATATTCTTCTTGTAGTTTCGAATTCCAGATCATTAACGATACTAAAATTAACTTACTTAAAAGATTTCTTGAGATCTAGAATCAGATTCGATGATTTTTAGAGATTTAGAATTTTTGCTACACCCTCTCAGCAAGTTTTTAGCTTGTTTTTTGAAAATATTTTTGGCTCATTTTTGTTTTGAGAACACTAGTTCTTATAAAACCGCAGAAAAACCTACCATTTGATCATAATAACCAGCATAGGCCAAAAATGCACTTGACAACAAAGCATCTCCAACAAGCGAATCCATTTGTTGCGAGAATCCATCACTTCCCGACGACCAACGATCTCTCTCCGATCGCAACGACGACAATAACTCGGTCGATCGATTGACCTTCTCTTGAACACTCAACAAATCTTGTTTGATGTTTTCAGCTTGTCCGATGAGTTGCGCATATTCTTCTTTGTATTTTCCGATACTTTCTTCCAATTCAATTATTCTCACATCAACCACTTTTCCTTCCTCCGTCTTTTTCGCTGCTTCTTTCTCCAATCGTTTCAACTCGTTTCTCAGTGGTTCAACTTTGTGCAACATAGATGAATACAACAATTGAGCTCTCGCCCATTTCACCATGGGTCCACAAGCAACCGAAGCACGATTCACCTTGTCAAACTCCCAATCAGGATTCTGAATATACTTATCCATCTGCTTCAAGATATCATTCGTAATGCTATCAGTGTCGAATTGCAAGATTCTTGTCATAAAGTCTTCTTTCATCATAACTTGTCGAATCGCCTTCCATTCCGTTCCAACATTCTCTCCCAACAAAATACAAATGGCTTCCAATGTCAATTTGACAGTAACCGGTGGACTAGCCATCGTTTTCACTTCAACCAACTGACTCTTCTTGATTCCTTGTACAGCTGTTTGCGCTTCCTGCACAGCCGGTTCGACTTGCGCCAAATCACTTTCAACCGAAGTTTTCTTGGTGGCCATCTGCTCCAATTGCTCAGCCAATTCTTTTTGCAAATGCTCCGACAATCTCTTCTCCTCCTCAGCCTTCTGTTGATCGCCCAACATTTCCTTCAATTTCAGGTTCGCCGCATTCTTCTTCTCTTCAAGCTCTTGACTCTTCAAATGCAAACTCTTTTGCAATTCTTTGACTTGCTCTTCAGTCTCCGAAATCTTATTCAATCCAATGTTCAAATGAATCTTCTCCTCCTCCAAATCCGATCTCTTCTCATGGAACAATGACATAAACTGCTTGATGAAGTCCAAGAAATGTCTTGGAGTAACAGCCATAACACGATGACCCTAAAAACTCGAGAATTAGTTAAAGATGGGTGATTTTAATAAAATCACCTTCTTGAGCTCAATTTCATTAAACTTCTTGACAGTTTTATGCACCAAACAAAGAGTATTGACAACAGCATCTCGATAGCTTGGCTCTTTGGGGACAAGTTCACAAGATGGTGTAAGACGAACAGATCCTTCATAATCAGTTCGATCAATATCCATGGTTTTTGTGAGTTCAGATCCGACCTGAAATATTTGTTTTGAAAAGAGCCCGAAATTTTCCGATTTCATCTCATTCTCACCTGATACAAGGCATTGTTACTCCAATCTCCAAACCAGTTGAGCACACAACGATTGAACAAGGCCGGCGATGTCGACGCTCTTTCTCTCAATCCACTTCCAGATGGATTCATAGTGAAAACAACGTGAAGATTTCTCATCACCTGTTGCGTGAACCATTTATACAATTCATCGTGACTATCCAAAATCAATCCTTGTCGTTGAGCACCTTCTTTAATTTGTGTCATGAGAGTTGTGTGCTCGTCACCTTCGAACAATCCCGGAACTTCTCCATTAGCCAACAACGTGTTCAATCTTTCCAAGAATCCAGTGTCCAACATATTCGACTCATCCATAATGAAGCACAATTTCTCATTTCTACATCCAGCTCTTCTCAAAACCGTTCTCATATCCTCATCGAAATCGGCCGCCGTATACTTTGAATGCACTTTCAATTGGAACACACTAAGACCATTCAACCAGGCGACAAATCGAGAAAGCGTCGTTTTTCCAGCTCCAGCAGTTCCGATCAACAGCAAGTGACCTTGTGATTGACGATAGATTCGATCGATTCGCAAAACATGATCGAGCATTTGATCGAATAGAACCAATTTAACATCGAGTTCTTCTTCATAGAATCCTTTGAGACGAGCCGACACATAATCTTGGAGTTCTTCGCGAGTGACTGGCACATAATTTCGAGACATCCAGCAAGAATAGAGAAGTGGACGCTGCAAAGCATCTTGAAGACGACACGCGTTTCCGAAGTATCTGGAAAAAAATGCTTGTGGTTTGAATTTCGAGATTTTTTGTGTTAATGTTATTGATTTTTCAGAAGTCATGAAAAAACTGAAATTATTTTAATCTCGTTGACAACTCACTTCTCTGCTGTCTCATCAACCAATTTATCTGTCCAAACTCGTTCTTCTTCCGAAACCAATCGATCTTGGAACAATCGGATCGCCTCATGAGCCCACAATCTAACCAACTGCTCAGCCGACAACGATTCCAATGGTGTGATCGCTTCCGAAATACCTCTCACCCATCTGGTCAACTCTCTTGGCGAATATACATAGTGTGGCTGATCGTCTTGTGTGAAATGTTCTTGACTGGCCAAATACACATCCACCATAGCGCTTGTCAATTGTTCGGCTAATCCTCGTACCGCCGGTGTCATCTTCAACATTGCTCGATTGAATGTTCCATAAATTTGCATCAACGAAGTCTGTCCCGGATAATCGACATAGACAATTGGAACATGTCGCAAGAATCGAGAAGTCATCGGGTGACGGCCTGGATCAGTTGGCGGGTTACATGCTCCAACAAATTGAATACGTTCCAACGACACCCAACTGTGATCCGATGTTCGATAGAATCCATTTAATTCGACAAGTTGGCGGAGGAAGCTAATAACTCGCTGTGTTCCATATTTATCGGGTGACGGCAAATTGATCTCATCACAGAAGATCACCAACCATTGCGACATTTGAACCGGCGCCAAAACTACACCATTCGGTGTTCGTCTATATTCACAATAATGATCGAAGGTGCGAAGAAGGAGCTCTGGTGTTGTGGAGGACGAGAAATTCACATTGACAACATCCATATCTTGTTGTGAGCGAAGAGCGGCGAGAAGTGTCATGGTTTTACCGGAACCTGGTGGACCGCAAAGAACAAGCGGTTTGTGCTCAGCGAGCCAGGCGGCGAGCAACATCTCGTGTCGAACTGTGTCGATTGTTGGAACAACAAGATCAGCGGCAGCAACACGATGAGCTGAAAAAATTAACAAGATGAAATTAGCAGTGGTGGATTATAGGGAAAGGGTACCTTCAATTTCCATCGTTGGAACTTTGGCCAACCACGGCTGCCAATCTCCATTCAATTGAACTTCATAATCAATGAGACAAGCCTGAAAAGAATCGCATTATACGTTTCAGCATATCTAGAACGAGAAAAACAGAATCTATTGAATAATAGAAATTCTTCTTTGATTTTCGGGGTTTTTTTTTCAAAGAAATTATACGATTCAGAGTAAAGCATGCCAAAATTTGTTTTTTTTTTTTCTCGACATATTTTTTTTTCAAACTCTTAATTTTGAAAAGTTATACCTGTTGATTTGGTGGCAATGTGATAGTTGTAGTTTGTCGAATAAAATCACTAATTTGCTCTCTGGCTTTCCATTTTCCATCTCCACTGAATGCCCAAACCAAGTTCGTCAACATCGACTTCAAAACAAAGTTCTGAATCTGATCCAACTCGACCGAGAAGTCGATCAATCCCTCATCATGCGAAATCATCTTGCGCACCGAATAGGACATCATCGAGAAGAACGATGATAGAAGACGTTGCGATGTTGGTGGCATAATATGCTCAAGTTCAGTGACCGCATATTTCAACGCACCTGGCACAATTCCATCGGGAGAGAAGTGTGTTTGAAGCGATAAAGCGGCGGTTCGTTGAATCTCAATCGCCCTCGTCGGTTTCGCATCATCCGACAACATATTGACGGGAGCATTCGATGACGAGAAGCTAACCGCATTGTCCGAATCGAGCGGCACTTTTCGCAACATTGACAAATATCGCTCGAGCAACATTTCCGATGTAACCACTTCTTCGCTGAACCAAACCATACCACAACGAGAAACTGTGGCAAGAGTGGCGTATTTCAAATCAGCAACTTCGAAAATGATTCGAACATTTGGCGGTATCGATAGACGTTCTCCATTTGGCAATGTCAACAACTTATTGTCATCGAGAACCGAATTCAAATTTTCAACCCATTCCGGATCAACATCTCCATCAAAGATAATCCATTGACGACGATCCGCTTCACCACGAACATTGTCAATGATTCTAGAAAAAAATCAATTGAATTTTTTTCATTGAGAAGAAAATAAACTCACTTTCGAATAATCGATGTGAACAATCCATCGGTCCATTCTCTGGTATTAGGATCCATAACTCCGTAAAGCGAATCTTTGCTCATCGCCTTAGCATCAATAACATGAGCAACACCTTCGACATTCTCCCAACGTTCGAGAGCCTATAAAAAATTAGGTTATAATTTAAGCTTGAGAATGAAAGACGCTCACCTTCAACAACACTTTCCACGCCATAGTTTTTCCACTTCCGCTGGATCCAACCAACATCAATCCATGATTCAAGTTCGTGATCTGATACAATTGAAGGACTTTGTCGAGCCACATCGATCCCATTTCTCCCTGGATATCAGAGTACATCAACAAGTGCTCATCGCAAACGGTTGATAATTGTTGGCGGAGTCTGAAAATTCAGGATTAGGTATATTATCTGGGATTTTCTCATTTTTCAAGAAAATCAGGTCTTTAACCCCATTTTTCATGTCATAATTTCAAATATATAGTGTTTTGGCTCTAATCCTCGTTTACTTACTCAGCCATTTGATTGGCAGTATAATGAATTCCTGGGAAGACATCGCTCAACAATGAGAAGAGAAGTGCAATATCTTCATTGACCAATTTGGGCACAAGAGTTTCGCAAACCGATTGAATCAACATTTGCTGCTCGGCAATATCTTCCAAAGCGGCCGATCCGATTTTGTCCAACTTGTCTCTCTTGATATTACCAGCCGACACCAATACATACTTCAGCGCACGAAGTCCAAAATCGTAGTGACATTGATCGGAGAGTTGCTCTTTGCACAAAATGAAGAGTGGCACAATCTTGTTAGCGAGTGTTTCGGCAGTTCGGAAACCTTGTGAGAACAACATGACTTGCGCAATTAATTGTCGATCGGGTTGGGTCATTGCCAAACTTCGGAACAATTGTTTCAAATTGTCTGGTAAGTTCGATCTTCCCGAATATCCAGGATTCATTGTGATGAAGATACCAATATTCGAATTAACATTCAGACGTTTTCCAACAAGATCAATGCTCATATCTCCTCCAGCTCTAACCGCTTCTTGAATCGTTTGAATTTGTTGCGATACGGCAGACAACATTCTCTCTTCCAATCGATTGAACTCATCGAAACAACCCCATGCTCCAACTTGACACAATCCGACAAGAATTCGTCCCATCGCTTGAAAATCGAAAGTTTCGTCACAATTAAAGACGAGCACGAATCGACCCAATTGATGTCCGAGCGCTTTGACTGATTCAGTTTTACCGGTTCCGGCCGGTCCGAATGGCGAACCTCCAAGACGAGAATGCAACGCTTGTGTCATTGTCAAATAGCATCGATCAGTCAATGGAGTTCGCACCAATCTCTCTTGAATTCCAAGATATTCGAATCCGTAGAAGAATTGCGCATTCGCCATTTTCACAACACAACAACGCACTGGATCAACCTGAAAGAAAAATATGAAACATGAAAGAAAATTAAGGAAAATTTACCTGTTTGGGGTCGAAATAGAAGCGCATACATTGCAACCATCCAAAGTCGTTGGCAGCTTTGATTTTCTTCGCCGCGAGTTTTCGGCAAGTGTCACGTTTATGAACAAGCTCAGTGATCTGTAAGAATAATTTTAGGTGGGATTTAAAAACAAAATAAAATCGGGAACTTCTGCAGAGTATTCAAATGGTTTTATTCATCGCATTCAAAAAAATTCCTCACCAAAGCTTCCATTTTCTTTCTTCGAATCGCTGGTTGCTCTTTCAAAACACTATCCGCCAACAATTCCAACGTTTTGACCACCAATTTCTCAACAATATCCGCACTTTTACCATCGGCTAATGTTTTCTCCATCTCGTCACACCACCAGATCTCCGCTGTTAAAGTGATAACTTGTGTTGGATATTTATCGAGCCATTCGTTATAGGCATCTTGTGACATTGAATTTATATCCATCTTCGCAAAGTGTTGAAGCGACGACGCAAGATTTCTCGCCAACGTATGCTTCATTTCAGCTTCCAATGCTTGCAACCAATCATTGATTCTCGTCTCTTTGGTGACCACTGGTTTCACCAATTCAACCTTTTCACCTTCTCTACTATGGAATGCCGTTATTGTCATATCCTCCTCATTCACATCAATCGCCGTGATTCCAGCGAACATCTTCTTCAAATGCTTCTGAATTCTGGTGATATCCTTACTATTTCCCATGATTTCCAACAAATCTTCATCTCCAACAAAGTAGAATCTGGGGAAACTTGATCGTTCTCTTTCTAGGTATTCTCCTAGAGCCTTCTGAATCTTCGCCAACATATCAGCTAATCGTTCGAGCAATCTTTGGGCTCCTTGCATGTTCACAACATCCAAAATTCTTGGAGATGCCGCAACTTTCTTCATCAATGCCAAAACATCAGTTGTAATCGTAGAGAATCTCGAGCTTTCAAATGGTAAGAGTGTGGCAATTTCAGCAGATCCCGAGAACAACCCTTCCAAATACACCCATCTTCTCTGAACATCGATCCAGACATCAAACATAGCGTTGATCTTGTTCAACTTCTCATCCCAAGATTGAGCATTCTAAAAAACAATGAGGTCAGCTCAAATTTTGTCGTAGATCTAACAAACCTCTTCAAACTGCTTATAATATGGCGACAATTTCATGGCGGACAACGAGTTTTGGTGTTCCTTTAATTTGTTGAACAAATCATCCCAACCTTTGATCAATCTCGTCTTATTCTGATAATTAATCAATTCAACCTCGTAGCTCTGCCAATATTCTCGCATTTCACGAAGGAACTCGTCAAGAGCCATTTCACCTTGAGCAACGAGCAAGATTTTTTTGATCGTGTTTTCATGTCTGGAAATAATATACTTATGAATCTGATTTCCAAAAACAAAATCTAATAATTTTGATAATTTTTGGGGTGTATTACCTCAAAATATCGGCATCCCAAACTTGTCCCAGTGTCAAATCGCTCATATTCCAATTCACTCTCATCTCCTTCGTCATCTGTTGCCAATGTCGCTCCTTCAACGCTTCCGACTTCAATTCCGCCACCAACATATTCATCTTTCCATAGGTGTGCAACATTTGCTTGACATGCTCATAACTTTTGTAGGTTCGACACTTGACCGGCAATTGTTTCAAGTTATTCATCAACTCATCCAAAGATTGTCGAATCTTTCTGGGTTGCACCGAGAACCACGTCTTCTCCTTCGCCTCATCAATTCCAGAATAAATCGGCTGCAACGCCTTCCACACATCTTTCATGTCTGACAACTCTTCGGCGGCCACTGACAATTTATCGCGTTCTGATGGAGCATGAGCACTATCCGATAGGTCCAGAGCAACTCTCGCTTTTCTCATCTTGTTTCTCTCTTCGGTCAACTTATTCAATTTCGCTTCAAAAGCAGTGATAACACTGAGAGCATCTTGTGGTCGTTGAGCTCCTTCGACTGGCTTATTCTTGTTCCATTCGGTCAATGTTTCAACTGTTCGTTTTTCAACAAGCTCATCTTCTTGCGCGAATTTCGTTTGAAGATTCATCATCTGAGTCTGAATCGACGCATCTCTCAAACTCAAAATCTCGGCAAACGCCAACCATTCGCCTTCAACATTCTCCGATGCCAACCATTGAGTCGGGAATTGATATCTTTGCTGATTCAACAATCGTTGAGACGATTTGTACAAATCAACAGCTTCTTGTCCGAGAGAAGTTTGCTTTTTCAAAGATTGAACAAACGAGATGAGACCAATGGTGTCGGCAGTCGAACCACCATCGACAGATTGAGTTTCGAGCACGTTTCGCCATTTCGAGACACTGTTGTAGAACTTTTGCGTTTCGTCGGCTGGAAAAAAACCCGGGTTTATAATTTCATGTTTGAGTGAAGCTTTTTGAAAATTCTAATTTAAAATATAGCAAAAATGAACTTCTAGTATTTTAACACCTCTGATAACGCACCAACAACTGATCCGAATTTCACCAACATTTCCCGATGCCAATAATCATATTTGAACAAAATCTTCTGTTGTGCTTTTCCGTATTCAATCAACACTGGGAAAATTGCTTTTCTCGTATCTTGCGTGTCGAAAACCGATCGTCCTCGCCGAATTTCCGTCAACGTTTTCATCCATTTCGACAAATCCGTTCCCAAACTTTCAAACATCTGCTCCGCTTGAAGAACCCACAACGATTGATAGCTAAGCCATTCACTCAAATACTCTTCAATATCCGCCATGATTTTGTTGACACATTCATGCGCGGCATCGAGAACTTTCGAACCTTCCGGCAAAACATTCAGAATATTATCATAAGTTTCAGGTTCCGAATCATCGTTGATCATCATTTGGAAGCGTGTTCCACTAATTCTTTGTTGAGCCGAGCAAATACTATGCCATTCAGTGAATTGTTCGAGCAACTTCTCGCGCGTCTCCTGAGTGCTCGGACTGATATATAATGTCTGAGCGGTCATACACAAATCAATAACAACCGATTTGATTTGGGGCAAAGCGATGTTACGCTCTTTTAAATCTTCGACTTGTTCCGATTGTGAGAATACCAATGTCCAAACACGAATCGCATCTTCCACACGTCTCGAGAGAATCGTCTCAATCTCCTTGTCCAATTTATTCACCCATTGGGCCAAGTTCGAATAATTACCGAGCGATAATTGATCAACTCCCTTTTGAACAGAAGACAACAAATTCTTGAAAGTCTCTCGATCGTAGTTGCAATTTTTCAACGCATCAACATCCGAATTAATTCTTCTGACGATGTTCAACAATTCCTCTTCACGTTCCTACAAATCTTCATTTATATTTCTACGAAAACTCAAAAAATTTATTTACCTGATAAGTATTAACCGTCTGCGCAAGTTTGATATGATATTGCTCTAGTTTATACGAATCCCAAGTCAACGCGGCTCCTTCCAACAATTGTTGTTGAATCTCTTTGCGGTAGCTAGCTAGAAGCGAGTCGACTCCCTTGACAGATGCCAAAGCGGCGTTGACCGAGTGGAATGTTCGGATGGCTTCAATAAGAGCAGTTGCGGCAGGATGAAGTTGATTTGCATGATGAGCCCAGTTAACTATTTTCAATGGAACACGGAATCCCATCGATTTCAATTGGTTGACCTGTAAAAAATAAACTTTGGCCCAAATCCGGTTTTCATACAAAATTTTTTTTAAAAACATTTCTAATTATGAACTTCCTGCTGATCTATTAGAAAAATGCGACTTTTTCAGACATAAATTCACAGATTTTTTGTTAAAATTCTGACCAGAATATGGATTTTTAAGTTACTTGGTCGTTAAAATGGTCCGTTTTAGAGCTATTTCACTTTTAAACAAGACAAATTTGAGCCGCATCCCACTATGAGGATAAAAACATACCTCTTTGAAAAGAATGAAACAATCCGGATGGAAATTGACTTTCAAAATCAATCGAACTCTTCCCTCAACTTGTGTTCTTTCCACGGTCAAAATCTTCGTCGGAACATCCCAATTCTGCGCTTGAACCGTCTCAATCCACTCATCAAACATTGGTTGAGTATTCAATTTCACTTTGAAATTATCTCCATCCGCTTTCAATTGTCGTCCATCCACATGATTCTCCCATTGTTTTCCAAGCACATCTTCGACCCGTTTCATATACAAATTGATTTGTCTCTCGAAATTTTTGATCCAAATAATTTTGGCTGAAAATGGTGGAATTGCGCAGTGTTGCATTCGTTTGACTCGTTCTTCTCCTCGTGATTTGGTGAAACCCTCTTGAAGCGCGTTGATGTCGTCTTTGACACGAGAGATGAGACGAGTTTGATACTCGTAAATTGCACCACGGATACGAGGACGGATGAAAAGAGCATTGTAGCATCGGAAGATCGAGAACATTTCATTGGAATTGTTGGAGGATTCCAATTGAGACTTCAGGCGAGTTGTGATGGCGGATTCAACCACGCCGATTTGCTCTTCATATCTACAAAAGGAATTGTGAATGTCAAGAAACAGATAAGATTCATGTTTTATCCACCTACCTCTTGAACGAAGTTTCCCAAGCATTACTATCAACATCAAGGAAATCAACATTCTTCAAATATTCGTAAGCAATATCGACTTGCTCATCCGGCGATTTCTCTCCTTCCATAATGATGATTTTCTCCTTGGATTTTTGCGACGATTTTCCGATCGGTCTCAAGACCCGCTCGATGACTGTTCGGAATTGTTCGTGTTGTCTGGAAACAAAAAATGTGCATTTTTAAAATCTTCTTCCAGTGATTTTTTTTTTTTTTTGAATTATTTAGTTGTAAACATTGTTCTTCCGAATTTCTAATTAAATTCACATAAAATTATCTACGGTCACTGAAATCGAAAAATTCTTATATTCAAACAAAATGATTTTCAATGTCGTTGAATTTGAATTTTATATCAAAGCAAGCCGAAAATTCTGAAAAGCACAAAAAATTATAGAATTAAAAAAAATCTCAATTCGTCAAATAATTAGAGTATTTCGAACGAAAATCAAAAACAAGAACTCTCGACTTGATTTTGTAAGACAAACTGTGAGATAAACTTGTCGCAAAATCGGATATCGCTCCGTTTTCGACCAGAGACCTTCCGAAACTTGAAAAACAACGTTTTTAGCCAAATTTTTGGATTTTCAACATCGAAAGCATGGTTTCCGCGCTCCGAGGTACCGATTACATCATTTTCAAGAGAAAAACTCACTTTCTGAACTGCATGACTTGCATCAATCGCTGTTCCAATCTCTTATGAACCGCTGTAACTTTCCATGACAATTTCGACGGATCATCCCGTTTCTTCTTATTTATATCTCGAAGAAGTGCAATAAACTTATCAAATTCATCATCCCATTTACTAAACAATGCTTGACACTGTGTCATAATATCATTAAATTCGTGAATCGGAATGTGCATCAATCGATAGGACGAGAGAACTTTCAATAATTGCGAGTTCAAATCTCTCGAAATCGCCTCAACCAATCTCAACGCTCTTTGCAATGGATACTTGGTCGATCGCAATTTCTTCAAATGCAAAAAGATTCCGAGCACGGCTTGTTGTAATTTCGGCACATCGGTCGCCGAAACAAGTTCATTCAATGGAAAATCCTTCATCATCGTATTATAATCCGCGACCATCGCCAATTTCGGCTTCAATCCCGTGTCACTGTCAAATCCAACAGTCGCATGGAATCGCTTTCCGCACTTCAACGCGTCAAGTGTCAATGCGACTTCTTCTGATTCTCTTTTTTGCAGAATCTTCAGAAGCCCTCTCTCCAAATTCAACCAAAATGTAATCTCTTGCAAAGAAGTACCCGAAGCAGCATCTCTTTCCAAATTTGTCACTTTCTTAATCTCTTTCAACCATTTATTACACCCATTCTGAAGTTCATTCAAAAACGTCGTATCCTCCACAATATCTCCAAGATCCTCGATTTTGGCGCGTCGCCCTTCCTTCTGCGCTTTTTCGATAACCGCCAGAATTTTCGGATGAATTTCCAGATTAATATCAGGTATATCGATATTCTGCTGAAGATGAAGTAGAGCGGCTTCGGCTTCTGTGAAATTTTTCTGAACTGTTGGCGCAAGTTTGTCTCCGTCGCGTTCTCCTCTTCCAGATTGATTGATGAACGATTTGAAGTAAGGATTGACGAATCGATTCATAAGGAGATGCAACTCTTCAGAAGCACTTCCACCAGAAAGCCTGAAAAAACAACAATTTGTTTTTACTTTCAATTTATCACAGAAATTCGTGATTTTTTTAAATGAGTTTTCATTTGATTGAGTCTTGTGATTTTTTCTCAAAACTTCTGATTTTTATGAAAAACTACCGATGTTTATAGAAACTTCCGGTTTTCATTGAAACTTCTGATTTTCGTGGAGGCTTCTCGCTTTTGTTGAATCTTGAGATGTTCATTTGAAAAGTTTGGATTCGTTTAGAAATTCATTAAAGTTTTTTATTTGGATGGAAACTTTCGCATATTATTAAATCTTGTTCTTCCTCTCGAAACTACTGTTTTTTTAAATGAACATTCTGATTTCTATGGAAACTATCAGTTTACAGAAAAACTACTGATTTTTATTGAAACCTCTCATTTCCGTGTACGTTTTTTTTCGAATATTGTGACTTTAATTGAAGCTTTCAAAATATCCTCTGATTTTCAGAGAAAATGTTGAAAAATCGGTAGAAATCCAGAAAAATCTCTGTTTGTATTATCATTTCTGACTGAATCGTAAAGAATATTCTCCAAAAAACAAACTTGAAGCTTTCTTCAGATGTGAATTAATGCACACTAAATGTAATTGGTGTTATTTTCAGAAAATTAGGGTGTACTTATTATGAGAGTCTTATCATAGTTCAGATCTTCTTGTAATTCACAGTTTACCACTTTGATTATCAATATAACATATATCATTTCAGAGTGCCAATTTAATTGTTTACAATACGGAACATTTTTTTCCTACTCACATGAAAGTTCTAACTTGGAACGCTATTGGCTTTTCAGCTTCAATAACTGCCGAATGTTTCATGAAAAGTGATGCCAACGATCGATCCGACAGAAACAATCCATTATGGACTTGAAATGTCGCCGGCGACGAGGTCGATCTCACATTTTCCGTCGCAGTTTCCTCCTCACTCTCTTGCTCTGCACAAAAACTTTTTTGATAGTTTCAAACAAAAAATCAGTGTACCTTTGGCAACAATTTTATCAACGACCAACACATTTTTATCATTCTCCGCGATGAATTCGGTCAAAAGTTGAGCAGCAGGTCCACTCGAGAATTCCATATCGAGGGCGGCGATTTCGGTGGGGCTTAGGCCCAATTGAGCGGATACATTGAGAACGATATAGTCTTTCACATCAGTCTCGGTAGCTAATTTAACGGTCGGAGGTGGTCCACCTGTACCACTCTCGTTCCCGCTATCCATTACCTGGAAAAAAGATAATTATAGGGTGGAGGGGTGAAAATGGGGAAAACCAAATGAGGAAGAAATAAAAAAACATATACCATGAAAAATAAAAAATGAACAAAAACCAGAATGATTTTTTCAGAATTCTAGCAGTAGGAAAAGATGACTCATACACAATTGTGAAAAACCAAAAAAAGAATCGAAATATATTTTTAAATTGTGAAAATTCTGAAATAGGTGGAGATTCTGGTGTAAAAAGATTAGTATGTTGAGAGAAAACAAAAGAATCTGCTTGATTGAGTGAAAAAAATGCGGAAAAATATAGGAAAATCAATTTTTGTTTCTAAAATTGCAAAATCATTTTTCTCAACTCAATAACACTACTTTCTTTTTATCAGTGAAAGTTGCATTTTCAAAAATTTCACTGATATTTACAAGAGTTATGATAACATTAATAACAATTATGCCAGACTTAATTTTAACTTCACAAAACCCCCCTCAAATGTGAATAACTTTTCAGCACCAAAAAAAAAAAAACAAAAAAGGCCAACTCATTGTTCGCAAAAATAAACATTGTGAAATATCCCTCATTTCAAATGAACAGAAAAAAGCGGCAGAGACGGCGGCCAACATTTGCGCCATAGAGCATGTTTAGCAGTTTGGAACAGATATTTTTGCGATAGTGGAGGATATTTCGAAGAATAGAAGATTTCAAAATAAAGTTATATGAAAACTTCTAACAGTTTGGAGAGCGGAGCATTTTGCGAACCACCAGTTTCAAAACAAAATAACTGCTTTGATAACTTCCTGAAAAGTATTCTAAACTCGTCTAACAAAAAAAAATTAAATTTTTCCGAAGAAAAACAAAAATGCCAACGGCACACCGTACTTCTACTTTCAAGGCGCAGCACACAATATCGAGCGGTCTCATCACGCTCATTGAAAATTTAGTTTTCATTTTCTCGAAATAAAAATAAAAAATCCGAAAAATGGATAGCTGAAACATAAACATATTAATCGATATAGAGAAACAATAGTTTAATAATCGATTTATGCAAATATTTGATGAGCCAGAAGACACTTATAACTAGTACATACCAATGGAGCGAAAAAACAGGCACAAAGTGCAAATTTTGGAAGCTCCGGGTATAATTTCAGAATTCCACTAGAAAAAGTATCTAGAAAAATATTGGATTCAAAAATAAATGAAGAAAATCAGCTATGTGGTTTCTGAAACCTATCCCTTAGAATTTTGGCGCGTCAGACCGGAAGGGAAATTCGAAAAAATCCAATTTTCGCGCGTTTTCTTCCAACTTTGATGTTTTGACCTGTGATTTTTGAAATTAAATAAAAAAATTGTCTTTAACAGAATCAAAGTTTATGAGAAGATGTATCCGTGTGTCTCTGAGGTAAATTTTTCAATTCGGAACCTTCTTCTGTGTATTTTTTTCAAATTCCTAATTTTGCCGCCTTATTGTCTGACCTGAAATCCCAATAACCTGAAAATTTCACAACAAAATTCATTATTTATGATTATTCCCATTAACAGTTTCTGTTCAGTGCTACAACTTTTGACCCGTAATTTTTTAAAATTTGAATTTTCTTGTTTGAAGAAGTTTTTCTTCTCTTGAAAATTCAAACAAGTTCATTCGCTCCATTTTTTTAAAACATTTCTGTCAAATTGTGTGTTTCGTGTGAAATAACAAAAAATGCGGCAAAATGAATAAAATAAAATTCCATTTTCAAGTGTGCATGTGCCTTTAACATGACTTTTCTTTAAAAAGTTGAATTTCGGACAGGATTTTTCTTTACTTCAAATCTGATGTGGTTCTGATGGTCCTCCAAATGGCCTGAGAACAGTTTAAACCAAGGTCAGGCCCCTTTTCTGACCTGAAATCTCAACAACCTAAAAATTTCACAACAACATTCATTGTTTATGATTATTTGCATTATCAGTTTCTGTTCAGTGCTACACCGTTGGTACTCTTTTCCAATTTATTATCATCTTAAAACACCTTTTGATAACATTTTCATTCATGATAAAGACCTATTTTCTTTTGATTAGCCAAAAATGTTGTTTTTTTTCTCTCTCTCTCTCATTGGTCCATAATACTACTCTTGTTAGAAGTAGTATTTAGTTTCCTGCACTATAATTATTCGAGATTTTATCTATCCAATCGCCCATGATAGGATCAAGATGTTTATCTCGAAAATTGCGAAAAAATGCAATTTTTTCAAATTTCCTTCTCTTATCTCTTTCACTTTGGTTTTAACCTTCCTGGGTTTGATAAAAAGATGAGATGAGCAAACTGAACTCCTTTGGAGCAAAAATATGAGCCTTTTTTTAAAAAAGAAAAGAAAATACATACCAAGTCAGCTCATCTTATCAACTTTTCAGAATCTGCTCCTCTTCCCTTCGTCTTCAAAGATCTTATCGCGTCGTTTTTCTCCTCTCGAGCAGCTTCATTTTTTTTTTGTTCGATTTAGAGTCGAAGACTAATGTCCATGTCTTTTGTGGAGGAGCACAAGGTTTTTGAGGTTAGTTTGGGAGTTTGGGAATTTTTTTAGTACCGTATCTCAAAAATTGTCAAGGCTCTTCAACCTACCGTAACCGTTAGGAACGTGAATTAACTGAAAATCTCTATTTACTTCAATTTTTCTACTTTCCTTGATTTTTTTCTGGGTAAGTGGATCTTAAAAGAAAGAGCACCCTCGGAATAGTAAAACCTCCAAGGGAATTTTTACCGAAACGCCTAGTATTCGAGAAATTTGGATTTCAAATTTTTTTTTGAACGTATACCTATACGTGGGAAAATTGAAATCGTATGTGAAAAATTCTCGGATACTAGGTTTTCCGGTGAAAATTCCTTTGGGGGTTATACTTTATCGATGGTGCTCTTTCTTTTGAACACAACAAAATTGATGGAGGCTGCACCAGAACAAAAATAGAGAGCTGCACCAAAAATAACTTCAAGGGGGGAGGTGCACCAAAAATTTAATTGTGTTCAAAAAAAAGAGCACCATCGATATAGTATAACCCCCAAAGGAATTTTCACCGGAAAACCTAGTATTCGAGAAATTTTCACATACGATTTCAATTTACCCACGTATAGGTATACGTTCAAAAAAATTTTGAAATCCAAATTTCTCGAATACTAGGCTTTAATAAGGCCCCTAATAATCCTATTTTCTCGTCTCTGTTTGTTTGAAAATTCTGAAAAAATTCATATCTTAATTTTTTTGATTAACAATGCAAATTTCTCTCCTGAAAACTAAATGTAAAAATTCAAAATCATAGAAAAAGTGAGTTTCCTTGATTTTTTGTCAACATTTCCGTCAAGTTGTGTGTTTTGTGTGCAATCACGACAAAAATGCGGGAAAACAAACGGCATTTGAGCAATTAAAAATACTATTTCCTTTAATTTTCTCCGGAAATCAGAATTTGTCTCTAAAGTTTCAGACATAGAAAACTGATAGGGAGATCAATATAGTTATTATATTAAACAAAACTTCATTTTTTGAAGTGTCCATGTGCCTTTAATATATTACTTTTCTTACAAAATTCGAATATTAGTTGCGGGGTTTTACATATTTTAAATCCCATTTCTAGAGTTTATCAATAAAGCACGTGTGATCGATTGATATTGACCTCATATATCGAGAAAAATATTTGAGCTACCGTAATTTAAAGGGACATATAAGCACACAGATTAGCTCCGAAAACTGAACTAGAAGAATTGATTTTTAAAAAAAACTAGCACAAAAGAACATGTCAATTATCATTCTAAATTTTTTGAATTTTTTTTTGATAAAACAATCAAAGATTACCTCTATATCAAAAATGGAAATTCGCTGTAAGACGGTGAACCTCATATTTGGACTACCCGGTCGGATCTTACCTGGGGGGCTTAACCTTTTGGGAAGGATGGGGCTTAAACTTTTTTTTGGATGGGGCTTTACCAGTCAAAAAACGTCATTTTTACCACTTTTTCCTTATAATTACGCACCTAGTACTGAACGTAGGGGTTAAAATGTAATATATTTCTGCAAAAATGTAGTTCATATGAAATCCGCCTTTTCGAATGATACCCCCTGTTACGCCCTTTCGACCGTTTCGACCCATTACGCGACTATTTCTACCAGGGGGGGGGGGGGGGGGGGTTAACAGACATGAATTATGGGAAATTTTTTTAAACTCAAAATTTTCGTTTTTTCACATAAGGGGGCTTCACCTCTTTTCAGAGTGGGGGGCTTAACCCCAAAGGTCCCAAACCGGGGTAGTCCAAGTATAGTGATCCTTTCAAAAATGGACATGTTCCTTTGAATTACTATGCCTACTGTGAATGAACAGAATAGTGATACAGGCTCTAAGTTAGATGGATATTTTCAGATGAAAAAACCTGAAACTCCCGAAATTCTACGATGCGGCGAAACCAAAGGACCATATCGCTTTAAACGTCTTCGAGAAAAGAGCATGGATGGTCTACAAATCACGGTGAGCACATTTTTGTTGCTCGTTTTGCCTATAACTTGACAAACTTTCAGTTATTCGACATAGTCGGTGAAATGTATCATATCTCTGTGGACGAGAATCCGATAACCCGGCGGATTCAAGCAAGTCCAAACCCGTTATTCGCCAATTGTGTGGTTTTGTTGAGTCAGGATTTGATGCAAATTCTGATGACCAAAGATGTTATGGGAAAGGGACCACTGTTCGCCACGTTGATCGCGGAGAAGTTTGTGGATGGAGGAGTGCAAAGAAGTGAGTTTAACATTTTTCTGGGCTTAAAATTCATCTTTAAGCTCTTGGAGCACGAATTGCTTCGAATTTGAATCGATTTTAGGGTTTTTGACACGTAAATGTTCGATTCTGATATCAAAATATTCCAAAAAATCGAACTAGATCAATAAAATTGGTCTGACTCACAATTGAAGTAACTTGATTCATCGAAGTATCACAATTTTCATGGAATTTCAAAATTTTTTAAAGAGATATCAAGGAAGTTTATACTATTTCAAAACTTTCAATAAACTCTAAAATTGTGAAAAAAAGTACGTAGACAGGTACTGGATACTCCTTCGATTTTAAAATTCGAGTTTTTCATTCTAACATTTTTCTGGGCCCGAGATACATCATAATGGGGATTGTTCGACCTAAAAACCTAGTATCGAAATTTGCCAAAAAAATTCAATGTAAACCAAGAAAAATTAAATTTACCAATTGAGCACATGATAAATATTGAATTTTAGCTCATATTTGAACAGAAAGAAGTTTTTCAACTTTCAAGGACATTGCAGAATATTCAGAAAAGTTTCATAAATTCTCAAACCGCGAAGATATTTTCGAATTTTAATGGTTTTTTTTTGACAATTACTGGATAGCTCTTGAATTTTTAAAATTTTACGAGGTCAAGAAAATCTAATCGTGATATTGAAATTCGCCAAAAATTGAATTCAAACCGAGAAAAATTGAAATTATCATTGAGCACATGTTACATATTGAATTTCAGCTCATATTTGAACAGAAAAAAAGTTCTTCAACTTTCAAGAGCATTGCAGAACTTCAGAGCTATCAGAAAAAGAAAATCCTAAAACCGCGAAGATATTTTAGAATTTTATGGGTTTTTTTTGACAATTACTGGATAGCTCTTGAATTTTTAAAATTTTACGAGGTCAAGAAAATCTAATCGTGATATTGAAATTCGCCAAAAATTGAATTCAAACCGAGAAAAATTGAAATTATCATTGAGCACATGTTACATATTGAATTTAATTTCACATTTGAACAAAAAGAAACTTTTCAACTTTCAAGAGCATTGCAGGATATCTAGAGCTATCAGAAAAATTTTATAAAAATTCTAGATCCAGGAAGATATTTTCGAATTCGAATGGTTTTTCTGAAATTACTGGATAGTTTGAGATCTTGGGAGCAACTTCCGTTTTTTTTTGACAAAAATTATCGATTTTCTATGATCTCATGAGCTCAAAAATAAATCCGGGCACACTCTTGGCTTTGAAGTAATTTTTTAAAAAGGAAAAATTTTTCTCACCAAATCCTTCTCCATTTCCAGAATTCGATTGCTCAAAGTGTCACAAGGCTCAATTCAGCAGCATCGAGCGGCTCAAAACACACGAAGAGCTCTATTGCGACTTTCGCGAGATGGAAGTCACCTCAACCGCGGAGCACATTATCGATCGCCCAAATCTCCTGCTCTTACCTCTCGCTTATCACGATTTGCCAAAATCGAACGCGATTCAAATTCTGGGCCCAATGCACTCGATTCTACCCGTCGCCATTGGTCGAAACCAATCCCAATCATTCACCACTACACCATTGACTTTGGCGAATGTTGGTGGAGGGATGGTGATACCGCCAAACTTGAACATCAGCCTACCACAACTCACTATCAATATTCCGGTGAATGGTGGTGGAATGGTGGATTTGGCGAGTTTGGTGAGGTCCACCACTGCGTCTTCAAGCAGCTCTTCACCTCAATCAAAGGTGAGAAACTTGGAACATAAAACTTTAAAAAAAAACACTGAAAACGCTCCAAAATGACCTAGAGTATCTTCAGGTTGTTCTAAATTATTCCTTTTATTTCATTTAAAGTCATTGAAACACAAACCTACAAAAAATTCTAAAAATTACCTGAAATTACCGTTAATGTCTCCAATAGATAATTTCGTGTAGTTTCAAGTCATTTTTGCTCTACTTGCAACACAAAACTCAACAATATCCCAAAATGACCTTGCCCTAAATTTAGCTCATTGCAACATAAACCTACAAAAGTCCCAAAAAGACTTGAAATGACCAATAATTCATAAAAATCAACCATTATTTTTCCAATTTTTAAATTTTTTGAAATAAAAACCGAAAATGAGTCAAAATGGCTCAAAATGACTTGAAGTGGCCAGAAAATACAGCCACGTGGATTTTATGTCTAAACTTTTTGTACCTTATGATCAACGTCTAGTTCAATTCACGATGACAATCAGAAATGTACGTCACACTAATGTCATTAAAAAAACATTGATAACGCAAAATTTGAAATATGTGCTCTTTTCTTGGTCATGCGCCAAACCTTATCACTCAAAATACAATTTTTTTTAACAGTCAAGCGAACCGGAAAAACCGTTCCCATGCACTTGCGGCGTCTCGTTCTCCAGCGAGCATACCTACGAGGCTCATCGCAGTTTCTACTGTAAAAATGCGCCAAATTCGAAAATCGCCAGTGAATTTAATAATAAGCGACTTGTGGAGAAGTGTGCTCAATGCGATTTTCAACCACAGTCATCGTCACAGCTGGCGGTTCATATACGCACCGCTCATCAGAACACGCGCACTTTTATTTGTAATATTTGCCGGTATCGAGCGTTTAGTATGCGCGGAATTCGAACACACATGAGGTGAGGAACAATTCTCAGTTAAAGACACCTAGACACTTGAAAGTTTTGCACAGAAAAAATGTGTAGTTCTCCCGGAGAAGTATGATTTTTATTTGAAAACTGGGCCTTTTTTTTAACCAACTTTTCAAATTTGAAAGTTGAAATTTTATTTCAAACAAAAAATTTCGGAGAAATATTTGATTTTTGGATTTTCAAAAATAAAAAAAACGTTCTCAAGTGTCTAGCTGTTTTCAAATTTCAAATTGAATTAAAAATTCTCAAAAATCAATAACAATCTCATTTTCAGATCGCATTCTCCTGATTCTGCAATGAAGTTTGAAGCAAAATAACAAAACATGACACTTTGTGTACATATACTCATTTTTCAAAACTACAACGGGTTCCCCATTCAATAAATTTTATCACAATTATTAGTTAAATTAATCACATTTTAATACCTCATTTAAATATCCTTAGTTATTCGCTCCACCAAACCAACTCGACGAAATACGATCATAAAATGCGCTGAGCGATGGTGTACTTTTCGACGATCCTTGTTGATTGGGATTCGCCAAATATCGATTATTTTTCGATCTCGATGTGCCGGGCTTCTTGTTCTCTCCGCGATCAACAGCTCGGTCTAATCTTGGAATCATTGGGATGCGAGAAGGTTGTTCGATGTGAACAATGAGGTCTTGGATTTTCGAGTAGGATGGGGCGAGTTGAACATCTTTGTTGGATATGGTTTCGGTGATGAGACTGGAGAACAATACCTGCAAAAATAGTGTTTTTTTTTTCTCTAAAATACAGCTGATTTTATCGATTCACTGTATTTTGAATATTTCAAATTAGATCCAAGTTTTTTTCTAAATATTTAGCTGAAAAACTGATTGATCCACGGTTTTTGAAGGAGTTCAAAGAAATTTTAGAGCTTCCAGGAATTTTTTCTGATAATTTTAAAGCAGTATGTAACGTATTTGTAACGTATTTTTTGATTCTAATGTTTTTCCTGACAGTTGGAATTGGTTAGCATAAAGAAAAGGAACCATTCACATCCCGAAATTTCAAAAAACAGATTTCAAAGTGTAAAAAAAAATCATAATATGCAAAATTTATTGTGTCTTTCTTGAATATTCAATGATATTCTCGAATTTTAACTGTAATTTAGAAAAATTGTTGAAATTTAAGGTGAAAATTGATAAATGTTCTAACAGAGTCAAGGATGAGACGATGATGCGAGGACCGGAGAGTCTGAGCCAATATTTTCGGACCAGATCTGGTCTTTCCGGCTCATTTTAAACTTCATTTTTTTTTTTTTTGAAAAACAGTTCAAAAATTTTTGAACAATATTTTTATCGAGCTTTTTTTCTCAAAAATGCGATTCTTGTTCGTTGTTTCATTTTTAATGTAATACTTCCACGGGGTATTTTGAAAATTCAAGATTTTTCAGAATTTATTTTGGAAGATTGAAAAAAAGTGAAGTCTTAAACATCACGAATCTGGTCTTCATTAATTTTTGAAGTTTTCAAAAAAGGTATCGGTCACGTTTTTATTCTCGAAACTTTCGAAATCTTTTGAAAAATCTAATTTTTTTTCGTTATTTCATTTCGAAAAAAAAAACGATTTCGTGGTCATTTTGTTCGTTTTTGGAGAAATATGTGGTATTGAAAAATGCTTTACCTGTGTTCTAACATGAGCCAATTTTACATTTGTCGCCAAAAGCGGTGTCAATAGCGATACATCGAATGGGTCAAGATGACTTTCAATCGAACTACACAATTTACGAAGCCTGAAAACACACACAAAATCAAACAGTTTTCTAAAATTAACACTCACTTATCACTTCCAAACAACGAATTCAAAACTTGTACATCGAACAATAATTGAAGCGTAGTTCTCGTTGGCAGGTTCCATTCCTCCCCAATTTTTTCTCCAATCAACTCTCCAAATCTCGCCGAAATCTCCTCTCCCATTCGCTTTCGAATCGTTTTGCTCAACAAATGTCCCACCGATGCATCCGACAATTTCGTGCAAATTTCAAATAGAATCGCCTCAATTTGTGACGACAACGCGATCGCGACATGCACATCGCCAACGTCGGCGAGTTCAACGGTCTGGAATTCGGAGACCAGACGAAGCGCATACATGCCCCCTTCAAACACCTCCAAATATTCCGACAATGTTGTTTTGGTTATCGAATCGTTCACAACAATAATACACAGCTCGCTGAAATAAAAGAGGGGGTAAATTAATTAAAAGGAGCCATAATTTTAGGGTTGGAGGAGGGTTGGAGAGGGGTGGAGATTATATATTACATAGGTTTCCCGCACCTTGGTCTAATATTATTTTAGTAGTACGTTTTGCGATATTTTGCAATTCCCTTCTGACCAAAAATCGTCCTTTTATGTTCAGGTGAACTCTTTTATTGGCATTTTTTCAAATAATTTCTCGGGTTGCTCCAATTTTTTAATCGTGGTCTGTTCAAAAAATGGTGGCCGAAGTGGTGAAAATACAAGATTTATGCACGTTCTTCACTGTTTTTTCAATGCTTGTACAATTTTCGATTCTGTTGATTTTGTGAAATAGAAATGGTGACACACCTATACGGTAGCTGTTCTTGGCTACGTCTTCGATAGTTAAAAGTTGACTTTACACGATGTTCTACTCAATTTAGTTGAATTATTATTATCTTATAGTGTATATCTGATTTTGAAATCAGTAAATTTAGCCCACAAAAATGAAATTTCAAAGTGAATTTTCCTGAATTATTGTTTTGTATAGTGTATTACTCACCAACCAGGGATCTGGCCGAGGTATTTGAAAAGCACCATTTACAATATTTCATGATGAGTAACACTATTTTCTTGTTAAAATTATTTGTTACCTTTAAGTATTCCATTTTCGGTTTTTCCAACTTTTCATATTGTATATGAGAGAACATGTTTTAAAACGTAAACTCAAGTTTAATTTTCTTAACTCTCGTTCTGTATAGTGTACTATGTGGAAAAAAACCAACTAGGGACCAGGCCGAGGTGTCTTTTAAGCCTAATTTGTCAATTTTATCATTATGTGAGGTTAAAGTTGACCCGTCTCGTTTAAATCCAGTACATACTATCAACAAATTCGATTTTTTCTTCAAAACTTATCTGTCCAGTAATATTTAGAATATACTTGATATAAGGTTAATTCGGACTTGACCATATCAAACCTATAATTAAATACAATTTTTCAAGAACATTTTGCTTTACAACATCGGGATTATTCGAGATTGATCGGCCAGCTTATAATCGGGATCAATAATTTTAAAAAAAACTTCAGAGTAAATTTTCATAGTTTTGGAGTTCATTTTTCACCTGACCAAGGTAAATATATCGAATCTCGTTCTTCAATTTTAATATTATGTAAGGTTGAGGCTGAGCCATCCAAACAAATATAGTATACCATAGTTAAAATCAGTATTTTACTCCTAAATTGGTCCGTCCAGTTACAGAAAATGCGTAGCCTACTTTTTTGACTTTCAATACCTATGATTTTTCTGAAACGTGTTGCTATACTATATGGGGATTACTCGAGATTAATCTGCCAGCTCATCATCGGGATCCATAATCAAAACTTGGCTAATAAT
This sequence comes from Caenorhabditis sp. 38 MB-2015, assembly GCA_900536415.3. Lineage (NCBI taxonomy): Eukaryota > Metazoa > Nematoda > Chromadorea > Rhabditida > Rhabditidae > Caenorhabditis > Caenorhabditis quiockensis. Next base: position 118,032 of record LR548812.1, read on the forward strand.
CCCCTGTCCATAGTTCCAACTCGTATCTCATTCTTATCCCCCTCCCCGGCTCACATGTTTCCATGGTTTCCAGCTTTACTTTGTTATTCGTCGTTTCTCATATTTGTCTGATTAGTGTGGTGCGCGGATTTGTGTGTGTGTGTGTGTGTGAGAGAGAGAATAAAGAGAAGGAGGAGGGGCCACAAAACGGCGAGAGACAGCGATGAGGTCCGGGCACCGTCTAACAAAATATCAATGTACTGATTAGGAGGTGCTGCTGGCGCTAGAGAACGAGATGGATGGGGAAAGGAGACAAGGAGAGGTGCTCGAAGTGTGTGTTGGCGAGGTATTAGCTGGCAATACTTCTTTTTTTCGCAGCCGCCTCGAATCGCTGATTCTTTTATCTAGTAGTACATTTCTCTATTTTTTGGTTTCCCCCTAACTTCGTCGATTCTATGTCTAATTCATAGTTTAAAATATTACGAAGTCCCAAATGTCATGTTCTGAAATATTAGTCATTCTGGAGAATTCGACAGATTTCTCATTCTGATCGGAAGTAGTATAAACAACAATGGAAAAAGCCCAACTCAAATCTGAAAACTCGGAGTTTTTGGTTTTGTGTTCAAGCTTAGGCTTAAGAACTATGAATTGCGAGGTAAACCGCTTAGGATTCAGAGATACAGCTCAGCTAGCAAGTATTTTTGATAAAATAACCAGGCTTGATCGACTCTAGAAATAAACCTTAGCTTCATTTTTAAATTTGGGAGTTGGGATGTAGAAACAAAGCATTGAGATCTCTGGAATATAGCATTGAAAATTTGAGAAACACAGCAATGTTTATGGTCGAATTTCATGCTTTTCATCAAATTTTGGCATGAGCCTCGTGAGCCTATAACAGGATGATATGCTAGTGAATGGTTCAGAGCTTAAAGTTGTCAGTTCGGGCTTGTCAGCTTAGCCTTGTCAGGTCAGGCTCCACAATTTAGAGCTCACTATCGTTTATTTAGAAATTTGAACACATTTGTATAGGACTGTGACCTGTTATGTGAACTTCGTATTCAGAGCTTATGATTTGATACAAAAGCGTGTGATTTGAGGTTTCCGTTGATTTACTCAAAAATGAGTTCTAATTCCAACATTCACTGTACAATAATTTAATCAAAAAATCCTGATATTTACTTTTAGAGGGTGTAGTCCTTTAAAGGAAGTATTTCTCTTTAAATTTTTGTCTTCAAAATGAAAAAATCGAAAAAAATAATTTTTTTCAAAAATTAATAAAAATACTTTCACGTGAAATAATATGCCGCGTGGTGAGACTGCAAACACTTTGACGCACAATTGCGACAAAATGGAAGTAAACGCGGCAAAAAATAATTAAATTCCGAATTTAAAAATAATATTTTTTCTTTTTATTCCGAAATTTTCTGTCGAAAATGAAATGTTCATTTTTCGAGAATTGGAAGAGTGGGTACTTAGGTGATAAACTTCAGTTTGATGAAATAAAAATATGGGGTCATTTAAAGGGATTGATTTCCTTTAATTTGCTTTCTGAAAATTGAAATATACGCCGTGAATATATCAGAATTATGTACCATAATGTCAAAAATAGTGGTGAAAAACTTCAGATTTTTCGATTCTAAGTAGATTTACAGTTCCAAATTTCTCCAAGGTCCCTTTTTTTCGAATATTTTTAATTTTGAGCTTCTTGTCCCATGTTTTCGGCCCCATATTGCATATTCTTTCTCCCAACATCCATAAATCCCATTAAAACCTACAACAAAGACTAATTCCCTTTCAACTCTACACAAATATTTCATTTTGCGACGAGGGGTCCCTTGTCTCCTCTTTTTTCTCTCCAATACCGCACCTTTCCAAATATTTATACACACATCAAGAGAAAAATAGAGAAATACTCTATTATTGTCTGTCTGTCGCCCCCCTTTTTTCATTCTATCTTTCTCTTGTCTGTATGTTTGTGTCATTCCTCTTCAAATAGACAGTCCGACCAGCCATCGGCAACATCTACCACTTTTTCTTCCACCCCTCTTTTACAAGGTCCCATGATAGAGAGACGCAGTGTTTACAAGGTCGCCAACCAACTTCTTTCGTATTTTTTTTTGTTCTGTCGCATTCGGGAGGTAAAAGGGGACACGAACAAATGAACATAGACAAGGCATGAAATGTTGCGATTCGAAATTCGCCGGTGGCGCGCAACAATTAATATGCGCATGTATAAGTTGCGACGATAATTACAGTGGAGAAATGGACCAGATATTGACAGGGGGAAGGGTAGTAATTGTGAGGAACCGAATGAAAGCCTGATACGAAATTGGACGAGTTGATAGTCGGATTGGAGCAACACCTGGGCTCATTTTCACAGTTTCGAAGTCACTTCAACGAAAAGTCGGCTCCAAATGCTCCAAAAAATAATTTGTTTATCACAATACCGTCTACTGAAGTTTAATGATTTTCTAGATTTATAAGGAATATTTCGATGAATTTTAGCTTGCCAGAATCAACTTTTGAGAATGAGAAATCAATTTCTGTAGATTCTAGACAATAATCGAAGCTAAAAATTTTCCAGAATCACGGACCTTCTCAAGTTTAAAATTAGATTATTGTTAAGGTCAAAAATCGTTCAGACCCATGTTAACTTGCAAAAAAAAAGAAACCCGTCAGATTTTTTTTTGAAGAGTTCAGATACGTTTCAAGGATCGTAATTTTAGACATAGCTTCAAAGAAGATCTGATATGGCAACGTTTTTTTACAACAAGGTTGTTGGCGGTTCAGTTAGGACAACGTTCTGCTGTAAATCCGGATATTTTTGTTGCAGTTTCAGACTCTGAAAGTATTCTATCGTTCTAGAAAATTATTAAATTCAGAAATTCTTGAAATATTCAACACTGTGTGGTTTCAAGGCTGAATAATTTCCCCTTGAAGGTTAAATTTAGAAAATTGTCGATCAAATTCACTCTGAAAATGATATCAATCAGTCGAATCTTGATCAAATTGAATTTTCAAGTCAATTTCGACACATTTCCTGACGTTGTTAATTCATCTGAAATGGTTCTGAAAATATCCTATCGTTTTCGAAAACGATTTACCAAACCATAGGCTAGTTCGTGGTTTAACTTCTTCAAATATTTGTGATTTAGGGATAAAATACATTCTGTGATATGATAAAACGAAATTTCCTTTTTGAGAGTAACTTTTGAAAGCTGTGCCGAAATGTGCTATTAAACTTAGGAAAATGACTTCGAATCTTGCTCAAATCGAATTTTAAAACATTTTGGCAACCTCCACATCGGAGGTTTTCAACAATTCGTCATCCTAAACTCTGACAGTGGGAAAACGACTTCAATGAGTCGAATCCTGATTAAATTTGATTTTCAAACTTTCTGACATTATTCAGATTAAATTTTTCACAATTCGTCATCCTATTTACTCTGCGAATCGAAAAATGACTTCAATCAGCCGAATCTTGATCAAATTGAATTTTCAAACTTTTTGATAACCTATCTGGGATCAATTTAGACATATTTCCTGGCTTTTTTTGAGCCATCTGAAAATATCCATTAGCTCTAGAATATGATCAACACATCTAGACTTCAACCAGCCTATTCCTTATAAAATTTAAATTTTCTGGTTCATCGTGGGCTTAATTTAGGCACAATATTGGAGCATGTTTTCTCTAAAAAATGCATTTCTGTAAAAAATCGAGTCGCGATCCAATTCTTTTCGAAAACTTTCGCAACACACAACCTTCAACTCTCAAAAGTACAAAATCGGTCCGTCCGTCGTCAATTTTCTCGTCGTTTCCCCTCGGGACAATCAATACATTTATATCGTTTTTGCGACACTCTCTCTCACAAAAACGGTCCATCCAATACAAACAGTCAGCCGACTGGTCTCTTTTTCTCTCGTTTCGTCTCTCTCTATATACATATATATATTCTCTCGTTTCGCCTATACTCGTGCGGGCGCAAAATGGGAGGAGGGGGCCCCATAGCTGGTTGTATTGTGTATATGTATGTTTGGAGAGGAGAAGAAGAAGAAGAAGGAGGAGAATAGGAAAGAGAAAGAGAGAACGAAAAAGCGGGGCCCTCTTCTCTCTTATCAGTACCATTCTATCAACCAACCAGCCAACCAACCAGCCAGCCAATCAACCATATTATCGTCGTTTTTATAGTTGACCACACTTTTTGCGTCGTTTTGGCGAAATTTTGTTGCGTTGTTCTTTTATCCATTTCTTTCGGGTGTCAATGTTTGTTCAAAATATATGTGTGTACATTTACATTTTCACTAAATACATAACAACAACAGATTATTTTTTCGAAAATAGCAAGGTAAAAGTTCTAGAATGCAAATTTCCTCGATTGAGCTCAAACAATATCAAAAATTGGAGCCAGTGATTCACTGATGACTCATATGCAACAAATATTAGGAATGATCAATATTAAGTTGATCTCAAACAAAATATCAATATTCTATATCTTGTTCAGTGACATGTGAAAACCTAAATTGCAGTCGTGTTCCAACAAAAAATGCTGAAATCTCGGCTTGGTAGAGACCATTCTGGATTTGTAACCTGAGTTTTGAGCTTCTAAATTTAATACATTTTGATTTTCGACATACGAGATGAACTTCGCAACCAATTTCACAATTGTTTTCAATAACTCGGCTCCAAAATATCAGGGCTCTTGGCCTGTATATTTTTTTCTGCCAGAATCCAAAAAAAAATCAATATTTGCAGTTTTAAAATTTCTATCGTTCCAAAAAAACGCAAAAATTACAAATTTCTAGATGCAATTTTAATTTGCGTCGAAAAATCGTTGAAAAACTGCGAAAAAGAAAATTATCGAAATTTGATTGTTTTCCAATTTTTTTGAAGACTATTTTCTCTGAAATCATATGTTCTGCAAAAATCACCGAATTCAGTTCTAAAAATTTTCCTCGTTTCAAAAAATACTGAATTTATAAAAATGAGTTGTGAAGTTCTATTCTTGGTCTAGAACGGTTGAAATCTAGAAAACCTGAAAAAAAAATTCGTGGAAGTTTGAATTTTTAACAATAATTGTGAAATTCAATTTTTCAGACCTCTAAATTTTTTTTCATCTTGTTAGGAAGAGAATTTTTAAAATATTCTATTACTTCCGCCACGTTTCCAACAGTCAAAAAAAAAAACAGATTCTTGGTTTTTGCTTCAGAACTTTAGTTCTCAAATTTTTCCTGTTAAAAACTCTGAATTTCATTTTGAAAAATGCTGAAATTGTGAATTGTGCTCTTTCTGGTCAAGAATTTCGAACCTTTTTCTAGATTTTATAGAATTTCAGGCAATTTTTCAAGGTTTCTGATTTCAGGGGCTCTTTTCTCGTCCTCAATGAACAATTTTTCGGGGTTTTTAAAGTTACGAAAATTGATAAATAAATTTTGAAACTATGTATCATTTAATTTTAAAGATATCTCATTGTTTCTCCAATCTTAAGACATCACAAATCCTCCTCTCCTATTACAAAAAAAATCCCATCCCATCTACTTAATGTCATATATATATATTATGAATTATAACAGTGTTTTCCCAATTCTGTCGTCATAATCCCATACAGGACCATATTCTCCACACATTCACAAAACCAGCTTCACTCATTCACTCACTCCATTACAATCTATTCCCTGCCTTCGTCTCCTGAACCTGTTTACGTATTTTTTTCTTCTTCTTCTTCTCCTTCTTCCATTTTTCCTATTCATCATCATCATCATTTTCAAGTGTCCTACCAGTTTTTTTTGTCTGTTTTATTGTGTGTCGGAATTGCGGTTTCGGACCCTTTTGGTCCCAATTTGACCTTCAGCTCTAAAAAATGAAAGAAAAAAGAACGGTTCGTCCTTCCCTTTTTAAATGTTTTTCTTTGTTAGTATCGTAGTACAGTAAAATTAGTGACAGACAATTTCGATAAACATCTACTACTAAACGGTTATTCAATAAGGTCAATGGTCCGATTTCTATTACAGATAAATTGAAAGATAATTGATGTATTGTAATTTCCGCATTTTTTTCAAAATTTCTGGAACTTTTTTATTCAAAATCTAGTCGATAAAAGGAAAACCTTAGAATTTTAAGGCTAATCTGTCAAATTCGCTGAAACTCGCTGTAATTTTCAAATTGGCATCTTTTTGACTCAAGTGAGCCAGGAAAACAGAATTATAATTATCATTAGATTAAAAATTATCATGTCTTCAGATAGAGCTCTAAAAATCATAGAAAAAAAAGTTAATTTTTGAACTATTCAGTTGATACAAGACTTGTAGCTCCAGTTTTTTCGCACAAGATATTCTGAAGTAGAATTCTAGTTTTCCGGAGTAACTGAACTCGTAGAAACCGATTCTGACAATGACGAGTTGAAAATTTTAATAATAGGTCCTAAAACGACAAAATTTTCAATGGAACGCGTGTTATTGATTGAATTCTGGATCCTATTGAAATCTTAAACTTAAGTAGCTCAAGATCATCAAATTGAAGTTCCAATTCTGAGATTCTGAACATTTCGGGATATACTTTTTCTGGGACCCATAAAAATCGATTTTAAGATTAATTGTAAGCTACCAGTGAGTTCTCATCCGGAGCCAGTAAAAATCATGATTATCATGGGAACAATCATACTTCTGCCTATATTTCTAAATTTTTGCTCCAACGTGCTTTTATTCATAATTTTGCTCACAATCAGAGTTGTGAGCAAAATTAATAGATTTTTGTAAATATTTTGATTTCAGAACTTCATATACCTCACTTTTAACACTTTGAGTTTCATATCATGATTCTGAAATTGAAAAATTTTCGTTTTTTCTGCCTATTCTTGGAATTTCGAAAAATCGATCATTTCTAGTAAGAACATTATTGAGAAATGTAATCTGAAAATACAGTAATTCATCACGCTGTCCAGAGATTTTTAAATAACTAGTATTTCCAAAATGTGCAGCTCTGACATCCGAACTTCACGAAACATTCTATTTTGTCTACCGTACCCTCCCATTTTCTAGTCCCTTCACCAAGTCAATAGTCCTTCACTCATCATCATCATCATCATCATTTTCTTCATCGTTTTCTTTTCAACAAACTTGGTCAACAATACACATGAGAGAGAGAGACGCAAACAAAATTTCGCGCAAAATCCATTTTCCTACTACCCGCCGCGGGACCGTTTCCTCTCCTCTCCCGCCCCTCCCCTCCCAATTATATGCATATAAAGAGAATGAGAGGCGCCCGACAGACATACAAATGAGAGAATGAGACCTGTTCAAAATGAAGAAGAAGAAGAAGACTATGCGCAGCGCGAAACAAGGCTATCCATCTAACCAGCCAGTCAGTCAGCCAACCAGCCGACTGTCAGTTCTCTTTCTCTCTCATTCCTCTAGTGCGCAACTGACTTTTGTGTGTGTGTATGTATGTGTGTTGCTTTGTGGCCCGAGGTCCTTGTCGAGAGAAAAGGAGATGGAGAAGAAGAAAACCATAAACAACTTCGTCGTTCCCTTTTTTTTCCATTCCCATTCGAATCGTATACGAACAGTTATATATGTTAACCTGATTTCGTATCCTTTCTTGCCTTTTCTAATCACTTTTCTTGTACATGTTTCATTTTTTTGCAGGTAATTCAAAACTACAATGGACACATTGGAAACATATTTCGCTAATAATCCTTACACATTAGCAGCACTCACATCAACTAGTGAAATGATGGATGAGGTACAGGACATTTTACTAACTACTTTTCGAAAAAAACGTTTCAGTTTGTATTTTTTTGACTATTTTTTTGACCTTTTGGGATTTCAATTTTTCGAATTCTGAGATCCCTAATTTCTGTGACACGTGATTTTGTGAAATATTCTGGATTTTAAATTGAAATTTCGAGCCAAGTATGACAATTTTGTCAAAAGTTTTCGGGCCTGGAAAGTGAATTCGGATGTCCTGAATGTTCAATGATACCTTATATCATAAGGCTCGTTGATTTCTAGAAGAAATCTGCCAAAATCTGAAGCTCCTTATGAAAATCATGATTATCAATCAATGCCTTTTAATAATCTCACTCAAAATCCTAGGAAGATTTTCGTAAGCGAAATTTGAAAAATCATAGTTCTTACATTGGATTCGAGCTAATTTTTCCCAAAATATTTGGGTAAAAATTGAAAATGTGAATTCAGAGAACTGAATTTCAGAGAATATCTTAAAATTTCCCATAAAAATTCGTCAAATTCGGGAAAATTCACCAAAATCTGAAGCTTCTTATGAAAAAATTCAAAATTCTAGGAATCTGATGTGAAAGTCAAAAAAGAACCCGTTGAAGAGGACGACGAGATCGACAGCGATGACGATATGAAAATCGACTTCTCCGCCGCCATCATGGCCGCCACCAACGCCCTCGCCACAATGAACGAACAACACCAACAACATCAACAACAACTATTAGCACAGCAGAAATTCGAACAATGCCTACAACCTCCGCGAACTATAAAGCGAGGGCGATCAATTTCAAATGTGGCAAAAGCGATCGTGGCCGCTGCCAGTAACAAGCAAACCACTTTTGTTTCGTTACCCGAACCATCCTCTTCTACAACCCCATCACCACAACGTAAGCAGACATCTCGACCCGATCGAGGCAAGTTCACCATTCTTGACGATATGGTAGTGGCCGAACCGGAAGAAGTGCTCGACGTCGAGTTCACACCCGATATGTTGCAGAAAATCTTCGCCGACCCAAAACTCGGCCAACACCTATACAGTATTCAATTTTTGGCGCGATTCGGTCTCATTCCCAACACCCGAGTGTGTCGAGTACCCGACTGTCCCAAAGATCAATTGATGAGTCTGATCAAGCACGCTAATGGATTCGTATGGCGATGTAGATCGTGTCGAAAGCGTCGGGAGAAGAAAATAATCACCAAGATCTCCGTCTACGAGGGCACATTTCTCTTCTACTCTCGAATGCCGCTCAACAAATTCTTCATTTTTATGCTCGTCTGGTGTGAGAATCCAGGTCTAACCATTAGTGAATACAACAAACTAATGGGCGATAATCGTCTCGTTGAAGAGACAATTTACAATACAATCGGTTTTATGCGAGATATTATTCAGAACTGGTAGGTCATCTAAATACCTTGAAACCATTAGAAAAATCAAACATTTAGGTGCGACTCATTTGCCACCTCGTTTGTCCCAATTGGTGGACCAGAACGAATCATTGAATTCGTCGAAACTTTGTCAACCGAACAATTAAGCAGTAAGACAAGGAATCGAAGGACTCGACATTACACAACGAGAAGTGTATTCATCTCGTTGTCTGATAACAAAATGAGAACTGTTGATGCACAATTAGTGAGTTCTTTGTAGTTATTCGGGATAATGAAAATATAATAATATCCAATTCAACTTCTATTGGTCCGGACAGAGAAAATCCAATAAAATTGAATTTTTCTTCAATTTTATTGAGTGTTCTTTCGAAGTTATATATTCTGAGAAATTTTGGCAGTATAATATTAAAATTTTTAACTTTTTGGAAAAAATCGTAACAGATGAAGCACAGCGAAATACATTTTTCTGTCGGAATGTGATGAAATTACTTTCGATCACTTTTTTTTTCAAAATATGGATGCAGAAAAAATCAGAGCAGCATCCAGAAATATGTCCAGCTAGTAAAAATCAGTTCGGACTAAAAAAAATGTCTCGAGCCTTGAAAAATTGGGACAATTACATTAAATAACAGTAATGCGATGTTCAAAGCTGAAAAAAACCGAAAAATCAGCGAAAAAAAAACGTTCAAAGCACTCTCTCTGTTTCACACACTATTTCGTTCAATCGCGTCGAGACCTCGTACAGTACTCTCGAGAGAGTGTGTGGAACAGAGAGAATCAGGCGGAAGCTTTGAACGTTTTTTTTCGCTGATTTTTCGGTTTTTTTTCAGCTTTGGACATCGCATAAGGCCTTTCTGACAGAAAACGAGCTCTTTTTTTTTAATGGAATCAATTTTACTAAATTTCCCCTGAAGGAAATACGGTTCGAAAAATACATTTCTTTTCCAAAATCTTTAATTTTCAGCCGAGAAGTATAACTTTAATTTAGTTATATTGAAAATTCTGAAAAAAAAAAATGTTTCAATAACCAATCCCATTCTTTTTCAGCACACTGTTCAAGACCTCGAAAGAGCCCTCCTAGAAAGTGTCGAAATGGGAAGTGTCGTCGTGATGAAGGACTCACTACTCGAGCGTTTCGGCACCGCTGAGGAAGTGTCCAACACTCTCTGCAATCACTACAAAATCCGCGCCATTTCCGATTGTTGGCCACATTTCGATGTCAACGAGCGAAATCGTCAATTCCTCAAGACCCAAATGAATCAGGTGCCCAACTCGATTCAAGAACCCTACGCCTATGAGTACTTTTTCCGCCGCTGTTTTCAAGACAAATGTTTCAATCATTTGTTGCGAGTGATTCGTCTATTATACACAAAGTAGTTAGCAATATATCTAGTCATTTTCTCTTGCCTCCATGCATGTATATTATCCATTTTGTTTTATTTTCCCCCTTTCCTCATTATCAAAATCTTTCTCTAGGTGCAAGTATCTGTGATTTCAATCAATCAGAGAAAGGTTAATGATTTCCCAATTAAATTATAATAATCTATCATATCTGTTGTTTTGAGTTTGTGATAAATTGTGATTCTGTTTTTGTCCCATATGAAAACATACCTCAAACCATTTTCTATAATACTATGAAGACGTTGATTGAGAGATGTAATCCGTTGCGAATCCTTGTCCAACAAATGGCAAACAAGCAAAGCATCCGAATGAACAAGAGCTAAAGCCAAACGAACTTTTGAAAGACATTTGCGACTTCTGATGGTCGAACACTCATCACTACCGGGTTCTTGAATATTCATCTCACAAAGACGAAGAAGAACTTGATGAACGTTGGTAGCAAGCGTAGTTTTGAGAGCGGTAGCAGTTGTTGAATCGGACATTGATGAACAGATGGTTTCGAATTGGTGGCATTTTTCGTTGATTGATTCGAGACATTCCCAAAGAGTTTTCACACATCTGAAAAATATAGAATTTTGAACAATTTTTTACGGGTCATGTATTACTTTTAAAATTTTAAGACCGCTGAATATAACTCAAATGAAGCTCACAGGGAGGTCCAAGTAACTTTTTAAAAATATTTACGCTTATAGATTTAGACTTTCTAATCATCATGATGTGCTTTTATCCGCCGGAAAATTTTGTGAAAAAAAGTTATGAAGCACCAAAGTTATTTCTCGACTATTTCCAAAACAACAAATAAGAACTGAATATTGTTCTTAGATTTTTGTGTGTGTGATTATTTGTAAAGAAATTATTATTATTAAAGAAATTTACCTATAAAATAAGAACGAATGTTTAAAAATTCGTTCATTCTTGTGTGTTGCCATCAATTTTTATTATTTGTAAAGTGAAAAATGGTAAAAATGCTTGTTTAAAGCTTTATAAGTTTTTTCCACAAAAATCTCGGGCGAAAAAAAATATTTTATGATGGTCAAGAAGTTGAATTCTATAAGTGTGAAAATTTTAAAGAAAAATTGAATCGGGAAATACTTGAATCTCCCTTATCAAAATCAAGCTTACATTTTTCTCAGAACTAGTGAAACCATGTCATCAAACTAAAGAAGTTAAGAAAAAAACTAAGAAAGTGTTGAATGTTCTGAACATTTTCTCCTTAAAATGTTTCATGGAATATGGGAAAATGGATGGTATTTGCTTTAAACGTATTGAAAATAGCTATTGTTAATCCAACCAGGTCATCCAACGAGAAAACGTATATGTAGTTTGAGCCGACGAAATAGCATGTCAAATTGAGAGAATTTGAAACTTTTCAAAATTTGATCTACTTTTCGTTGGATGACCTGGTTGGATTAACAATAGTTTTTCATTTATTTTTCGGTTGATCAAAAAATATGAACATTGAAAAAACTTTAATTTTAAAACTTTTGTATTGCCTATTCTGATGTTCTATTCCCTTCGCCAGAAGACGTTTTTTGATCTATTAGACGAAATAGTGAACAAAAATAAGAGAATCGGACACTTGTAGATCAAAATATCTCGAAGCGAAAGGAATAGAAAAACGAAATGAGAAATAGGTTATTTTTTTTCGAGCTTGTCTCTCGCTTTACAAGTAATTTTTTGTCGAAAATAAATACTTTAAGAGTTAATCTCATGTTCAGGAGTTCTTTAGTATAATCTAACTCAATCACCCGAAAAAAAACTTACTTATACAATTGCGTCGAGATCCCAATATGTGCTTGCGAATCCGCCCGATAAGTTCTCTCATCAAACAACGACGTCGACGGTCCATCATTGGTCGACTCAAACTGTTGTCTCGCCGACTTTTCAACGTTCTCAATCCACTCAACCAATAGCTTTTGCGACTTATCCACAACCACATTTTGAAGTAGTTTCTCGTATACAACACGACTTGGTCCAATTCTAGGCCATTCATTTTTCAGCGAGTTGGTGATAGCTTGAAGAAGCTCGATAACTTGGTCAAGATTGTCAAAGTACTCGCACACTTCGGCAACTAGTCGATGGGTTATTTCGCATGCTCTGAAAATGATTTTCATATGGAATCTAGCTATCAATATAGCGCCTGATTGTGAGTGAAAAGAAAAAAAAACCAACTTTTCAATCCAAACAGCACATTTATCCGTAATTTGTTGAGTCGAAATGGTCGATTGAACAAACCTTCCACTCATTTTCTCTCTCAAATGTCTCCAAACCTTCTCAATATCATCATTCATCGTTTTTTCAAACGAATACGCTTGATCCGCGCACATTTCTCGAATCAATTCACATTTATATTGGCCATTGCAAACCGATTGAATCGCGTGTTGAAGTTCACCATGCACAAATAACTCTTCAACTACCACCAATGTCTTCTTAATTTCTTCAACGACGGTCAAAATTGTGGCCGAATCTTCGATTAATCGACTAATAAATTCAAATCTTTTCTCTAAATACAAATCCAATAGTTGGGATACATCCTTGGTTTGAAGAATGGCGATCGCTGCCAATTGATTCGTCGCCCAATCAGATCTCGAAACATCCGACAAAGTCGAAGTATTAAATTCCTCCAGCTCAGATCTAGTCGCAACAATTCTTCCAGTCAAAGCTCGCGCAATTTTATGAATCTGAAAGCTCTCAAATAAACCCAGAATCTCGAGAAAAACCTACCATTGGACTCGAATGATTGCTAATCAATTGTTTCTGCAAGTGCTCGACCATACAAAGAGCAACAACATCATCCAAAGGCTCGCCATCATCTGACCCAATGTTTGATATGAGATAGTTGACTGCGAGGAAATGTTCACCGGCTCTTTGCTCATCTTTACTTCCACTTCTGAAAAAAATATGAGTTGATTCACAGAAAAAGAAGGAACAGGTTTTTTGTAAACGATTTGAAAGAGATGTTCATCATATTTTTGTCTTTATTAGTAAATGGAATTTCGAACAATACTTTCAAATTTTCGTGTTAAAAAGTAGATGAACTGCTTATAATATTTTCTATTTTGTAGCCTTGGGAGGTGTTTTTTTTTTTGGATTAAAACAAATCGGGACGTTTCTAGGGGAATAATAACTGATATTTTTGATAAATCGCCGTTTTTCAATTCGACGTTCGTTTTCAAATTTCACAGAACTTCAAAATCTCTTAGCGAATCAGTTAAATTTTCTGAATATTTCGGCAACAATTTTTCAATCTTCCATATGCATAAATTCATTTAACGACAATTATTCGGTTTCGGATATTCGAAATTCGTGAATCAGGTCATTCTTTCCACTGAAACTTGAGCTACTATAAAATAAATCCACGTTTTTTTTTTCGAAAATTCTCTGATCCAGAACGTGAAGATAAAATCAGTCAATAAAACCGCTTTTTTCCAATAACTTAATCATTTTTTATTGGTGAATGAAAACAAAAACTAAGCTTATTAATTATGATCACAGAATTGATAGCAATCACAGTATTCTTATTTTGTGCTCTGGCTGTTCATTGCTCGAAATCATCTCGAACAGACAGCGATTCGATCGTCGAATCGAAAGTTGAAGTACCTTCTCAAAAGTGAGTAATAATCTACAATAATTTTCTAAAATTTATCAAATTTTAGCGTATCTGCTGAACCAGCGCCACTACCTCCACAAATTGAGACCGCTAAAACTTCGCCCAAAAAGCCAGAAGCTCCCGAACCTGCTCCACCACCGGTTCCTCCAATCGCACAAACTACAGCTGAGACAAAACCACAGAAAGATCCAACAATTAAAAGTGCTGCGAAGTCAAAAAAAAATCCAGCTCCTGTTGTAAAGTAAGAAACTATTCAATGAAAGAATGATAATATAATTTTTTCAGGTCTCGTGCTCTCGATAAATCCGCCGAAAAAGTTCAGTGTGATCTGGAGGTTTCGGCGAAGAATGGGGACGAACGCGATTGGGTATTGAAGTGTTCGGTGAAGAAGCGGAAGCCAATGGTGATGACCACAGATTCTACGCAGAGTGGCGAATAAATATTTTTCTTCGTGTATAATACATAACTTCGTCTCGCTAAGTGCATTCTTATTTAAAAAACACATGTTCTGGTTAAAATAGGACCTTTGAGGTCACATTAGATTGATTTTTCAGTTTGAGAATAGTTCAACATTCTAAGAATCTTCTAAGATTTTACTAGCAACTCGAATGTTTAGAGATGGATGTGATTGTTTTGTTAATAATTGCAAAGAGTATCGAGTCTTGACAATATTCTAGCTTACAAGTGAGGTTCAACTAGTCGCCGATTCAGATTTTTCTTGAATTTTTCACACTTATAGCACTCGCTCTCCTGATTCCGTCTGTTTATTTTTTTCCACCGGAGATTTTTGTGAGAGGAGATAAAATTTTGAAGTTTATATCGAATCATTTATTGAGAAGAAGAATAATTCAGTTTGCGTATCATTGAAAACCTTTATTAAAACTAGCTGACCTTGTACATCCGAAAATGAACATATTTTGTGTTGATATTACATTGAGTCATCAATGATTCATTTTTATTATAGATACAGTGAAAATAAGAACTTTTGTCATAGAAATCTCCTGTGAAAAACAAATACAGGGTATTGATTAGGAGTTCTATAAGTGCACAAATTTTGAGAATAATCTGAATCGGTGACTAGTTGAACCTTCCTTGCCAGTATTTCGTAAAATTTTTAATTATATTTTCTAACATTTTCCTAAAACCAATATCGCTTTCTAAATCCACACAAATTTCACCATTGAGCACTTCTTGTATTAAAAATTTCTTCAGCCAGTCGAAGTGTCACATTTTGAAATCATATCTCACTTTGAAAACTATACAGTGTCTCTAAACATGTAAGATGATTTATATTTTACTGAAAATCTAATAATTTTCATGAAAAAACTTCTTTTTTGAAGAAGACGGCCCTCGGAAGCATACCATCTCCAAATATTAAGAAAAAGTGTAGAACTCAAACTTCATTCTGTTTTGAAGTAAACTACTATACTGAAAATCAAGAAACTCGCTTTTCAAGCCAGTTTTTCACATTTTGGACATATTTTACCAGTGAACAATTTTTTTAATAAAAAAAATAAAATAAAAGCTCACCTAACATGTTGTGTTTGATAATTGATTCGAGTATTGGCGATATCTATCGTCAATTTATCCGCCAACGCGCAAACATTTCTAACCTCCGACGACGCTTCCAAAACATCTCGATATCTTCGCCCAACCATTTCTCTCAAGCTCTCTCGTTTTCCCTCCATTTTAGTTCTAAAATATATTTTTGTTTAAATTCACTTTCGGAGTTTTTTTTTATCACTCACTCCAAATCTTGTTGAATATTCTCAAGCTGATCGACTGTTAGGTCTCTCATGAGGCGATCGACATCCATTCTGAAAATTTTTGCTTTCAGAGTTTTTCTGAGAATTCAATCGATATTTTAAAAGTTCAAAACTATCATTTAACTAAGAAAAAAACAAGGATTTTGAGAAAATATTTATTGCAAAACCGTGTGCACATACAATTTTTGGCAAAAAAATCAGATCAAAAATAAATATAAGTTCAATTCAGAAAAAAAGAAAGTATTTTCAATCTCCCACTTTTTAGTGGGCATCTCCAGGTTTTCCGGCAACTCTCTTGAACTCGTTCATATTTACAGATGAGAGTGGTGTGCCGAAGATTCGGAGGCGTGAGAGTTCGGTGACTTCGCCGTCGCCAATATTTCCGGCGATGAAGAGTTGAATGTTTTGCACATTTTGGAACTTGACGTATTTCAGCGGTTGGATCTGTCCTTCGCCTTCGGATGCAGATTCGTCGAATGTAAGGAGTTGGATCGGTTCGACGGCGGACGCGGTGTCAAAGTCCATAGTTTTTGGAAGATTGGCGAATACTTTCACTTCTCTTGGTGTGCGGTTACCGACTCCCTGTAAATATATAAAGTGTTACTGGATATTGGGGAAACTTTGCAATTTTATTTCAAATTTCACTCATTTTCACTTTTCACTTGGTTTTATGAAATTTATCTATAACAATAAGAACACTCAACTTTATAGCTGTATAATTTGTGAAAACTGTTAAATTTCAGCACATATTCCAGAAAAATTAGAGAATTATAATTAATTTCGTTCTTGGAATATATCTTTGTGTATATTATTCTTCTGGTAGAGATTTGGGTTTACTTGGTTATTTTTTATCAGCATCACAAAGTCCATAAAATTGAATTTTTATCGAAAAAAAAACCAACCTTGATCAAAATTGAATGAACCTTTACGGGTTGATTAAACGGCAACGAGATGATTAACTGTTCATCGCAATCCGAGACCAAATTCGTGTTTCCTTCCAAGAACAAATCGAGTGGTGTATCATCCGACCCATTCAAACATTCAATCTGCTTCTTATCGATCAGCGAAGTGATATCGCTCTGTCCGCTAACCAATGAAGGGGTCTGCGAGCTTTCTGCGTATTTCTTCACCAGTTGCTCCAATTGATCAGGGCTCGCTCCTTTCAACATATCGAGTTTTTGCCTATAAGAAAACTCGATATTTTTTGTTTTTTTTTTTGCAAAAGAAACTTATGACTCACCCATTTTGGAAGACCAAAAACGTTGGCATCGCCGAAATTCCATAAGCGGCAGCGGTGTCGGCGCACTCATCAACATCAACTTTCAAGAAGACCGCATTGAGGTAAATATTCGAGAGTTGATCGAAAGTTGGGGCGATCATTTTGCATGGTCCACACCACGATGCGGTGAAATCGATAAATACCGGCTTGGCGCCAGCAGCTCCGAATTGAGTGTTGAAATCTCCATCGTCTTTGACGTGAACAATTGGCATTTTTCTGAAAACTATTTATTCTTGTTTTTAAAAATGAGGTTTTCACATAAATAAAGATGATTTTTAACTAAAATAAAACACTAAAAATCTATTTTCGGAGAGAAAAAACGGGAGAAAAACAAAAATAAAGAAAGCGTGGCAATGACCGTGGCTGAGCATTTGTCAGCAAAATCGTCGGATCCTAGGCCAGCGTGTTTCATTGGAGCGCGTTTCCAACATCAGAAAAAGGAGGGAGATGAAAATGTTGTGTAAATTCGTCGAGAATTGGTTTTTCGCGGATGTAAAGGAGAAGAAAGTGAAATTAGGGATTTGGTAAATGAAATATTTTGAAATATCTTCATATAAAAATGTTGGCCGCCGAAAATATGGAAAATTCGGGGAACAAAATCGTGCAGAGCATTTTTTCTTGTAGAAAACATTGAAAATCAATTTCAATGAATGGCGGACTTTTTCAAAATAATTTAAGATTCGAAAACACTGCACAATTACTGATTTTTTAAAGGTCCTTTCGCCTCTCCGGACTCCCCGAAGAAGCTGTATTCAAAAATTATTCTTTGACACATCTTACGAAGGTCAGAACACCAAATTACCTTGGTTTATAGGGATAAATCCAACGTCTCCCCATTTTTCTGTTCATTTCAATATTTGTGTGTACCGACAATGTGCAGGTCCGGCGTGTTGCTATGAAGAGAGACGCAGACAGTTACAGAGAAGAGCGAGCGCGTTTCAGAGTGTTTTAAAGATTACTGAAAAGCTTGATATAAATATTTTCTGGTGAAAAGTGATATCATTGAATAGAGAATTTCAAGGGCTATCAAACAAGGGTAAATATTTATAACTTTATTTCGTCAGAATTATGTTTATCTCTACAATGCATCATAAAACATCGCTGATCGATAAACGCGTCATCCTTCTCATAAAACCCGCTACCAACGGGAATCACTTTTTTACAAATCGAACATCGAAAGCATTTCTGATGATACAACAAATCAATCGCCTGTGTAGCCGTCTCCATCAACGGTTCATGACAACCAGTACAAGTCGGATGTGCAGTATGCATATAACAATTATAGCACGCTGGCTCAAATCTATCATACGTGGAGCGATAGATTTGCTCCTCGGAGAGCGGAGTTCGACAATAGATGCACTTGACGTGATCCCGATGCCATAAACGATCCAAAAATCCAATCACTCGACAATTTTCAACATCTTGCTTGGTAATCACTTTTAAACATCCACCACATTTACTCATCTTTTTTCTTCTTTTTCTTGTTGCTCACCGGCACCGATGTCCGGTAAAATAGAAATGACACCAGAGCAAATATTAGTTTGACGTCTCGTTTTGTTTTGTTTAATTTTATTTTTTTTTTATCTTGGTTCTTCGTGGCAATGGGAATTCGCAATATTTTTTGGAAAGTTATATCTGGTAAAGGTGAGTTCATTCTTTTTGCCTCTCCGGATTCCCCGAAGAAGCTGTATCCAAAAATTATTCTTTGACACATCTTACGAAGGTCAGAACACCAAATTACCTTGGTTTATAGGGATAAATCCAACGTCTTCCTCCTTCTCCGTTTATTTCAATATTTGTGTGTCGCGACGATTCACTGGTCCGGCGTGTTGCTATGAAGAGAGACGCAGACAGTTAGAGAGAAGAGTGTGTGCGTTTCAGAAAGTTTTAGGGATTATTAAAAAGCTTGATGTAAATATTTTCTGGTGAAAGGTGATATCATCGAATAGAGAATTTAAAGGGCTATCAAATGAATACAAAAATCATACGAAAAACTGAAACTGTCACTTGAAAAAGAGGTGTGTTTTGTTAACTGTTTTAATTTGTATTTCAGAACCCCCAAATAATGGTTGGATCGAATGTCTTCAAGTGGAACACTTTGAGCCCTACACCCCTGGTCAGCTCACCAAAAATTTCCAAGCAACAGTAGCCGATGAGATCTCAGTAACTCGTGGCACCACAGTCAAAGCTCTCTATCGAGACGATCAATGGATATATGTTCAGGTCTCAGATGGAAGACGTGGCTTCGTTCCCCAAGCATACTGTAGACTTCTCATGCATTCACAGCATCGAACTAGGAATCAGAAACCAAGAGATTCAGCGACACTCGAACGTCGTTGGGAAAAATCGAATCTTCAGCGATTCATCGATAGTTTACCAGTGCAGAAGGAAGAGGGCGAAATGTTCAAAATCGAGGAGAAATGCAAAGCTACAGTAATCCACAGTTTCAAGGCGCAAGCATCAGATGATCTTGAAGTATCGGAAGGCGAAATTGTGACAATTCTCAATTGCAGTGACGCCGATTGGATGTTTTGCCGAAATTCAGATAATTCGCAAGGCTTCATTCCCACAAGTTTTTTGAAACTCGAAAAAGGTGTTGTTCTAGAAGAAAGTGTTAAAGAAAAATGGTAAGTTTTTTGCCTCTCCGGATTCCCCGAAGAAGCTGTATCCAAAAATTATTCTTTGACACATCTTACGAAGGTCAGAACACCAAATTACCTTGGTTTATAGGGATAAATCCAACGTCTCCCCATTTTTCTGTTCATTTCAATATTTGTGTGTACCGACAATGTGCAGGTCCGGCCTGTTGCTATGAGGAGAGACGCAGACAGTTACAGAGAAGAGCGAGCGCGTTTCAGAGTGTTTTAAAGATTACTGAAAATCTTGATTTGAATATTTTCTGGTGTAGAGTGAAATCATTGAATAGAGAATTTAAAGGGCTATCAAATGAGACTAAAAAATACTAGAAAATGTTCGAAAAAGTGATTTTTCCAGGGTCAACGAGAATCTACTTGTCGTCGAACCCTTCACAGCTCGCTGCGCACTGGATCTTTCAGTCCGACCCGGCGAATGGATAAAATGTCAAGGCCGCGCATCCGACGATTGGCTATGGGTGGAACGAGAAAACAAAGCCGGCTTTATCCCCAACAAAATTGTGATTCTCGC
Organism: Caenorhabditis sp. 38 MB-2015; assembly: GCA_900536415.3. Taxonomy (NCBI): domain Eukaryota; kingdom Metazoa; phylum Nematoda; class Chromadorea; order Rhabditida; family Rhabditidae; genus Caenorhabditis; species Caenorhabditis quiockensis. The sequence continues at coordinate 138,352 of LR548812.1, forward strand.
AACTGATTTGTAAATAAGACTTTTTTGTTGCATACAATTTATTTATCGGGTTTAAAAAGGGACACTTATATAAAAAACGATGAATGGAATGGAATGGATTAAACGAATGGTTAATGATCAAGAAAATCAACACAAACAGGCAATTATTATTTAACTTTTTACCATTTTAGAAATATTTAAACAAATACCGAAAATTAAATAGAGATCATCATAAAAAAATGAGTTAAAAACAGATAAAATGAAATAAATTAATTAAAAGGCTTGACGATCAACCAATACATTACACGTCGATTGCAATAGTTCATCACGTAATTTCCAGAGTGCTCGGGTCACATCTTCTTCTCGCGCAACCGGTCGACCATTTTCATTTTTCTGGAAAAATTAGGAGTTTTAAGAAGCTGAATGAATTTTTGGTTTATTTTGAGCTACAGTGACTTTTGAAAGTTGTTTGTGATTTGATAAATGGTTGAAAAATATATATTTTTTTTAAATTTATTTAAAATTTAGTTGGATTAATTAAAAACTTTTGTTAAAATTGATTATATTTCGGGAATTAGTTCGACTTTCTGGTACTTTTTGGCATAGAAACGAAACTTCAAAATTCAAAAATATAGTTTTATGCTATAATTTAATACAATTCAAGCACAAGTTTTGATTTTTGAAGTTTCTAGAGACTTTTTTTGGATAAATAACAAAATCTGACTGCGAATACGTTCCAAAAAAAATGCTCACCTTAATCCAATGTGCCGGTACACGTAGCCCGTTTTGTGTCGGCGGTGCTTGTGTGTTTCGATGTGTCGCACCCATACTTCGCTCCCATCTCGACACCGACTTCTGCCGATTTGTGGCCAGCGATTCAATATACCTGAAAAAACACACATAATTTACATCAAAGTTTTTGCCAACCACCCAATTAAAAAAAGTGACCTTCACTTTCACTTTATTGTTCTACCACCCCCCCTCTAAAACTCACTTCAAATACGCTTCCGAATGCAAAACCCGCCGCGAGTGAATCGAATTGGGTGGCGCGACAAACGCCGGCACAACAGCCCTCACAATCGTCCTTCCCGGATCGCTGATAATCACCTGCGCCTGTTGTTGGTGAACTTGTTGTTGTTGTGGTGGCACGGCGTGTTGCTGTGGTGGACCTTGAGACTGTTGGTGAACAACTTGGTGCAAAGCGTGATGTTGTTGCTGTTGCTGTTGTTGATATTGTTGAGGTTGTGGTGCAATTTGGGGCGCCTGTGATGACGACGGGCCCTGTTGATGATGATGGTGATACATTCCATTCTGATGCGCGACCTGTTGTTGTTGTTGTTGTTGCTGCTGCTGATACTGCACTTGATGCTGTTGTTGTGGGTGCGCATGTTGTGGCGTCTGTGGCGCATGATGATGCCCATTCACCCCATTGACTTGGTGTTGTTGCTGTTGCTGCGCGGCTGCCAATTGTTGTTGGGTACCCGGAGGTGGTAGTCGACCGTACGGCGCGTTGATCAATTGCACAACATCGTTATTCATGACGAGTTTGAAGAAATTCTTGCCTATTTGATTTTGATATACATTTCGACACGCCGTCGGCACGTGCTTCTCTTTCATGTGACGATGAAGTCGTGGTAGTGAGGGGAATGGTTTGCCATCCTTGCGATTGCGAAGACAAGTCATCCACATACAAACGAATTGGTTTTCACTGTCCACTGGAAAAATAGGGATTCATTATGAGAAAAACTTCAGATTTTTTACACAAAATTTTGAGGAAATATATAAGAAACTCAGTTTTTTTCATATACAAGAGTGTTAAATGTCATATGGGAATTTGGATAAATTGATGGAAACTGATAAAATTTTATGAACATTTTGCACTTTCTAATTTCATCAGAAAAAAAATCATTGTATGAGAAGCCCTTTTTTTTTCAATTTTTACGTCAAAACTCACTTATTATCTGACTTGTATGATGTTGAATAATATGCTCGGAAAGTCCACTTTCAGCATCAAACTGAGAATCACAATTCGCCCATTTACACTGATAAATTCTGACTTGTCCTGGCTGAAGAGCTCGCTCGGCCGCCAATTTAATAGCGTCGAGTTTGGCCTTCTCTTGCGCAACAACTTCTGCTCTCTGCTCATAGTGCTTCTTTTGCTCATCCGACAATTTCTTCCACTCGATTCCAACAATTTTCGAAACTTCTCCAAATCCTGAATCCGGGTTCTCTTGCATGATTCGTTTGCGAACTTCGGCCGAGAATAGAATGTATCCCGATTTGCTTTTGACTGCTTTCGGAGTGACTGGCGTCAGACTCGAACTCGACACAATTGTCACGGCGGTGGTGACGAGTTGTGTTCCAGGTGGAGCTGGCGTCGAGCTCAACGACGGCGCTGTGGTTGGCGGAGTCGTCACCGACACTGAGGAACCAGTTCGTGGCGGTGGAGCATCTTGCGTCGGTGTAGTTGGAACCGGTGTCGGCGCTGTGGTTGGTGGTTGATTCACATTGGTACTGGCCACCGATTCACTACCATCCGTATCATCATCGAGCATATCGTCCAAATGATCGAGTGGCAATTGTCCACCTTCAGTCTTCATCAATGGCGAAATTTCTTTTTCCATAATTATTGGCTGTTTGAAGTAGAACAATTCTTCATTCGGGATCGATTGGATTAATCGGAAGGTCTGAAAGAAGAATTTGAGATTCGAATTTGAAAAAAAAATGGATCAAGATAAAATATCAATGAGAGATAAGTAATAGAAATGCTATTTCAATGACATTAGTAAAGTTCCCAGAAATTTGTAGATCAAATCAAAAATTTCTCCAAAAAATTCTCACGCTCCCGAAAAATCGATTTCGGAATCAACCAGGTGTAGAGAAATTGAAATTTTAAGAGTACTGTATTCTCTTTCACTTCCAGGCCCTATTAAAGTGAAGTACTTTTGCAAATGACGTGATTCCCGGTACTCAGTTGCCCGCTGGCGCCCACCTCTGCCCATTAGGGAGATCCCCACGTTCGAAGTTGTAGCCTAGATCTTTCTCGCTCTGCAAACATCGCACACATAGACATACACACACACATACACACCCTGCAACAGCAAGGCTGGCTGATGCCGTGGGGAAAAGGAGTGGGGGGAAGGGGGGAAAAGGGTACCCGTTTCGGGTACTGTCGCGCAAGCTAGCTCCCTAGCCTGCCTGGCTGGCTGGAGAAGAAGAAGATGCGGCGGCGGCGGCACAGGCATTCAGCAGCCTCGCTGGCTGGCTAGCTAGCTAGCTACGTCCACACACATACACACACACGCACGCATAGGGAAAACCTAACAGTTAACAAAAAAGAAAGAAAGAAAGGAAACGAACGAGCGAGGCGAGCGCTAGCAGCATCAGCAGCAACAAAAAAAAACAGACAGACTCTCCTCACATCGTATAAAAGTATAACGAGCTGCTGGGAAGAAGGGAAAATTGCGCGCGACTCCTTCTGTCTGACTCTTACTTCATGCTTCTCGGCGCATCTCCCCATCGCGCACTCTCTCATCAGTTTCAACGTCTGCGTCTCCTCGCACCAATCATCGAATCGATGCGAAAAGGCCGCTGCGCGCGCGTCATCGAATGGGAGAAGAGAGGGAATGGGGGGGGGGGGNGGGGGGGGGAGAAACACACAGCGAGTATAAATAAACCAGCACACACACACTCAGCCAACGATGAAAAAGGGGGAAATCGGGGAGGTGGCGAGAGATGCGGTCATTTTGAAGAGACGTCAGACAATGGATTTAGTGGTTTTACGGCGGCGGAGAGGAAGCATTTCAAAAAATAGGAAAGGAGGAATCAGATATTTATCACTTTTCTCACATGTGCGGTTTTTCTGCCTGCCAGCCAGCATGCCGTTGCGCGCAACGGAAATACACTTTCATGAAATATGATTATGAGAAAATGTATGCTCTCAATTTGGTAAGCAGCTAAAATGGAGATTATAAGAGCAGGTGCTGCTTGATATAACAAGGATTACATTCTCCCCTCTTATACAATCATAGTTCTGAAAATACACTTTTTAGGACCTCGTGAATAATTCACTACGGTAGACAGACGGTGTTTGCAGAAATTCTCACCTTCAATTTTCTGCATTGTTTCGCATAGTCCAAGTTCATTGGCACAATTTCTTGTGGATTAGCCTCTACGGTCGACTCAAACATCAGAGAATTGTCGGGAGTGTCTTTGGTTCCATGAACCATCGTGTCGCACATGAACACATCGTATTCGGAAATATCAGTCTGACGATAACGCATGTAGTTCTTGCCACTGAGAACATCGCATAGACCTTGGATCTCGCTGACTTGACGCACTTCATCGTTTCGATAAACTGCGATGAGCTGCAAAAAAATGGATACAACAAAGTTTTGAGAACACTTCTTCCAAATATGGGAGAGATAAGAACCAGGTGTTTATCAATTTCTCAGTCATTTCAAAGCGTAAAAATCTTTCGAATAAATTATTCACTCAATTTTTCTATTTCTTAGGTTTCACATTTTAAAAAAAACTGAGAAAGAACGACAAAAAATGCAAAGATCGGGAGAAGACTGAAAAATAGAATAACAATCTAGCTTTGGCCAGATATTTATCACTAATAGGCAAAAACACAAATCTCTTGGGGAGGTTAATAATTTGATGAAGTTATTTTTTACACTAATGAGTGGAAACTTGAGTGCTTTCAATTCTAAATGGGTAAAAATGTGGCTATTTCAAAATTATCAATTATCTAGGTTCATTTTTGATATAATTTTGTGCAGTCTTCGAGTAAAATATACTGAAATTTGGCATTTTAGAAGTTTCTATTATTACCTCTCTAACATAGAACATCCTATTCTTATCGTGAATCGTCTCAATGGGTCTAGCAAACCATCCACCAGAGAACCATTCTGTTCCATCCTTCTCTCTCCACAATTTATGAATTCGCATCACATCACACAACGCCTTGTTCGCATTGAAAACAAGAACAAATTGTCCGATAGTATAGAATTTCGACGTCTTCGTCTTGATTTGATGGAAATATTGACGTCCCTCAACCTCTTCGTTGGTAGTACTACTCGTCGCCGGTGTTTCTTGTCGATCAATATCCAACATAATCTCACAAATTCGATCCGTATCATCATCGTCATCCGAATCATCTTTCCGATTATTTTCATCCTTCTCAACTTTGCTTGTCAATCTTTTCGGCGACAGAAGTCTATCACGTTTCTCCGTGTCCAATTTCTCATCCTCTTCGGTATACGGCCATTTCAGTTTTCCAAAATACTTCGGTTTCCCATAATACTTCGATTCACAAACATAAATATCCTCTTCTTCGAAAGACGAGATCTTCTTCCCACAAAACGTCTGATATCCAACAACAACACAAGATCCACGCAGCCGATTTGTCAGTACAGTATCTCTGAATGGTGTAATGAACACTTCCTTCTTCATAAACTTGCGACTAGCCAAATGAAGTGTCTCCTCGGGCCGATAAACCCAGAAACCTTGAACAGCCTCATCACCATTTTCATTACTGAAAACATAAATTCAATTTTTAAATACAAAAAGAAATAGAGAACAACTTACATAAAAACCCGTTCAATTCTGAAAATGTGTAGAGGTCCCTTCCGTTCGTCAGTTCTCGAAATGTAAGCATAGCAAGGTGGAGAATAGTCAACACCATCATGGGTGACTTTCTTCACATCAACTTCACTTTCCTGAAAAATAAGAGAGGTTATTTTTGAGTCAGTGAACAATCGAGTTGTAGGCATTTTTAAAATTTTTCAGATTTTTCTCTTCAAAGCTGGAACACTTTGAATCGAAAAAAGAAGATTTTCCGAGTTTTTATTTATTTTCACTTATTATATTTTGAACTGTGAAACATAAACCATTTACAACGATTAAACACATGATTTTCAGCTCGAGTTTGGCTCCGATTTCAGTTTGAAACTTCTAGTTTTTCATAAAAATGCAGTCATATATTTTAATTATCCGCACTCATATTTCTCTTTAAAACACCACTCACATGTCTCTTAATCGCTGCCGCCGATATCGGTTCCTCCTCCTCATTCGCCTCTTCTTTGGCTTTTTGTGCAGCTTCAAACTCGATCGCCTCATCTATATCCTTCTCAATCACAATGTAAGCATTCGATTTGATCGATTCTTTACATTTCTTGTCTCGCTCAACGATGAACAACTTTTGCAAAATGATCGAAGCCTCGTGAATCTAGAAAAAAATCAATCAAATATATTTTTAAACTAGTAAAATTAGATACTCACCGGTGATCCAATTTTCGAAACTTGTCTCGCGGTTTCACAAAGATTGAAAAAGTCCTTCTGGAATCGGTCCAATCTTCGATATCGACACTTGTCAATGTTGATTTTGATCTGATCAAATGTGAATGGCCATTCCGTTTCAGGCACCCCCTTCGATTTCAGCAACTCAGCCAACTCGGTAAAAGTGTCTGAATAGCAGTGTCCATCCTCATCCTTCTTATTGAAAATCGTCGCAAACATCGATGTGAAAATAGTGCGCAGCTCCAACTGAACCTTCGGCACCTTGTCGCCCCGATCAAGATCTCGTTTCAACTCGAACAAAATTCGCTGAATGTTAACCGCCTCTTTGTAAATCGACGAGTCCGGCTCGTTAAATTTACACGCATTTGTCAGCATTAAACTGAAGTCGGCGAAAATGTCTTGAAGTGTTAGATATGACTTGGTTTTGAGTTTATTCTGAATTCTTGTCAGATCCATCGGTTTTTTGATAACATCATAGTAAGATGGAAGTTCTTCGCGATTTGGTAGTTTCCAGAAATTCACCGACAAAAGTCGACCACTCTCTTCATCACGACAATCTTTGATAGCTTGGAACATTTTCCACATTCGACCTTCTTCATCAGGAAAACTGCAAATATCATGAAATTTAGATAACACTTTGTTGAACAAAAATCTAACCTATTGATGACTCTTTCAATTCGCTGTTGATGATTAATATACTGCTGAGTTGTGAATCCGTATTGTTGATGATAACCAGCGGGTGCTGGGCGGAACTGTCGCATAGCGTTTGGTGTTGGTGGGCCTCGCGAATCCTCGTCAGTGTCGGTCTCCATTTCCTGAGGACGACGTTTAACTGATGATTTTCCTCTTCTACAAAAAAAAAAGTGAATTTGCAACTAAAAAAATTACGAACACTGTCGAAAACCTTTCAATTGATTTTAAAACAATTTTGAAACTGATTTTCACCAGTTTCGAGAGAGTAATATTCAAAAATCATTTTCAGAGTATAAATTTACAGATTTTCGTGAAGAAATTGTTAAAAACTGAAATTTCTACACATTTTTCAACAAACTCGTTTTATTTTTTTTGAAACAAACTTTTTGCTGAATAATTCTAAAAACTATAATTTTTGTTCAAACGTTTCAAATTGGCATTTTTCACAGACTTCAAGAGTTGAAGTTCGAGTTCAAGTTAATTAAAACGGCGGTTTTTCTGAATTTGATCGTAAAGGTTAGAAAAACTCACGATCTTCCCGGAGTTGGAGTTCCCATCGCCAACGACGCACTCATCATCGCCTCATACGAATTTCTCATCACATCCTCCAATCGACACGCATCCTGATGAATCTGCGATCCAGGCTCGTTGAACTCTCTCGCATTATTGAACATTCTCTTCATATCCTCGATCATTTCTACAGCAAACTTATACTTCCCAGTATCCAAGCGTTGCTTAATTTTGGTCATATCAATGGGATATCTGATCACTTGATAATATTCGGGATATTCCTTATGCTTCGGCAATTCGATGAACGCTCCACACGGCCAATAAACATTATTTGGATCCGGTTTGTAGTTGTGCACCGCGTTCCAGACGCTGAGCATCATATGCTTGTGCTTGTTCATCTCCTGGATCTCGAAATTACTTTTGCGCCCGCGCGTTTCAACGTATCCCGGCTCGCTACTCTTCTTCGGCGACTTTTTCCGCTTCACAGATGATGGTGGTGTCCGACTGTCTTCTGAATCATACTCCATTTTGATCTTCGACCGTCCTTTTGGAGGACTTTTCATGGCGTTGAATCCTTGATGCTGTTGTTGTTGCATTTGTTGCTGCGGTGGAACATACAACCTGGAGCCGAATTCAGCGACAAGCTCTGGAGCTAACTTTTTCAAAGTTATCAGCGTTATTTGCTCCAATTTCTTGGCGGCGATATAAACTTCGGAAGTTTCGAGATTATACTCGCAAGCGTTTGAGAACATTTGCAACAAATCTCTAACCAGCCCACGCATATCATATTCACTATTCTTTAGCCTCTTGTTAATCATGAATAGCGAAATTGGTGTCTCGATTTCGTCAAAATAATCAGGATACATTGCCTTACTGGGAAGTTCCAGGAAGTTATCAGCCAGCGTTATCGTCCGATCCTTCTCATGTTTCGCATTTCGAATCGTCCAATACATCTGCCACAGCGGATCCGAATTATTCTCCGTATCCTCATCCTCTTCCGAGTCTTCTGAATAATTGTCCGATCCAGCGGATTCTTCCAGAAGTGCGTCGACGAGTCGGTGAGCTTTCTGTTTTCGCAGCGGATGAATTCGTTTCTCCTCAATCTTGCGAATCTCGTCCTTCATACAACTTTTCAATTGCTCCGCATCTCTGTAGATATCAGTTCCTTTACCACTGAACGTTTGAGCATTATCGAATAACAATTTGAGATCGGTTTTCAATTCTTGCATAGTTTGGTATTTTCCATCGCGACCACGTTCAGCGATTGTTTTGAGATCGATTGGATTCTTCACTTTCTCATAATACAAAGGAAATTCATCTGCCGGTTGTAGAACTCTGAATGGAGGACAGAGAAGTCTTCCCGTTTTGTCGGTGCATTCAAGAATTGATAATAGTATTGTTTCAATCATCGCAATATCAATCTCAAATGGTGAGGCTTCCCGATCCGTCTCATCCTCACTAAAACCATATTTTAATATTGAAAGTAATATTTTACAAAACAAAAGCTCACCTTTCTTCCTCAACTTTTTCCACCACCGGCTTTGTATCTTCATCTTCCTCTTCATTCCCTTCATCATCCTCCTCATATTCACCATTCTCAACTTTGACTTTAGATTCCTTGAAAACTTGCTCAATAATTTTCATATCTTTATACTCGTCCGAGTCTTTTTTATAATATCCCAACGTGTTTTTGATAAGTAGGTTAATATCGTCGCAAAACTCTTCAAAAGTCATATAATCGGGAGTTTTGAGGCGCAATTGAATAGTTGTAATGTCGATTGGATCTTTCACTTTGTCATAGAAACTTGAGTCAAGCCTAGAATTTAATTATTTTGTTTCAAAATAAATAAATTTATTTGTAAAAAAAACAAAACCAACCTCCGTGAAGGTAACCTAATGAAAGCATCGGCAGCCGGTTTTCGATTCGAATTCACCGCTCTTTTCAATTTCGCTATAACATACTCGCCCTTGCCCATTTCAACATCTCGCTTCTGTTTCTCAGCCAACGTCAATCGTCCTTTTTTCTTCTTGGCGGCCGACGGTGTCGAAACTTCTGGTTCTACATCGGGCACACGTTTCCGTTTAGTACTCATTATGCTGTTTCTGAAAACGTATACAACAATAGATGAATTGCAATTTTATAAGACGTTGAGAAAGGAAAGCACACGAAAAAATTCAAAGAGAAAAAACGCGCGCGAAGGGGTGTTGGCCGGACGCCAGGCACTGGCTTGTGAAGAGAGTGTGCGAACGGCGGAGGGCGCAGAGCATGTGTGTGCACGAGAAACGCGCTAGTGTTTGGTAGGTGTTCCGAATTTTTTTGTTTTTCCACTGAAATTTTTTGAATCCAGCACTTCGGAATACAATATTTCACTATTTTGGGATAGAAAGTCGTATATAAATGTATGTTGGGATTAGAATAGACGTTTTGAACATATACACATAATTTAATAACCATTTTTCACCCTTAGAATCTTTATTCTACGGAAAATTCTTGCTGGCGCATTTGCGGTGCATTTTACAGTAAGCTTATTACAGATGTCAAAAAGGCGACGTCCATCATCGGATAATTCGGGACCGAAAAAGGCGAAACTAGATGAAACAGAAAATGCGGAATTCGCCGAAATATTGGTGAAAATCAGAGAATCAGAAACTGAAGAAACATCGAAAAAGTATGCGAAACGTCTGAAATTGTTATTGTCAGATGAGTCGAAGATACGAAAATTCGTGACAGTTTTGTCGAACATCGAACAACTTTCTGGCATTTTTAGCAAACAAACAAGTGTTATGGGGACTACAGAGTAAGCTGTCGGGAAGATTTTGAGTTCTGAAATTATCAAAATTTTGAATATCTCAAAAAAATGCGTTAAAATCAAGGTAGTCTTGGGTTGGTTTCACAGTAAAATAGAATTTTATTGAAGAAAAGGGGTCTGTGTATTTTTGCGTCATAGTTCTTGCACAAAAATACAATAATTATATATTTGAAATTGTTCGAAATAGAGGGTATATTCTCATCTTAAAAATAATAATTTTGAAAAAAAAGAAGAAGCGAAAACTCTGTCGAAAAACAAATGAGTACCCACAAAAATTCAAAAAAAAACCCCATAACTCGAAAATTACTTTCTTGAAAATAAACAAATATTTTTTTGTTTTCCAGATATCGGTCAGAAGTGCATCAATATGCAATCAGTATATTGGCGAATTGCTGCTTCACAGTTCCAAAGACCGGTTTCCTCATCCGCAAAGCCAAACCGAACTTTCTCGATCTCTCCGTTCGCATTTTCGAATCAACCACCGCCAATTCCGAAGTCAAGTCTTCCATGTGCCGACTTCTAGCCAACCTATGCTCGAATAAGGTTTTTTTTCACTTCAATCTAAATGTAGTAATAGAAACTTTAAAAAATTCAGGAACTCGTGGTAACATGGATATCAAGCAATACATTGATATTCGATCAAATCGCATTGCTCCTCGAATCAACGGACACAAAAATAGTGAAACAGTGCTTGAGGATTTTCTCGATTCTTGCCAATTCGTCGTTCACTAGGGTTAGTTGTTTGAGTTTGATTTTGATTTTCACGATTTGGTCAGCACCAGACGTTATTAGTGGTTTAAATCGGATTTTACTGTCAGTTTAACTGTAATAGAATTTTTCTAAACTATTGAAAAAAATATATTTCAATACATTTTTGGATGCTGATCAACATCCCTAATCAAATTTTGTCGATCATAGCGATATCAATACGCGATTTTCAGCTTTGAGTTTTACACTAAAAATTAAAAGTCATTTAAAAAATACAAATATCGTTAATTAAGCTATAGGGTAACTTTCCATCCTGATCATTTCGAAATGAAATTTCTAGAACGTTAGTTTTTATGATAATGAAGAATTATAGGAATTTTCTAATAGTGCACAAACATTAATAACATGTTACGTGAGTATTATGTTTTCTCTAGCTTTCCCAAGATTTGAAGTTTACATCCTTGTTTCAAAATTTTCAACAAGAATGAATGTTTCAGGATTCTTTTTCATTCGAGCTTGCCCTATTAGCCCTCAAAATCGATTCTGTACAGATTTTCTCACTTTCTAGCTGAAACTTTGAAAGTGAAACTCGTGCATTGAAAATCGTGTTTCATCGAAAGTTTCCATTTTTTAAAACCATCCCCCTGTTAGGCAGAATCCACCTTTCTAAAATCAACGTTTCCAATGTTCATTTCAAACCTGAAATTTTTCAAAACCAAGTTCAAGCCTTGTTTTTTTTTCAAAACCTTTATTATTTATTCATTTATTAAACATGGAATGTGTTATATTTACAAAATAGTTTACAAAAAAAAAATCCTGTCAAAAAAAATCTACAAGTCTTAGTTTCTTCCTTGTTTTAAAGTATACTACGTTTTTTTTTACACTTTTGTGTTTATAGACATTTTTTTCAAAATTATTTACACATTTTTTTTCTTCAAAAAAAACAGGAAGGGAATAGAATTAATGCGTTTGCTTTCTTGGTTGATGAACATATGTCTTGGCTCCGCTAGCAGTTGCGCGAGTCGCCTGAAGTGTTGGTTGCGGCTTCTCATGCGACTTCTTCACCGACACCGTCGGATACGATTTCTCCATCTTGGCCGGCAAATCGACGTCGATCAACTCGCGAATTCCCTCATCCGATGATTCCGAGTTGGAGTTTTGCTCCATGGAGTCGGAATATTTGCGATCCTTGCGATTCACCACTCGACGCCCACCAACTTTGGCGGCTGGCGCATGTCCAGCCTTCAATTGAACACTCTCTTCAATACTCATTCTGCAAAATAAAAACATGTTATGTTATTGACAAAGGGTGGAACGCGAAAAAAAAGTGCATCAACAGTACAAAATCGTAAACAACACACACACAAACACTTTCGAGAAATTCTACAGGTTCCCAGCCAACTGGTAAAAGTGGCCAGATGGGTGGAAATGAGAAAAAAGAAAGAATGCAACGCAGAGAAACGAAATCATGTGAGCTGAATAGGGAACATAGGGGGAAACAGCAAAAAAAAGAAAGAAAGAAGACGAAAACAACAAAGTAATCGAGTGGTGGTCAAAGATCTATGTTCTATTTTTGTGTCGCATGGGAAGAGAGAAAAATGGCAATGGGCTTATAGGCTTCTTGGGCTTAGAGAAGGCCTGAAATGTGCTTAAAATAGGGCTGGAACGATGAGCCTAGAGGATGTTTTAGGCCTCAAATGCAGGAATTGGCCAACTTGGATATGACCTAAAGAATGTGGGCCTGAAAAGGTCCCAAGAGTTCTTGGAGGGACTCAAGGCTCAAAGGCTCATGAGCTTCAAATAGGCCTGATAATTAGATCAGTTTGACACAGCCTAGAAAGGCCAATGATTTCCTGACCGTTTTCAGCTCTTATTTCATTTTTTTTGATGGAATAAATTGCTTTAGGGTTTTCAATAGTGCTGAAAAACCTAGTCTACGTTACAGAATCAAATATCAACGCATAGAAACAATAAAAATACGCGATAAACTTCTCAAAAACAAGCTATTTCAAAGACTTGTAATTGTTTTCTGAGTAGTCTGTGGGAAATTTGGAGTGCAGGAACGTGATCAGGAGGGTCCATTTAGTATATACACAACTGAACCTGAAACAGGCCTAAAAATAACCAAATATCTCTGGCCCGATAGAAAGCCTATATTTCGGGCTTTCTCCAGGCCTCGACAACATCTAGGCCTACAAAACCAGGCCGCCCATTCACAATTCCAAAAATAGCCGCACCAACAATCTGCCGAAATAAAAAAAAAAAAAAACAAAAAACCACATGATACACACACACACACATTTCGATCGAACGCCTTGTTTATATACACAAAATGTAGTGGGCGGAGCCTGTTGGAAATTGCGAAATTTCGAGAAGTTTCTGGGTGTCAATTAGATGCTTAATCATTGTGGAATCACGTGGGGAAGGGTTACTGTAGTTTTGTTATGGTTTGAAATTTGTGACGTGGATCGTATCAGTTAAGCTGAACAAATTGTATTTTTAAAAACGATGTTTTGATTGACTGTACAGTCTATATTTCTCACAATATGGAATACCTACAGTAACTGGGGATACTGTAGAGCTTCCCAAAGTCATGTGGTATATATATAGAAGCTTTTCACAATTCATACGCGCTCTATTGATAATCTATAAGTTTGTTCTCTGAAAATGGAATATGAGTCAATTTTCAATACTAAATTCGAATTCTACGTGTGAAACTACCCCACCGAACTTTTCCTTATTTTCGAGTGAGAAAACTGGAACTACAGTAGCCAAGTGGCAGCGATTTGTGAACGACTAATACAGTACTTAGATCCGCAGGTTATTCTGTATACTGTACTATAGAGCTCAAAGACCACTCCAAACGTGCTCAGGAAAGCCCAAAGTCATGTGGTCAACAATCATGCTTATCATGTTATTCTTTCTGTTTCGAAAGATAACAAGGTCGTTTGACGAATGATAAAACTATATGGTTTCGGTATACTAAGCATGATGCTATCAAGGATTGAAAAAAAAAAGAATTTGGCCATGGAATGTGGGGTCCTTTTTTGGGCTAAATCATAATGATCAATTCCGTTTTTTCAGGTAATTATGCTGTCAAATGGCGGATTCTACCTGGGCAAGCTCTTATCCAACACGGAGCTGCGCGACGAAGCTGTTAAAATCCTCAAAATTTTGCTGAAACGTCACACAAAAGTGCTCGATCGTCAATTATCGAGTAGTGAATGCTCTGAGCAAGTGATTCAATTGTTTTTCGATGAAACTGATCGGAATCGGCAGTTTGTTATTGATCTGTTTTCGAATACTGTTTGTATAAGGGAGCAGTGAGTTTTGAATAATTTTTTTAATGTTCAAAATACAGGATTCAGACATCTCGAAACTAAAAATATTTCATATGGGTCTAGACACCCTTAAATATCAAAAATTGATTGTAGAACCCAGAAGGGAACCAAATAATACTAGCAATTACATATAACCCAAATCTGATATTCATTTGTGACCCTAAATGTCTTAAAATGTTCAATATATCCTAAAAACCCCAAAAAATATGAAAATTGGTCAGGATTTTTATCAATGAAGGTCAAGCCTAATTAAATTAAAGAGTGTAGCAAATGTCCCATGAAGACAAAAATTACTAGCTGAAAATCAAAAGAAAACTATAATTGTCCAAAAAACCCAAATGAATCTAGAAACAGTAAAGTATAAAAAACATTCTGGAATTTTTTCGATGAAAGTTTACGTAATCTAAGAACCTAATTTCGAAATTGAAATTTCTGAAATCAAATAAAAAATCAATTAAATAGTGAAAAAATGTCCCATCAAATCAAAAATACTAGATCCAACTTACAATCAAAAAAAAAACTATAACTGATCGGGAACACCAAAAAATGTTAACCTAGAAAAAGTGAATTATGATAAGATTGTTTTGTCAATGAAAGTTACAGCGATCTATAAACCAGCACAAATAATAAGTCAAATATTCCAATACTGTCAAAATTGACCTGTAAAATCTAGCGAAATTGCATTGTGAATAGCCTAAAAAAACTGGAAGGCTTCAAAAATAGCTTAAAACCAAAGTATATATGGGTTCTAGTAAGTCTTGGGGCCGAAGTTTTGATACCGTAGAAAAATGTTAAAAATTATTTTCCTGAATCTCAAAAAAAAAAAGATTTCACAAATAATGTTAAAAATTTAATTTAAAAAATTGAGTTCAACCATACTTTCAAACTTCCACGCATTTTTTGAGGATTTGTAAACCAAAAATGGAGATAGTTATGCAGTTCAATACCCAATTTTTTTTCGGTATATTGAAATTTTCTTGTTCAATTGCTATATTGTAGCGAAATCTCGTCCACGAGATTTCAAGCCTAAGTAGAAAATGAAAAATACTGAATTTGGACTAGATACCTAAAAAACTTCAAAAACCAGCCTTTAAACCGAACTGTGTTCTATCTGGCGTAAGAATTTTGACAACAGCCCTAGATTTAAAAAAAAAAACCTAACGAACTTTTTTTTCACAGAATGGAGAATGACGAATTCATTCACAAATTGATGGAATCCGATATCCCAGAGCGACTTCGCATGCTGGCCGCATTCTTGCAAACCGCATGGGGTCGAGCAAGTCTGCGCTCATCTGGTGCTCTCGACCTTCTCATTAATCAATTTTCAACATCCGATAACAAACAGGATCGATCGGCGATTGTATCTTCGTTTCGACATCTTGTGCATTATACAGAAGGGATGAAGCATATCAGTGAAAGTGCGACTTTTGTCAACACTGTTGTCAATGATGTCAATCGATATGTGAACAGTCACAAGTCCAATTGTAATCCAACTGTAGACATGGTATTCGTCACAAAACTCAATCAAAAATTGAAATTATTAAACGAGACGGATGGAAAAGAGAAGGGAGTTCAATCGGGTGGAAGACTTTATAAGGATTTTTACGCGACTTCATGGTCGTATTCGACACCGAATATGTCGCCAAAAGGGATTGGGTCCGCGTCAAATTCGCCCTACAACTTCTCACCATCGCCCAGTTATATCGTGTCTTCCAATCCATCCAGTGGCGCTTCATCGCCCAAAATTAGGTGAGATTTTGAGCAGAAAATTCGAAATTGCAAAATACAGAAAATATCCACATTGAAATTAAACCCAAAAAATGAAAAACTCAAATTTTTGCAAAAAAAAAAGATTAAAAAATGTATTTTTGCCGCCTAAATTTTCTACACGAAATATTCAAAAATTCAAATTTTGTTTATTGTCCACTTATAAACTTCTAAATCTCGAAATAAAAAATCAGAATTCTGCTTCACGTGGAATTTCAACCATAGCTCCAAAAAATTCAATATTATTTATTTTTGATTTAGCTCGGCTTCAAAACCTAAAATTCAAATGTTTGAGCCAGATTGCCGAATGTAAAACTTTTTTTGCTCTTCATAGATTCTAGAGCGAAAAATAACAAAACGATGAGTTTTTTACTCCGTTCTTAGTCATGAATTAGAAATTATTTTTGAAAAATCGCGCAAGAATCGAAATTTCAACAAATTCGTGCTCCAAATGAGATTTTGACGGCGTCAAGTAAATCAGAAAAGGTCTTTTCTGAAAGTACTAAAAAATTTACATGAAAGGGTTTTACATGAAATTTTTCTAATCTTTGGTGAAGGAATGGTTTTATAACAATTTTTGACGAAAAATATTTCATTTGATAGAGTTTTTAACACCGATCAATATCTTGTAATCAATATTTGCAAAACGCAAATTTCAACTAAAGTTTTCAGCTAGAAAGTTTTGGAGGCTAGTAGAACTATAGGATAATCGAGGATTTAAAAAAAACCTTAGAACCTTCATTTTCAGTGAAAATTTAAAAATAAGACTGTAAACTTCAAATTTCGAGAGTACTATAAAAATAAAACTAACGTTCTAAAAATAATCAGTATGGAATGTTACCCTATTGTTCAGCTAACTATACAATTTTTTATGAGAAGTGAAATTTCAAAAAGAAAAAAAAAGCCAAAAAGCCAAATCGCGTTTTGGAAACTGGTTCTTGCAGTTGTATTTAAAAATAAAACCGAAATAAATCAATAATTTCAGGCGGTCTGAAGGAATTCTTGATGATTTGAGTGACGTGGAATCCGATCACGAAGTCGTGCCAATCATCGAGAAGCAAAAAACCGAAAAATCGATCGTCGAAACCGAACTTTGGCTCTTCGGCTTCATCTCTTCGGACGATCATAATCTTCAATTCCTAGTCCGCCCCGACGTCGTCGACTGCGTCATAGCTTATCTCCGCAACACAAATGAGCCCGACTTCCGTCTCTACCGTATCCTTCGCCGTATGGCGACCCTTCGAGCACACGTCTACAAACTCATCGATATGCAATTCCACGTGAGAGTGCTGACGTGTCTATGCGCGGCGCCGTGCCGTCTTCTGAAGTATGCGAAACATTGTAAACAGTGTGAAGGATGTTCGGAGCATGGCAAAGAGATACTTCGCGAATTCGCGGGACACGTGGATAGCAGTTATGGTGACGCGCATATCAATACAATGTTCAACAATCAGGATTTTGTGGATCGCACCAAATATGCGATTGCGAAAGTTGTTCTGGTGAAAGAGCGAATTCGTGTGGTGAAAATACCGGCGATCAACGAACTGTTCGAATCGCTCAATTATATTCTAGAATCGGAGGAGAATTTTGACACGTATGGCAAGGTTCAAACATATGAGAATGGGGTAAGGTTTTTTTTTAACCTAAATCAGAGCTGGACCTTTTTTTGAAATTCCCTTGATTCGAAAGAGAATCCACGTAGAATATATAATTAAAATTTAAAAAACTTTAAAATATTTGAGAAATCAAGGAATAAGAGATCAAATTATGGGCCAAATTTTCTAGAAAAAAGGTCCTATCGGGTCCGACACGATGTGAATGGGCTTCTCCCGAAACGGCCCAAACTGTCTAATTGTTAAAACCCTGTGAATAATCAGTTCAAAATTTGGTTTTCACGTCAAAAAGGTCCTAAACTTCACAAATGCTCACTATTTTTTTTTCAAACTTTTCTATTATCCATAAAAATTGGAAATTTACCTATGTTTTTTAGATTCCGAGAAAAAAAAATTATATTTCGATGAATGTTCTGGTTGCTTTAAAACAAGCCTATCAGGGTCCTACCCGATTTGAATGGGCTTTCGGACCTGCCCGAAACGGCCCAAACTGCCTAACTTTTGAATCCCTGTGAATAATTAGTTCAAAATTTTGTTTTCACGTCAAAAAGGTTCTAAACTTCACAAATGCTCACTAGTTTTTTTTCAAACTTTTTTCTATTATCCATAAAAATTGGAAAATTTACCTATGTTTTTTAGATTTCGAGAAAAAAAAATTATATTTCGATGAATGTTCTGGTTGCTTTAAAACAAGCCTATCAGGGTCCTACCCGATTTGAATGGGCTTTCGGACCTGCCCGAAACGGCCCAAACTGCCTAACTTTTGAATCCCTGTGAATAATCAGTTCAAAATTTTGTTTTCACGTCAAAAAGGTTCTAAACTTCACAAATGCTCACTAGTTTTTTTTCAAACTTTTTTCTATTATCCATAAAAATTGGAAAATTTACCTATGTTTTTTAGATTTCGAGAAAAAAAAATTATATTTCGATGAATGTTCTGGTTGCTTTAAAACAAGCCTATCAGGGTCCTACCCGATTTGAATGGGCTTTCGGACCTGCCCGAAACGGCCCAAACTGCCTAACTTTTGAATCCCTGTGAATAATCAGTTCAAAATTTTGTTTTCACGTCAAAAAGGTTCTAAACTTCACAAATGCTCACTAGTTTTTTTTCAAACTTTTTTCTATTATCCATAAAAATTGGAAAATTTACCTATGTTTTTTAGATTTCGAGAAAAAAAAATTATATTTCGATGAATGTTCTGGTTGCTTTAAAACAAGCCTATCAGGGTCCTACCCGATTTGAATGGGCTTTCGGACCTGCCCGAAACGGCCCAAACTGCCTAACTTTTGAATCCCTGTGAATAATCAGTTCAAAATTTTGTTTTCACGTCAAAAAGGTCCTAAACTTCACAAATGCTCTGAGCATTATGCTCACTAGTTTTTTTTCAAACTTTTTTCTATAATCCATAAAAATTGGAAAATTTACCTATATTTTTTAGATTGTTGAGTGAATTCAGATATTTTCTTAGACTTTTCTTGACGATCCGGAATTGATGCTCTTTTTTTCCAGCCAACGCTTTGCTCACAAATCATCGGAGCACTATCCACTTTAATCACTGGACAAAAAATCAAGTAAGTGATCACTTTTTTTAAAGCAACACCCTCAGCAAAAATCGACGCCTTCATATGAATATTTTTATTTTTTACGTGAAGTTTATTAGATTAGAGAGATTCATGTGAGAAATAAAGAAATTTTCATGGTTTTTTTTTTGAACGTAGTAATTTGAAGGTCGCAGTTAAAAATTTTGAACTAAATACTGAAACACGAAAAATCGCGGTTTCAAATTTTTGGATGACAATATTAGCAGTGTCCGCTTTAATTTCATCTATTGTTTTGTCCATATTAGCTTAAGGTGTTGCTTTAACTCGAAATTATCTCCTTTTGAGGCTCCGCGACGTTTCGACACCGGATGATTTTTTGAAATAAATTGTTCAATATTTTATGCCAAAGGTTTTCGGGTATGACAAACATCATGGTGATATTCATTTTTAACCAAAAAAGAACTACACCCGAGTTTTCACCCATTTTTGGTCAAAAATTGATTGACCTCGATTTTGATGATACTTTCGGATTAAAGGTATTTGAGTACGGCGAACATCATGGTAATATTTATTTTACATCGAAAAAGAACTACACCCATATTTTAACCCATTTTAGGTCAAAAAATGACTATGCAAATTTGGTGGTTTGGTTTAATTTTTTTTATTGAGTAGTCAGTTATCTAAAATGGGTTAAAATATGGGTGCAGCTCTTTTTCGATGTAAAATAAATATTACCATGATGTTCAAATACCTTTAATCCGAAAGTATCATCAAAATCGAGGTCAGTCAATTTTTGACCAAAAATGGGTGAAAACTCGGGTGTAGTTCTTTTTTGGTTAAAAATGAATATCACCATGATGTTTGTCATACCCGAAAACCTTTGGCATAAAATATTGAACAATTTATTTCAAAAAATCATCCGGTGTCGAAACGTCGCGGTGTCCCTTTTGAAACCCTTTTATCATTCAGGGATCTATGTGAGAAGGATTCCTGGTATTTTGGCAATTCTCCCGATGGCAAATGCAAAGTCGAGCAAATATCGGAAGAAGTGGAGAAGTTGATGTTCACTGCCGCTAATGATAGCGAAGAAGTGATCGAAACGGCGTCGATGGAGATGATTTGTGAGAAGAGTTTGTATTTTCAGGTGAGGAAGAGATATCTTCTATGAGACAGAATTTCACTAAAGGAAATATTGAAAACCTGCACACTGAGCTAAAATTCGAAAGAGTATCCTTAGTTTTGATCTTTAAATCATGGTTCGACAATAAATTGGCAATTTGATGCGCAGACTTTGTTATGCGAAGTCCAAAGCTCAACAAAAAAACAACTCGCTTTTAAAATCGGTACCTGCACATCTTACTGCAAAAAAAGCCGCGAATTTCAAATTTTGTTGGTTTTTTTTTCGATAAAAAAGCAAATTTGCGGATTTTAGAGAAAAATAAGGTGCAAATATTGATTGAGTTCAACGCACAAAACATTTTTGAAAAAAGGTACCGATTTTAAATGCGAGTTATTTTTTTTGTTGAGCAAATTAATCCATCTTTATCCAGGGAATGTTCACATCGGACTTTGTCGAAAAAACCGAAAAAATGCGCAACTTTGAAATCGACGCCACACCCGCCATCGCCCGCCTCTTCGTCCATCTTCTCTCATGCTGTACCGCCCATTGTAGTACTGTCGAGTCGGCCGAACAATGTGCCAAACTGCTCGAACTATCCGATCGATACCTCTGCCCCGAATTGTCCACAAATCTTTGTGCTGATGATGGACCTCTTCGAACATTTCTCATCGGTCCGTCGCTTTATCTTCTTCTCCCAGTTGCTCTGATCACCAATGCGCATCCAACGTAAGTCTTTTTTATGAAAAAAAAAAAAATTCTGTGGTTTTTGACGAATCCTTTATCATTCGATAGATTTTTAGACGCTGAAATTTCAGCTCCAAAGTTTGTGGTAAGAAAATTAAAAACCCTGCAAATTTTAAGGCTGGGGCTTAACTATAGGGTAATCAAGTATCTCGGGGAAAAATCGGCAAACTTGCGGCAATTTGTCGCAAACTTGCGACATTCGGCTGTCGCAAGGCTTGCGGTGTTCTTGCGCCAATAGTCGCAAGCTTTGCGACATCTAGCAGCAAAACTACTGCACGGCTTGCGACACCCTTGCGCCAGCAAAAATGTGTCGCAAGTTTGCGACAAACTGCCGCAAGCTTGCGACAAGGGAAAAGCCTTGCAACACGCTTGCCGTTTTTTTTTCCCGAGATGAAAAAGAATCCTGGAATATTTCCCAAAATTTAGTTGAACAATTTCAGAACCTGGAAATTCTTTGCAAACCGAATGAAAACAATTTCACATAATATTTTCACGTATTTTAATATTATTTTCGTCTGTCAGTTTTTCATTTCCTTTTGTCGTGAGGAAAAAAAGAAGTATTGCTGGAAGTGCTGTAATTTTTCATTTCTATGCAATACTAATCATCTAGATGATTTAAGGAGAAACACTTACCCTATAGTACTGATTTTTTTGGAATTGTATGTACTTTCAAAGTGAACTTCAAGGCTGAAAAATTGTGAACTGATCAGCGTCCAAAAACCTATCGAATGGTATAAGTCTCGTAGAAAAACTCCAGATTTTTTTTTCCGGCTGAACATTTCGAAACCGGATGAACTTTTTTCAAGTGTTGAAATTTCGTTACCAAAGTTTTCGGATACGCTAAACATGATGACGATGTTCATTTTTCAGCAAAAACGAGCTGAACCTAGGTCTTCATATATTCTAGGTCCTACCCGATACCAACTCGAGTACAACTCTGTTTATGTGCGAAATAATCATTACCATGACGTTTGTCATACTCAAATACTATTTGTCTGAAATTTTGGACCTAAAATAGGAAAAAAATTCAGGCGCAGATCGTTTTTGGTGAAAAATGAATCATGTTTGGCGTATCTGAAAATCTTTGATAACAAGATTTCAAAAAAAAACAACAAAAAAAAATTGAGTAAATATCCTCTAATCCACACATCATGTTAGCCTAATGAAAAATGGGAAATAGGTGAGAGGGAGGACGTGAGTGGAGACGCAGACACGTTCACCGGAGCAAGCATGCTCTTTTTCACTGAAAATCGCCTTCTCTCAAAAAGAATCAACATTTCACACATTTAACTTCACGTTTTTGTTGTTGGCTTTTTCATTTTCAAAATAAAATAACATTTTCTGTGTATTTTCCAAGAAGAAACACAAAAAGTATACGTTTTTTTGTTTGATCGAAAAAAAAACGTGAACTGATCTGCAAAACACCAATTTTTTGCAATAAAAACTGAAAATGAACATGAGTATTTTCGCTCTAATGAGACTGTCTGCGCCTACACCTCTCACGTACTCCCTCTCACCTTTTTGTCTTTTAACAGGGTGTGATCCACCGATTTCAGCCTCCTCGACACGGTTTACCTAACCCTGGTAAGATTCGCATCGTCCAACGATGTCACCAAATCACTGGAGCACATTTGCAAAAACACAAACCCCATCGTCATTAACACATTCGTCACCACTTTTCGACACTTTTTAACAGCAGAGTAACTCTTTATCATCAACGCTCCTTTTTATCATCATCATTATCATCAATATCGTCCATCACGTCATCACCATCCAAATCGTTCATACCCATTGCCTCGTGATGTCTCTCCATGTGATCTAACTCTTGTCGCACCTCTTCGACGTCCTGTACTTTTTTACGTGTATATTTATTTGTTTTGAATGAATTGGGTAATTATACCTTGATACGATGGTCATCTTCCAAATCCTCGTCGTTTGGATCGATACGGACCTTGCGACCTGTGGCTGCGTAACCGCACATTACTAGGAGAAGACCGGTCATCTTCAAAGAAAACATTAGATTTTACGACACTTTTTCTTGCGTCAAAAATCTGCTACTTCATCGTAGCGAGACCCAAAAGGTACTGTAGTACGGTCTACAGTTCTGCATGGTTTTGAGGTACTGTAGCGCTATGATATACCCACGGTGTTTCAAAAAAAATCATCGAACAACAGAAATCGGCCAGCAAGCAAAAGTTGGTTGATTTTTGCAGCGTGTAGCGTCTTTCTGGCGCTGCCACCGTACACTTGTACACACCTGCAGCGTGTTTTGGCGTCACACAACACGAAAAAGTTTAGGCTGGGTGAATTTTTTTTTGAAAAATGTGTGCAATTTTGCGTGAGAGTGTCACATCTCCAATTTGTACGCAATTTTTGCTTACTGGTTGGAGATACCCTTTGTAAACCCTGCACATCTAACGGATGAGTATGATGTGCAGTATTTTGAAAAGTACTGTAGTATCTTGTATTTTCTAGAAGAGGAAAAATTGTGCATTTTGTCGTAAGATGGGGTGTCTATTACAACATCATTAGAATGCCGATTAAAGTGAGCATGCTCCTTTAATTATGGAGCACAGTAAAAAGTACAGTAGTCCAGATTAAAGAAAACATTAGATTTTACGACAAACTTCTGCTACTTCATCGTTGCGAGACCCAAAAGATACTGTAATTCAACATGGTTTTGAGGTACTGTAGCACTTTGATATACCTACAGTTTGAAAAATACTAGTTCTTACTATAAAATCGATAATTTTACTGGAAACCCTGCACATCTAACTGATGAGTATGATGTGCAGTATCTCTCAAGGTACTGTAGTTTGTTGACAGTACCCCGATGATGTTTTTTCTACAGTAACCCTCCATCTTTACTAGCCCAGTGTTTTCTAGAAGACAAAAATTGTGCATTTTGTCGTATGATATGGTGTCTAAGATTACTGTAACTTTTCTGTAAGAAAACCTAGGGTTACTTTAACTTACAGGTTTGATGCACAGATTCTTCTCTAAGGTACTTCTCTAAGGTGTATACCTTACCCCACAATTACAGTAGTCGACCTACAGTAAGCTAAATTAGATGAACCTGCACATCTAACTCATGAGTGCAAACTATTTAAACTTCTCATGTCATGTAGTTCTTACTGTAGTTCACAAAAAACTGTGCATTTTGACGTGAGATGAGGGGCACAGTAAGAAGTACAGTAGTCAAGATGTTAAAGGCGCATAACCTACCTCAACACAGGATATCACCGACAATCCCAACCATAATCCAGCCTGACCACCGAGATCATTAATAATATCGCCTATAGTATAGCCCGATGTCTCTGTATACACCTCATAACTCAACGTGGAGAAAAACACTTGGAGCACCAACCCGTTGCTCTGATACCAGGACTGACAAGCGGCTTGACTCTAAAAATTCTGTAGTCTAGATACAGTACTCTATGATCGGGTCTCACCGTGAAACTGCTGCTTGTTGAACAACTGCCAACCTAAAATTCATTGAATGGGGGGGAAGATTTAAAGGGAGGCCACCTACAGTACTGTCATCGGCGACTGCCACGTAATAGCTGGAGGGTGGGAATTTGGCGAGGGAGACTGTTGTTGAGTAGGTGTCCTCGGTGCATGGCGGATCGCAACCGCAATCGGTGAGAAGGTCAATGTTGGGCGAGGAGGTGTTGGTTTGACAACCTTTGAGCGACTGAAGGCAGTCCACTGGAAAGAGGAAGATGCGCTCTACCGCACACACACGTGGCCTAGACGCCGACAATGTTAGGCCACGGTCTTGATTTTAGCTTGGCGTGTTGCTTTAACACAGGAAAAAAAAATGAAATTATTTATATAATTAATAACTTTTTGACACTGATTTGTGAACATTTTCGTCAAATTGTGTGATTTTTGTTGGTGGCCTAGGCGCCGACAGACAATCTTAGGCCACGGCATTAGGTTTAGCTTGGTGTGTTGCTTTAACCACTTTAACGTGTAATCACAGCACAATTATATATAATCGGTAAAACGCGCTCTACCGCACACACGTGGCCGAGAAATTTGTTTTGTTGGTGGCCTAGGCGCCGACAATGTTAGGCCACGGATTTGATTATTTTTTCTACGGTTTTTTTTTGCATTCAAAAGCTAATCGGTATCTTTTCGCTTGTGAATTTAATTTTTTTTTTTTGAATAATTCAAATTTTCTTGGAAAATTCGTGATTTTCAGGTGAATTTTACAAAAATGAATTCTTTTTTCAACCAAAAAAAAATATAAAACTAAGCATTTTTCAATTATTACGTGCGGTGCGGTCGTGCGTCGCGTGGTAGCGTTTAAATTTTGACCAATACTTCAGTAAAATCTACGGCATATTCAGTAATAGCCAGAATTCAATCGATAACATGCGCTCAATTGATAACATTTTTTTTCTAATAAAAAAATAAAAATTTCACACACCCACTACGACACTCCGCACATTCCACCTGCCACTAGTTTAGCAGTTTATTCTTCTTTTTTGGCTCCGCGACGTTTCGCCACCGGATGATTTTTTGGAATAAATTGCTCAATATTTTATGCCAGAGGTTTTCGGGTATGACAAACATCATGGTGATATTCATTTTTAACCAAAAAAGAACTACACCCGAGTTTTCACCCATTTTTGGTCAAAAATTGACTGACCTCGATTTTGATGATACTTTCGGATTAAGGGTATTTGAACATCATGGTAATATTTATTTTACATCGAAAAAGAGCTGCACCCATATTTTAACCCATTTTAGGTCAAAAAATGACTATGCAAATTTCGTGGTTTGGTTTAATTTTTTTTTATTAAGTAGTCAGTTATCTAAAATATGGGTGCAGCTCTTTTTCGATGTAAAATAAATATTACCATGATGTTCAAATACCCTTAATCCGAAAGTATCATCAAAATCGAGGTCAGTCAATTTTTAACCAAAAATGGGTGAAAACTCGGGTGTAGTTCTTTTTTGGTTAAAAATGAATATCACCATGATGTTTGTCATACCCGAAAACCTTTGGCATAAAATATTGAACAATTTATTTCAAAAAATCATCCGGTGGCGAAATGTCGCGGAGCCAAAAAAGAAGAATAAACTGCTAAACTAGTGGTAGATGGAATGTGCGGAGTGTCGTAGTGGGTGTGTGAAATTTTTACTTTTTTATTAGAAAAAAATTATTATCAATTGAGCGCATGTTATCGATTGAATTCTGGCTATTACTGAATATGCCGTAGATTTTACTGAAGTATTTGGTCATTGGTCAAAATTTAAACGACCACGCGACGCACGACCGCGACGCACGTAATAATTGAAAAATGCTTAGTTTTATCTTTTTTTTTTGGTTGAAAAAAAGAATTCATTTTTGTAAAATTCACCTGAAAATCACGAATTTGTCAAGAAAATTTAAATTATTCGTCCATATTCGAATAAAATTAAACGTCGCGGTGTCGAAATGTCGCGGAGCCTCTTTTTTTTGTGTGTTCAACAGGTCTATGTCCCTTTAAAAAAAAAAACTCACAATCCGTCTTAATCGGTTGACACGCGATATCATTCGGTCCCAACGCTAATCTCGGATTTGCACAATTACAATGCTTCACCGTATCCCGTTGCTTACATCCATCAAAACACGTGTCCAACGTGTACGTGTAATTTTGATAGTAATCGGTCGACGTGGCCTCTCGATCCACGCATGTACCATAAGGACGTTTAGCCCGAACGTTTTGCGACTAAAACACTCGGGGAAAAATCGGCAAGCTTGCGCCAGTTTGTCGCAAGGCTTGCGGTGTTCTTGCGCCAATAGTCGCAAGCTTTGCGACATCTAGCAGCAAAACTACTGCACGGCTTGCGACACCCTTGCGCCAGAAAAAATGTGTCGCAAGTTTGCGACAAACTGCCGCAAGCTTGCGACAAGGAAAAAGCCTTGCGACACGCTTGCCGTTTTTTCCCCGAGCATGGAGGATACTTTTGGAGATTCGAAAAAAAAAGAGACTTACATAGATGATGGAAATGGCGCTCTCCTGGCCGACACCCACATCAATTCCATTGTTGTCGAGGCCGGGAAGAGCGCCACGTGGCAGAATGCCGACACGGGCGCCCGCTTGTTTCGTTGTGGGCAAGAAGTCGGACACACCGGCAACGGTTGTTTGCTAGAAAGAGATGGGGGATGTTCCTTTGAATTCTAAATTACTGTAGTTTTTGATTTTTGGGTGGTATGTTCCTTTAAATTGGAAGATACCTTTTCTTGTCCCTTTCAATTCTGAAATATTGCAGTTTTTGAATTTCCAGTGGTATGTTCCTTTAAGCAGATGAGTACTATAGCACATGTCCCTTTCTATTTTTGTGTGGTATGCTCCTTTAATGTGAGAATTACTGTAGTTTTCAATTTCTGGGTATGTTCCTTTAATCTGATAATTACTGTAATTTTTTTTTGTGGCTTGATAACAGGCGTTTCAAATTTCTGATTGTTATCACAGTTCTCAATTTTTGGATACTATGTCCCTTTGAACTTCTGCATACTGTAGTTTTTAATTTTTGAGTGGTATGTTCCTTTAAAATGATGTATACTGTAGTTTTTTGGGTAGCATGCTCCTTCAATCTCATGGTTACTAAATATAGCTTGGTCACCTGCCCCTTTAAACTTCTGCTTACTGTAGTTTTTTGATTTTTGAATGGTATGTTCCTTTAATCCGATGGGTACTATAGCACATGTCCCTTTAAATTTTGAACTATTGATTGTGAGGTTTTTTGGATTTTAGGTTCTTTTAACTTGGTGGGTGTTCTGACTTGGGTAACATGTCCCTTTAAATTCTGAACTACTGTAGCTTTTTGGGTGGTATGCTCCTTTAATCTTATGTCCCTCCAACCTATGAGTTACAGTAGGTTCTATTATCAGGGGCAATTTTTGAAAATTCAGAAAAATATAATGGCGCGAAAATAAAAAGTTCGAATTCCTTCTTTTTTTTAATTCTTAATGGAGCACATTTGAACCATTAACGTTGAATCCATTTTTTGGAGCTAAATTTCAAATTTATATTGAAAATGCGCTTTTCAAAGTTTTTTAGATAATCCACATTTCAAAAAATGTGGCGTAGTGTCTATTGAATTCATCCCAATACTAACACAACACCCATAGCGCAACAGGGAGCGCTCTCGTCTTTTAATCCCAAGGTCGCGGGTTCGATCCCCCATCACCCCTCGATTTCTTTTCTTTTCTTTTCTCCTCCCCTCCAACTCACCATAACTGTTATCACCATCTTCAAACCGTATTGAATTCCTTGTCGACTAACAGAGAAATTCAGCGACGCATCGGCGTTGAACGAATAACAAGCTCCATAGACCGGATCAACATATCGAGTGAAATCGGACGACGAGCAAGATGAGCCGGCGAATGTGCATTCTTGAACCAAGTCCGCGTAGGTGTACATCGCCTTATCTTTGTCAGAACTCGCGATTTGATTGGCTATGAGTATTTGGGCGTCGTAAGTTCGCTCGTCAAGATCGTATGATTCATTGTAAGTTGACTGCAAAAATAAAGTCGCGTCACGTGTCTGCGTCGCGGTTTTTCCCCCCGACGAGAAAAATATCATTTTATAGATTTTGACACGCTGAAAACGAATATGTTATCAGTTTTGACAAGAGAAATTTTTAATGAACAATTTGCTGTTTGAAAAATTCACGTGAAAAATAATAATTAAATGTTACGTGAATTATATTTTTCTTTTTTTTTCTAAAATACGAAATTATCAATAGAGCGCACTTGCTCAACCATTTAATTTACACATTTTAATATACCATTTTTCTTATTTGAGAATTTCTAATTGAATTTTAAAAACTTCAAAAATCTTGTCCGAGAGAACTACAAAAACTAAATTTATAACATGGTTATGTTCCTTTAAACTTTCGATTCTTTTACAAAACCTTTTCAATATAATATTATGAGTTTTTTTTGAAATCGGAAAAATATTTTTTTTCCCATCAAAAAAATATTGATAAAATGCTACATGCGTTTTATTTTTTCAAATTTTCAGCGAAAAGCTTTCAAAATCGTGAGCTGAAAACTTTGGAGCTGAAAATTGCGCATCGAGAATTGCTTTTGACAAAAATTGAATACAGGATATTAAATAAACCCACATATAATCCAAAAGCATCATTCGAATAGGTTCCAGCCACTGCACTTGTGTATACACTCATCAAACTGCTCATATTCGCAAACGCTGAATTCGACTTGACTATACTGTATTTATATGGATTTATATTGCAAAATGAGACGACGGGAAATGATAGTTTCTCGAAGAATATTTCGGTATTAACAGTTGCTGGATAGGAGAAGAATTTGGAGATCATTGTGTAGAGTTCGTAGATGAACATGCCGAGAACGAAAAGAAAGATGACGATCCAGAAGGTGCGCGAGATCTGGAAACACCCCAGGTTACTGTAGTTTCAGTTTTTAGCATTGAATATTTCTAGAACGAAACTATTTGATATGAAAATAACAATTTTCTTGAGGTTCTCTGACTCGTAGAATCCGATTCTGATGTCAAAATACGCTGAAAATCGCTTTCAGTCAGAGAAAATAACTTGAAGATAAGCGTTTAGTGGTGTAATTTTACACGTAGAATTCGAATTTGACATCGAAAATGAATTTAAATTCCATTTTCAGAGTGAAAACTTATAGTGTTGATTAAATCATCACAACTCGGCTCAAAATGCTCCGTTTGACCTGATATTTTGCATAGTTATAGTCAAAGATATCAATAATGAGCTCCAGGTTTTGTAGAGCGATATCTAGAAAAATGAAAATTTTGGAATTTTTTTCTGACAAATTTCATTTTTTTGAAAAAAAATACTTTTTTCCTATGGTTTTTTTTGGGAAATGTTCCATTCTTTTGAGGTAGATTTTCAAAATAAAATTTATATTTTGGAATTTTGAGAATATTTTTTTGAAAATAGGGTAAAAATTTAGTCTTTTTTTCAAAAATTTTTGTGAGTTTGGGGATTGATCACAACATGGTCAATTTTCAATATTTTCGAAATCTGATTTCAGCATCAGAATCAGCACAAAATTTCGAATAAGAAGGTTATCAAAAAGTTTGAATGGGAAATTTTATCGAAATTTTCTATGTGGAAGAAAACGAGAATGTATCAGTAATAATGAGCACTTTTCTTCATGCTCACTATTTCTGATGTTTTAATGATTTTGTCAAAATTGCATACAGGACATTGAATAATCAATAGATTGACATATTTTTCGTCAATAAAGTCCATTATTTCTTCACACCTTCCCATTCTCGAACAATTAACTATTTGTAATCATTTCCCTATTTTTAGCCCATTTTTATGTTTTTTGGTCTCACGAAAGTTATTTCCTTTTTTTTAAATCCATAACTAAGATTTTCAGGGGATCCAAGCGATATCTAATATTTTTCTATACGATGTCCAAAGCTGAACAAAAAAATAAATCGCATTCAAAATCGGTACCAACTTGCAGATCTTACTGCAAACATTAAAATTTCATTGAATTTTCCATTTTAAAAAACCAAATTTGTAGATTTCGAGAATGAAATAAGGTATAAATATGAACTGTTGATCATGTTTTTAAAAACATTTTTGAAAAAATGAGATTTCATATTCGCGGAGTAAGATGTGCAGGTACCGATTTTGAATGTGGTTCTTTTTTTTTGCGTTTTGAACCTTAAAACTCTATGTCCCTTTGAACTCCCTGGATTACTATAGTTGCTCATAATTTCCTTTTCTCTTAATGCAAATCTGCTCCAACTCAAACTAAAAATGTGATTTTCATTTTCATTTTCAAACATCCATTCATCCCCTCCCTTCTCGGGGAAAAATCGGCAAGCTTGCGACAGTTTGTCGCAAACTTGCGGCAATTTGTCGCAAACTTGCGACATTCGGCTGTCGCAAGGCTTGCGGGGTTTTTGCGCCAATAGTCGCAAGCTTTGCGACATCTAGCAGCAAAACTACTGCACGGCTTGCGACACCCTTGCGCCAGAAAAAATGTGTCGCAAGCTTGCGACAAGGAAAAAGCCTTGCGACACGCTTGCCGTTTTTTCCCCGAGTTCATCGAAAAAATCTTTTGGCTACTCGCCAACAACATCTCTTCCCCCTTTTTGCTGTTCTCTTCAGCTGTCCATCCACTTTTCTTCTTCTTCTTCTTCCCTTTTGCACATGGACATACATATGCCACCCTCCCATCCACCATAGAGAGAGAGAGAGAGAGAAAAGAGACACCAAAACAAGATGGCCTGGACATTGTGTCGTCACCCAAAAACAAAAACGAACGTCATTTTTATTTTGGTTGGTGGGAAGGTGAACGGGAGAAAGGAGAAAGACAATGTTGTACACGGAGCAGGATATACCTACAGTAATCCCATGGAACTCAGAAAGGTATACTGTACATTGTGTAGATCAAATACTTAGTAAATAGGTTCAGAAAATGTACCGTACATTGTATATTCAGTGCATAGATTTTGATTAACCTAAAAAAAAATATACCGATTTTAAATGTGATTTATTTTTTGGTTTATCTAACAAGGGAGGTTCGCGAGCTGTTACTTTCAACTTTTTTTTAAAAATCTGCATACATACAGATTTCGGCCTCCTGATCATCATGCAATATTTTTTAACCGCCGGAGATTTCTGTGAAAAAAGTTGTGACCATCCAAAGTTTCAAAATTTTTGAGAATTTCTTAACCATTGGGAGAGAAAATTAATGAACGTGTGAGAATGAGGTTATTTATTAGAAATGTCTTTCCCATTTCTCAACGCTTGTTTGGTATGAAGGTAAGCGCTTGGTTTAGTAAACAGAAGGTCGCTGGTTCGATACCCTATGCCGCCGTTTTATTTTTTTTATTTTCTATTTTTTTCAAACATATACATTGTAAATCTACATAATTTATTGAACAAAGTCTATGAAAATTTGGCATATTTTAATGTATCTTAATCTGGTATATTTTTTGGTACTATTGTTCAAAATTGAATCGCTACCACGCGGTTACTGTACTTTCAATTTTCAGCATGAAATGTTTCCAGAACAACACTTTTTGATATGAAATCAACAATATTCTTGAGGTTCTCTGACTCGTAGAATCCGATTCTGATGTCAAAATACGCTGAAAATAAATTTCAGTCCGAGAAAATGTCACATTATCAAGGTTTACCTCGATTTTCAGCATAAAAAATTTAAAGAAAGAGCTTATTTGACCCGTAAATTCCGATTCTGATATCAGAATCGGTCATCATTTCAGTTTTGACCGAAATAATATGATATTGTCAATGGAGCGTATTTCACGGATTGAATTTTTAATAATATATCAAAAATATACCGCAACTTTTATATTTATGTACCTGCAGTCAGATAGACTTAATATACAATACTTAGATTTAAATTTATACAAAAACTATACCGTATATTTTATGTACTCAATATTCAGCACATTGAAACAGTATAAGCCAAAATTCAATCGGTACCACGCGCTCTATGTGCAATTTTCTCTGGCTTTTTGATAACCTTCTTATTCGAAATTTTGTGCTGATTCTGATGCTGAAATCAGATTTCGAAAATTTTGAAAATTGACCATGTTGTGATCAATCCCCAAACTCACAAAAATTTTTGAAAAAAAGACTAAATTTTTACCCTATTTTCAAAAAAATATTCTCAAAATTCCAAAATATAAATTTTATTTTGAAAATCTACCTCAAAAGAATGGAACATTTCCCAAAAAAAACCATAGGAAAAAAGTATTTTTTTTCAAAAAAATGAAATTTGTCAGAAAAAAATTCCAAAATTTTCATTTTTCTAGATATCGCTCTACAAAACCTGGAGCTCATTATTGATATCTTTGACTATAACTATGCAAAATATCAGGTCAAACGGAGCATTTTGAGCCGAGTTGTGATGATTTAATCAACACTATAAGTTTTCACTCTGAAAATGGAATTTAAATTCATTTTCGATGTCAAATTCGAATTCTACGTGTAAAATTACCCCACTAAACTCATAATTTCATGATTTTATAATTTCGGGAGCTTATCTTCAAGTTATTTTCTCTGACTGAAAGCGATTTTCAGCGTATTTTGACATCAGAATCGGATTCTACGAGTCGGAGAACCTCAAGAAAACTGTTATTTTCATATCAAATAGTTTTGTTCTGGAAATATTCAATGCTGAAAATTGAAACTACAGTAATCGTGGTAGCGATTCAATTTTAAACGATGGTAACAAAAAATATACCAATTTTCATAGATTTTTTTTCATCACATTATGTCGATTCAGATAAACCAAAAAATACATACCGTACATTGTATTGATTCAATTTTTAGTACATTAATTTAAACCCCGAAAATATATCGTATCTTGTATATAGATCTATCTACAGTACCTCTATGTAACCAATAATATACCGTACTTCTCAACAAAAAATAAATCACATTTAAAATCGTTACCTGCACATCTTACTCTAAAACGCCGCGAATTTGAAATTTAATTTTTAGCTCAAAAATTTAGGTGTTTATTAATTGATATGTGTTCAGCTTGCAAATTTTAATTTTTTCTTAGAAATTCTGAAGACTTTTTTCAACTGAAAAGAAATAAAACTAAACATTTTTGAAAATGAACCTGCGTCGCGGTCGTGCGTCGCGTAAAATTTTGGACACTACCTTATGAATCTACAAAACTTATTTTTATCGAAAATTTAAAATTCGCCGTTTTTTTGAAGTACTAAGATGTGCAGGCAGGTACCGATTTTGAATGCGATTTATTTTTTTGGCTAAGCTTTAGACGTAGCATACCTACAGTACCCCCTCCCCAAAAATACCGTACCTTATGTGTAGCATTAGCAATATGTGGAACGACAGCGACTGTCGACCAGTTGGAAAAATCTTTGCAGATTTGCAACAAACCGCCACCGCGCATTTTTTGAAAACAAAAAATCCGAAAACTTTGGAAAATGAAACATAAGGAGAAGGGTTCTCCTAGGAGATGGTGAATTTTTAACCGGTTACATGTTCAATGGGCTTAAGACAACAGATTTGACGAGAAAATGCACAGTTTTTTTCGGGGATTTTGAAGACAATGTCATTTTTGGAGGGTTTCTAGGCTTGCTTTGTCAAAATTCTAGGCCATATTGGGTTTCTAGGTCACACCTACTATAAGTTTTAAATTTTTAGGTAGAAAGTTTCTGGAC
This sequence comes from Caenorhabditis sp. 38 MB-2015, assembly GCA_900536415.3. NCBI lineage: Eukaryota > Metazoa > Nematoda > Chromadorea > Rhabditida > Rhabditidae > Caenorhabditis > Caenorhabditis quiockensis. Next base: position 172,678 of record LR548812.1, read on the forward strand.
AGTTACTTCTGAGTTCTAAAAAGTCAACGAAAATCCTACAAATTCCAGTTTTTTCTTTCAAATTTTTCAAAAAAATATTTTCCCTTTTTTTTCTTGAAAATTTCAAATTTCAAATCTGCATTATCGCGTCGTTGTGTATGCACAAAATACCTAACTTCTTTTGCCTCTGAATACGAACTTTGTTTCATTTTTTTTAATTCTTGTGTTTCTATTTTTAATCTCTCAATCGAAAGAACATTTTCCATTTCCTCGCTCGCTCGCAAAACAAATAGAGTGCAGCAAGCGCGCTCCACCGCAACACGCAAATTTTATTTTTCAAATCCCACAATCTTTATTTTTTCTTGTTTCTTCTCTCAAAAATAGAAGGTTAAAGCCCGGCCCGTTTTTTTCAGGCTTTTTAAGAAAAAGGCCGACTGGGCTTTTAGGCTCTTAATCTAATGGGAGAAAGTTTTTGCTTATTTTTAAATGAGAAAAATTATGTTTAAAAAATTTTTGTTGTTGAAGAAATCGTATTTTTTCATCCATTCTGTTTCTTGCTGAGAAAAGGGCGGCCCGGTCCATTGTGAGTGGGTTTTGGGTCTAAATCTAACAGATTTTCGGGATTTTAGGCCAGAAATTGTATTATCGATTTGTGGAAGCAGGCCATTTTCTCTAAAAGAGCCTGGTCCAGCCCAAAATGACCTAAATCTATCCATTTCCCTGTCACAAATTTTCTTAAACTCAAAACCACTTTTAGTATACATTAAAACTTTATCCAATTAAGAAAAAACAGTTTTAAAAAAACGACGAAAAAAACGCCCTGAGTTAATCCATAAAATTATTGAGAGCAAATATGTGTGGGGTAAAGAAACGGTGCATAAAAAAAAAGACAAAAAACAGTATATACATACATTAATCCCGTATTATTCAATTTAGTTCTAAAAAATAGATTATCATAGGTTAAAAAAAAGAAGGGAGACCTTAAAAGACCGGTGCAATTATTAATTAACATCTAAATTAGATCTTGATTCTCTTTTGATGATATTGCGAGTTGAATTCCTCAAACGATTCGGTGATTCTTCTTTTCATCGGATGCGATTCGCGAGTCGTCGCATCCAAATCAGTGAGCTGGTGCGTCTCTTCCTGTTGTGGCTCATTTGGTCGCGCATATTCCGCATTCATAAAATAGTCCTCCGAAGTTTGGAAATATTCCGCATTGGTCTGATGATGATGATGCTGATGATGATGATGATGATGGTACATGTCAGTGTAGACGACCGGCTCTGTTGATGGCTGCATAATCGACGAAATACTGGCCAACGGGTCGGATGGCGATGGAATCTGGCCCTCGTTCGCCTGTTCCGACACGTTCGAGTAGACATCGTACATCGAATAGGTGCTCGGACCACCACCGCTCGAATTAACATCGTAGGACGAGGTGGATGGGTATTCGTAGTACGAGGCGTGCTCTTGACGATACATGTTCGCTTGCGACAACCAGCAATCACCCTGAAAAAAGGAAAATCATGATTTGCGTTGACCAAAAATGATTTGAAAGGGGTTCCATTTACTCGAGTACTCCAAAAAAAACGCCTACACATAAAAGTGATCATTAAGAACAAAATGAGAGTGAGTTGAGTATGATGTACAGGATACTGTATCAGCCAGAATTCGATCAGGTTACTGTAGTTTCATTTTTTGAACAGGAAACATTCCAAAGAATTTTTCAAATGGTGAAAATTTGATATATTCTAATATTCTAATATATGAAATTATCAATGGAAGACGTGTTGCCGATTGAATTTTGCCTAATATCTGGTTGAATTTTCAAGAACTACAGTAACCTAGTGGTCTATTCGTAGTCTCTAAGCTGAAAAATAATGATTCTAGGGTATTTCTGGACATCTAAGCTGAAGACACAGTACAACCAAGATTTCGGGTTACTGTAGTTCTGACTTTCAGTTTCAAAAAATTTCAAGAACCCAAATTTTTGTAATTGATCATTGGGGTTATTTGATGAGGTTCTTTGAGGTCCCAGATTTGAAACTCACATTAGAGAAGCTGCTATGCGACAAGTCCTCAATATGCACATCTTCCATCTCCTCATCATACGACGACGATGATGGCGGCGCCGACGACGACTCTTGATGTTGATGATGGTGATAATGATGCTGATACCCTTGTCCAACCGCCTCACTCTCATCCGACATCTCATAGTCCTCATACTCCTCCTCCTCCTCATCATCATCATCCTCGACCATCGGTTGTTCGTCCGACGTTGTCGGCGAGCCGGGTGGCTTTTTGTGCATCTTGAACAGATCCGACACGAAATTCTTGATCAACACCCGCTTGCGCATCGCCCTTCCACCACATCCCGCCTTCTTTCTCTCAAATTTATCGCTACATTTGGTCAGCGCCACATTGCACAGGTGACCAAAGATTTCCTCTGTCAAATCATCGCAATGATATGTGCTCTTGCTCGCCATACTGTAACAACAAACTATATTATAGTCTACTTTTCCTTTTTTCTCTCTTTTTCTGTATGTCACGTGAAGAATATCAAAAAGACAACAATTCATTCAAAAAAAAAAAAAAAGATGTTGATGACCATTCTCTTTTCTATGCACTCTGCTCGCCATATCTTGAACTAGCGACCAGCGAAAAAACAACACAAACACACACACATCAAAAGTGTATGTATGTGAGTGAGAGAATTCGCGACTGATCAAAACCTATGCGACTGAAGCAGCGAAAGAAGGGAGACGAACTAAAATATATAGAAGAAGAAAAAGAAGAAATGAAGGCTACACACAGCACAACCAACCACCCAACAGCAGGGGTGCTAGTGTGTGTGTATAGCAGGCAGAGGGGAGAGAAACCTTCCCCCTTTTCCCCAACCAAGGCCAACCCCCCCAATCAATGTGTGTCGAGCGTCTCCGTCGTTCTCCGCACTATTTCGCCGCCTCTCCTCATTTCTCACACTATTTCATCTACATCGACGGGGCCGATGTCGGCCGGCCGGTCTCTCCCTTCTCTTCTCTCAATATAACTACGCTCGATCGCAAAAACGAAAAAAAGGGGAAAGAAAATAGTCAAAAAGGGGGGGAGTTGTGGCTTTGGTTGGTTATTTTTTTTTTCGCGTTTTCGCGTTTCTTCTAATATGAGCAATGCCTGGACAATTTGAAAACATTAAAAAATAGTTGGGCAACAAACAGAGAACAGAAGAGGAGCATATTTTGTTGTTTATGTTCTAAAACAAGTATTTCGCAATATATAACTTTTTTCTTCGTTTCTCCTATTTTCGAGATAGATAGCAATGACTCACTTGTTTTCAGTTGGCATAGATTTATTTTGCCATCTACAAAAGTCGTGTTGAGACCCATCGATTTTCTAAAAAGGTGTTTTCAGTGGGTGTCAATTTTGAGAAAAACAGGGCTTCATGCATGAAACCATTTTTTCGGACTTTATGACATGTTTTAAAAGAGTGGGCAGTTATTTCAATTTCTGTTGGAGCCGCCACTTTGCTACAAAATTGAAATACTAACTGTCTACTTTCTTCTAAAATATTAATCAATTTTGAATTTTCATGTCATCAGGCTACTGTAGTTTCAGATTCTCCACTCAAATATGTGACCACAGAGTTGATAGAACTATCTAGAATCAAGTCCCCCAAGATTTCAAGGTCCGTAACTAACGAATATGGGTTAAGAAACTAGGATAAACTTGTTAGAAAACTTACAAACATATTCTTCTAATTTCGTTTTAGAGACAATTTTGTAGAAGCTCTTTTCACCTCAGATGATTTCAGCGGTTTGGGCGATTCTTAGATTGTAGAGAACAGGCAAGTTATCGTAAAATTGACTTGAATTCTCCAAAAAATCAGAAAATAATACCACAACAAACATCCTTTTTTAAAATCTATAAACATACAAGTCTACCGAAATCCAGCTAGCTAACTATTACGAACATTCTCCAACTTAGGCTCAAACTATCCAAAAAAGGCTTCACTACATTGGAAGAAGTCAACCACAAAAGAAAATATGAAGTAATATACACATTGTATGACGAAAACTCCGTATTCCTGAACAAACTCGAAAAATTGAAGACTTATCAGCCTTTCACAAATCTGTAACACGTGCGCTCTATCGATAATCTATAAGTTTTCGCTCTGAAATTGGAATTTAAGTTGAAGTTCAATGATAAATTCGAATTCTACGTGTAAAACTACAACATCAAAATTCTCCTTATGTTCAAGTGGAGAAACTAAAACTAGCAGCGATGTGTGAATGTCAAATTTCGGAAGAACGAAGAAATTTCTTGATTTTCAGCATTTAACTTGCATTCTCCCGACATGTCTCATATTATGGATATGCTCCTAACAACGGATCATTATTATTTTCAACCGAAACAAATACGCTCGGGGAAAAAACGGCAAGCGTGTCGCAAGGCTTGTTCCTTGTCGCAAGCTTGCGACACATTTTTTCTGGCGCAAGGGTGTCGCAAGCCGTGCAGTAGTTTTGCTGCTAGATGTCGCAAAGCTTGCGACTATTGGCGCAAGAACACCGCAAGCCTTGCGACAGCCGAATGTCGCAAGTTTGCGACAAACTGTCGCAAGCTTGCCGATTTTTCCCCGAGCGATTCTAAACACGAAAATCAGAAAAAAAAAAAACAAAATTCACCGAACCGTGCAAATCATTCTATGAACAAAACACAGGCCAGTACCTGTGAAAATATACTTTTCAGAATAATTTTGACTTGATTAAAAAAAGAATTTGAGACAAGCTTTTGTAGTCCAGCAATCCCAGGAAGTGTAAGAAATGCTAAATTTCAGATTTCAGAATTTTTTGCAAAATCAAAATAGGAGTAAATTATAAGGTACTATGTTGAACTATCTACATTTTGTATTTGATAGAAGACCATTCAAGCCAAAAGTTAATTTGAATTCGCTCTATTGCTAATGAAAAGGTTCAAAATAAATCGTGATTGGGTTTCTGAGACAGATTCGTTTTTAAAAAATTGTCGGAAAATAATTTACAGCCAAGAAACTTTTTTGTTTCATTAGAAAACAATTCTGAATTTTTGGAGCTAAAACTTGACTTGGAGTGAATTTACATGTAGGAATTGGCATTTGAACTCTTCCGGTGAACATAAAAAATACCTGAACTTGAAAGATTCGAAGGCTCTGACCTATTTTGTAGGTTCTGGTACTATGACTTTGTATAAAATCCTACTGTGACTCGAAAAAAATCTTCTTAAATCGAACTGGAATTTCTTTCTCAGCTGATCAATACTTCCGAGAATCGACCGAAGAACCGAAATCGATCTCACCATCACCCTAAGTCCCTACTCTTCTCCAAAATCAAAATCTTCATCATCCGCCTCGTCTAATCTTTTCTTGTCAGATAAGCTTCCACTAATCCAAAAACGGCTTCCACAAATTTTTTCGCCTCTTTCACTCACTTCAAAAATAGTATCACTTTACTACGAGATAAACAAATATATATATATAAATACAACCGTTTTCCTTCTCTTTCTCTTCATTCGCAGACACACTCACACATGTGAACGAGCGAAAAAATTCGAATGACGTCATTTTCTCATTGAAAACAGGGCGAGAGACATCAATTTGTTTGGAGAAAGCCCAAGAGGTGTTAGGGGTGGTAAGAGTAGTAACATATATATATTTATAATCGAGAGAAGAACAACAATGAAAACGAATCAAAGAACGGAGAAAAAAGAAGGAGAAGAAAAGTGGAGGAGGGGGAGGAATGAAACTAGACACTTTTTGGAAGGAGTTTCTATTTAATACTGTCCTATGGTCAAAATAAAGGAACTTACATGAGTTAAGAAATACAAAATGAATAAAAGGTAGATTTTTCTGCCACAGAATCCACATTACACGTGACGCATAATAATGAATTTTCAATAATTGATCTGATGCAAATGACTCTTACAAGGGAGGTTCGCGAGCTGTTACTTTCAACTTTTTCTTAAAATTTGTACACTTATAGAGTTTGACCTCCTGATCATCGTGGTATAGTTTTTATCCACCGGAAATTTTTGTGTAAAAAGTTATGAATTTTTAGACATTTTCCCATTACAATTCATAACTGTTATAAAATAAGGGCAGCACAGTAAATAAATGAATTCGTATTCACGTGCTTATTTTTCAAAGGTAAATGACTCATTTTTTCTTCAGAAAATGGTCATGAAATAACTTTAATCTTTCATAACTTTATTCACAAAAATTTCCGGCGAATAAAAAATGTACCACGATGATCAGGAGGTCGAACTACATAAGTGTACAAATTTTGAGAAGAAGTTGAAAGTAACAGCTCACGAACCTCCCTTGTTAATATATTTTCAGTAGACAAAACTTCTGTGAAACGTGAGGTAAGCCTTATAAGTTGAAAAATCCAAACAAAGATTTTCCGTTAAAAATTAAGAACAGCTGGAACTTACTACTACCCGAACGGTTTCATAGCTCTAACCATCGAAAATCTAATCATTTGAGATTTAAATTTCAAGTGTTCTGGCAAAAATTTAAATAAAATTAAAAGAAAAATTCAGATTTAGAACTCGGTAACCTTTGAGAAATCGGCTCTAATTCAGATAAACATAAATATGCATCTTGTTATTCAAAAATAAAATGAGTTCTAGTTCCACATTTTTTATCCAAAAATATTAGGTACAGGCTCATCAATTTCAAAATTATCCTTAAAAGTGCCAGTGAATTATTATTGAGAAGCTAATTGGCTATGTTTTTCTCAAATTTTCATTAAATCACATTTATTTAATCGTAATTTTATTTAGAAACTTCCGTGAAACGTAAAGTGAACATTATGAGTTAAGAAAACCCAAGAAGATTTAACGTTTAAAAAAGTGAAAAAATCTATTTCTAACTTGGGAGCTGGAACTTAGGACTACTCGGCCGATTTCAGAACCCTAACCATTAATAACCTAATAATTTGAAATTGAAATTCTGATTTTTGTGGCAAAAATTCATATAAAATTGGAAGAAAAAATTCCAAAACTCGGTAATCTTCGAAAAATCGGCTCTGAAAGAGATAAACATGAATCTACATCTTGTTATTCAAAATTAAAATGGGTTCTAGTTCCACATTTTTTAATCCAAAAATATTACCAGATTTGGTCCCAAAGTGACAATTTTCTCACAGTTCTCATTAGAGCACGTTTACCTAATCGTAACTTTATTAAAATATACAAGTTTGCTCTGTGAAACCTAAAAACCCTCGGTGGACATTACCTAATATACCATCATTTTATGATGTTTTCAACTATTTCTCAAGAGACATTGAACATAACAATCTACTCAGAGTACACAGTTTTGAGACGAAATGATGTAAAAGTTCAGAATTATAGCCTTAAAAGTCAGGCTAGGATTTTACAAACTCCTATTTTCAGACAAAAACTAGTTAAAATGCAGAATTCATTATAAACCTGGTGATATGAATGAATATTGGAAAAATTTTAAACAGAAGGATACCAAAAATGACTATAAAATTTAGTACCAGAACAAATTTCAAAAGAGATGTTCAATTTACAAGGCAACTAAAAATTATATATCTCTAGTGTATAACACTTTCTAAATCTCACTATATCTTGCTACAGCGATACAAAAAACCTAGAAATTTAGTTAATTTACTATATCGTATATTTTACTAGCTTTTAACCGACAACATAAACGAGTAAAGCATAATGAAATAAAAGGAATTCAAAATTATATAACAAGCTATAAGTAGATAGATGAATTCGCGGGGAACGAAATTGTAGATCAAATTCTGATGTTATATTTTTTGAGGCCTACCCTCTTTTAAAAGAAAATCTTTCAAACTCTGTTTCTGTCATTTCCAGGACTTTGAATTATATTTATTAAGAGAAATGCAGTTTTTGAATGATTAAACATACGACTTTATTCTGAGATCTAGTGTCTGAGTTCAAGCTTGAACCATACTCGACAAAATTAAAATACTAATTTGTAAGTTACATGATAAAACCAAGTAGAAATTTAGAGAGTGAAGGTGAATTTTTGTGATTTCAGTTAGTCTTACAGTTATAACTGGGCGCAAATCAAGAAACTCCAGCCTAAAATGGAGAAAATATGAATTTACAGCCTGATTGTTTATAGAAAATTACAGTTTTCTTCCAAAAAATTATGAATTTTGAATAATTTTTAATGTGAAGGGGCTTTATTTTCTTTTCTAACTGCGCGAAAAAATCCGAAGAAGGCAAAATTCCTTGTTTACGATTAAATCAGTAGCAAGAGGATTATCTTATGATAAAAAAAATCAGTGTACTTTTTACCACTAAAATGTTATACCGCATGTTGAAGAGTGATATCTTTGATATTTTACACAGGCTTGTATAGATGATTCTCGAACTTCAAATAAACGGGTTAACGGGCGGCTCTTTCGCCCGTTTATATCGATTTTTGGGTCTACCAGAGCTCTTGTTAACTATTCCTTCACGTGACTTTCTCTTCTCACCTTTTCATAATTTTGGATTGAAAAAAACTCACTTTCAAATTGCTTCCAGTCAACTATTCGTCAAACCGTTTGAGAACATTCTGGAAAAACGTATATTTTACCTAATTATCACTCAGGCGCATGAAAATTCTCAAGTCGAAGCTACAATTCGGCGAATTTTGGTATGAATTTGTGATCATTCAAATATAGAAGTGTAATTTCACCAATTTAATTCGAAGATACACATATTTTTATCGATTTATCTTCTTGATTTATACATTAAAAACCCCAGTAACTTCTTGCGGAGTTTCCATTTGCCTGAATGAAAATCAAAATTTACCTCAAACTCCCAGCAAAACTTTGCCATTTTTTGAAATCCAATGTCGCCATTTTTCCTAGAACTTTGATTTTTTAGTTAGGAAACACATCCATTAACTTCCTTCAAAACAAAACACAAAAAAAAAACAATTTTCTTGGGAAAAAAATCCCAAAGCAACGACACTCCGCTCAATACACCGCTTATTTAACCGAGAGGCAGTTTGAAATTCATTTTTATTTGTTTCCTAAAACTTTTTCTTAGAAAACCTTAAATTTCAAAAGGTCGAGTGAATCAAAAAAATATTTTTTGCAAAAAAGTTCAAAAGGTTTTTATTGAATTTATTTGAAGCGAGAACTTTTCAATTCAAAATGTCTCTTATCATTTTTCTTCTTCGTCTAACTTTTTTTTTGTTCCACATGACTTTTAAGACCAAAACCCATTTTTTCAAGTGAGAAATTTTCATTATTACTTTACTTTTTTTCTCTTATGACAATAATAAAAAGCAGATGTTGTGTCTGCTTTCATAAAAACCATTCTTTCGAAAACCCCATGATTAAACAAAAATGTGATTTGCATTTTTTCGGTTGGTTGTGCGTTGTCATGTGAAAAAAAAACAGAGTTTTCATTTTAATCCTTAAATACTTACATACATGAAGGATTTCAGTCTAATTGCTGCCCTTCTCGCTGAAAAAATGCGTTTTTTCTATTTTTCGATTAAATTTAATTGAGATTCAGTTGCGCGAAAACAAAGAGTTAATTCGTTTTCGAATGAAATGTTGTTTTTTTTTGTTGGAAAACAAGAAGAACGGGTTTTAAATAACTGACTGACATTTGTAGATTGTCAATGGGGCGCATTTGTGCGTTTTGCTTTCGTATTGGAAGTTTCAAAAAAAAATTCTCCTATTTTTCTTTGTGCATTTCATCATTGAAATTTAATATTTCCTTCAACCCTTTGAAGTTCATTTTAACGAGAATGAAATTTCAGTCAACAAAGACCTCGGTGAAATAAAAAAAAATCGTTTTTAAAAGTCACTTCATCGTTGACCTTGTCGCATTTTTTTGCCTGAAATTTTATCGTTCACGTATATTTTTTAATTCGACTTAATTTTGATAAGATTTTCGTTTGTTTTTTTTTCTAAAATTATGTTCATAGTAAAATTAAGGGAATCTCATGAACGCGTTAATGGACTTCGGATCAACGGACTGTATCTAGCTTTTGCTGAGCCCCACACAGATAGCTGAAAATTGAGCTCAAACTTTGTTCTGAAAACATCTTCAGTTTTTTTTTGTTGAGTAAATTGGGCAATTTTTCGAAATTTCATCATTTCAAGTGTGTAGAGAATGAAAAATAACACCATATTTTGTAAAGTTTGCTGCATTTTCTTCAGTTTCAACATTTTCATCATTGTATATGATTTTGGTCAAAACTGAAAACCCTAATGTTCAGTTTTTCGTACGGAGTTCTGCCAAAGTTAGAAACGGGATGTTGATCGGCATAAAAAATTGTATCGTTAACACCCTCATAATATTCAGAAAGTTTTTAGAACATAAACACGTGATTTTCAGGTCTAAAATAGGTTCCAGATATCGGTTTTGTGCCAAAAATAGCCCTAGAAAAGTGTTTTTGAGTCCCGAAACAGGTCTAAGCCGTACGTTGAGGTAATGGGTCCGAATAGTTGTTCTAGAGCTGAAAATAGGCGTAGATGTGTGCCTTGAAGCAAAAAATTATGCCAATAACATTATTTCAGACCCAAGATACTGTCAAAAATCACTACTAGAACCGAATTCTCTCATTCAGGATCAAAAAACCATCAAAATCGTGTCACTAGAAAATTTCCCCATCTCTTTTAAAAAAAAACTAAAAACCAATTTGTCAGGAAATTTTTCACATCGATTTATACACGACACGAAAAATTATCCCGGATTATCCTGCTCTGCTCTTCATCATCCTTGTTTCAAATATTATATATATATATATTTATAATAACACCGACTAAATAAATACGCTTCTCCTCACGAGGAGAATCAAAAAACTCGAGCGAGAAATCGCGCTCCATCGCAAACAACTTGAGCAGAATTTCCTTTTTCTCTGTTTCTTTTTTACTACACACAGCAAGAGAGAGAGAGAGAGAGATAAAATAGTTGTTCGTTTTTCTTTTTTCCTTTTCCTCCTTCTTCTTTTCGTTTTTTTCTCATCTGCTACTATTTTTGGTGTGCTTTTTATTAATAATAACAAAACAACAACAAAATAAGAAAATAAGTTATTCATAGGTTCTCTGTTTGCAGAATAGAATGTCGAATGCTCCGGAATGTGGAGCACTTCGGAGGAAGACGTCGTTGAATATTCGAGATGCGAGAATCGCTGGATTGTATGATCTGGAAGAGACGATTGGACAGGGACATTTTGCCGTGGTGAAATTGGCGAAACATGTATTTACGGGAGAGAAGGTTGGTGATTTTATCGGGAAAAATGTGCATTTTAACAAAAAACAAAACTAAAAAGCTTGGAAACCCTGGATTTAAGCTTTATTTTAAGAAAAGAATAAGAAACTTCAGCCTGAAATTCATTGAAAACTATCAATTTACAATATTCTGGTAAAAATTTTAAATAAAGTTATAACTAAACGCCAAAACTACAACTTTAAAATCACTGAAATCAGTTCCTTCACAACTTAATTCTCGGGGAAAAAACGGCAAGCGTGTCGCAAGGCTTTTCCCTTGTCGCAAGCTAGTTTGCGACAAATTAAGCTTGCCGATTTTTCCCCGAGTTTATATTTTCGGCATTTTCGTAGAATTTTCCCTACAAAAATTTGTAAATTTTCTCAAAAACAAAGTTTTTTTTGAGTGAAAAATATGAAAAATTAATTTTATTTGAATTTTTTCGCCATTTTTCTTTTCTTTTCACGTAAAAAATTAGTTAGTTTCATTTTTCGACTGAAGTTTACTTGATTTTTTCACTTTTGAACAGTTTCTTCACAAAATGTGTTTGTTTTTAAAGTACCATCTGAAAATGTTTGAAATCTAAATATTATTTTACAAAATTCTAAAAATGTCATATTTTCTATGTTTTTCACATTTTTTGCAAAGTTTTCCACATAAATTAGGTGATTTTATCTGGAAAAATGTAAATTTTAACAAAAAAAATAAGCTAAAAATCACGGAAACCCTGGATTTAAGCTTGATTTTGAAAAGAGAATAAAAGTGAGAGCTAAAGTCCAGTAACTACAACTTTAAAATCACTGAAATCAGTTCCTTCATAATTTATTTTATATTTTCGGCATTTTCGTAGAATTTTCCCCACAAAAATTAGTGAATTTTCTCAAAAACAAAGTTTTTTTTTGGGTGAAAAACATGAAAAATTAATTTTATTTGAATTTTTTCGCCATTTTTCTTTTCTTTTCACGTAAAAAATTAGTTAGTTTCATTTTTCGACTGAAGTTTTCTTGATTTTTCAATTTTGAACAGTTTCTTTATAAAATATGTTGTTTTAAAGTACCATCTGAAAATGTCTGGAATCTAATATTTCACAAAATTCTAAAAATGCCATATTTTCTATGTTTTTCACATTTTTTGCAAAATTTTCCACATAAATTAGCAAATTTATTTGTTTTTCTATCTAATATATTTGTTTTTTCAACAAAATATCATGGTGATATTTCGCTTGTGACATTGAAACTTTCACACAATCCTAAAGGCGCTAACATTTAAAAAAAACTATCCAGAGGTCTTGGTTTACAAAAACTAATTAGAAAAAATTCACTTAAAACCGAAAAATTCCATGTTTTACAAAGTTTTCCACAAAATTTAGTGAGTTTATTTGTTTTTCAACTGAATAGCGCAGTAAATACTTTTCTATTAAAAAAAAAACCTGAAACAAACAATATACTGCTTGTGAAAAACTATAGTTTAAAACTAAATTTATACGTCATTTTCTCTTAAATTTCAGTTTGCAATATTGTGCTAGAAATAATTTCCTTATTTTCTGAGAAACACATCTCAAAAACAACTCTCAATTTTCACCAAGATTAATTGGCTGAATCAGAGTCTTCTAAATTATAATTATTATTCAAAAATTTTCCAGGTCGCAGTCAAAATAATCGATAAAACCAAAATCGATGAAGCTTCGACGTCTCAAATCATGAAAGAAGTTCGTTGTATGAAACTAGTTCAACATGCTAACATAGTTCGACTCTACGAAGTGCTAGACACACAAACCAAGATTTTTCTAATCCTCGAACTCGGCGACTATGATCTCCATGATTTTATTAGTAAACATGAGAAAGGAGTTTCGGAGAACTTGGCACAACAATATTTTTGCCAAATCATGACTGCTATTGATTATTGTCATCAATTACACGTTGTACATAGAGATCTAAAGGTAATATTTATTTGCTTTAGTTTTTCTTTTTTTTTAAATTAAAAAACAAATTCAACGTTTCAGCCGGAAAATGTGGTGTTTTTCGAGAAATTAGGGATGGTAAAATTGACGGATTTCGGGTTTTCGAATAGTTATGAACCGGGAGAGCAGTTATCAACATCATGCGGAAGTTTGGCTTACTCAGCGCCTGAGATTTTACTGGGAGATTCCTACGATGCACCGGCTGTTGGTACGTTTTTTGAGATTTTGAACCTATATTTTGGGGTGTAATTTTTTTGAGATTTATTGCTATATTTCTAACCTATATTTTACGTTGAAAAAAAAAGAAAAAACCTATAAGATTTATAGCGGCAATAAAAAATTGTTGGTTTTTTGCTTCAAGATCTCTTAGATAAAAAAAGAGTTTACTGTTTCAAAAATGTTCTCGTTTTCAATGAAATTGTCGTACTGATCACTGGATGCAATTTTCGAAAAATTTAAATTTAAAAAAACACGACAAAAATTCGGTTTGAAAGACGAACTCAAGAAATTAATTGGCGCGAAAATTGTATTTACTGTTTCATATACGTTTCAAAATATTTTTGGTTTCGGGGAACGTGTTTCACCTGTTGAGTTAATAGAAAAATAACAAACCAGGAAATCCTATTCAAAAATCAAGTAAATTTGCTCCAATGAACTTCTTGTCCTACTCTCCGAATTTGAAAAATGAGAAATTTTGAATTTTATTTACTGTTTGTCATACGTTTCAAAATCGTGATAAGTACTACGGCGAAAATTTTCTCGACTTGATATAAAAACGAAGTAATTAAGAGAATGATATCAGGTGAAAGGATTAGGCCCAGAACTATTTGCACATTTTTGAAAATTTAAGAAACCCGCGGGCCCCGCCTAAAATAAAGGTCACGAAAAAATAATTCACGCATATTGTTTTATTCTGCAATTGTCATTTCAATCTTCGTCAAGCCCGCGGGCTGTTAATTTAAAAATGTCAAAAAACAAAACGGGCCGGGCTCGAACCCGGCCCGGTTGTAAATCTTAATTAAAGGCCCGCGGGGCCCAAAAGCACAAGCCTGGGTGAAAGGATTAGGCCCAGAACTATTTATCACAATTTTCAAAATCGAAACCTTCCAAAATGGGAATTTCGTTCTAGAACTCGCTTTTAAAAGTTTTATTAAAATTATTTTATTATTTCAAATACGTTTCAAAGTTATTTCAAAAGTCAATGGAACAGTTCTACTCAGTGCATCAGAAGAAATTATGTTTCTGATTTCTCCAATCTAAGACATGAAGTGAAGCACTTCCGAAAATGTGATTGAGCTGCAAAAAATCAAGTAAACACGCTCCATGGGACTTAAACTTTTTTATTTTCTTGAAAAATACGCTATTTACATTTTTATAAAAAATTCAAAATCATTTTCAGAGCAATAAAGTATCACATTTTGCAAACACTTTTGAAAATAATTAGGACTTTATCTTTCAATTCTGAGCACAGCACAATAAAAAACGCATTCTTATTTCTACTTTCAATTGGTTGTTAAGTACTCCCACTTCTCTCAAAAAAATACATATTTAACATGAAGCACCCTTGAATAATTCAGATGTCTGGTCTCTTGGTGTCATTCTCTACATGCTCCTCTGCGGTCGTCTACCATTTCAAGAGGCCAACGATCCGGAAACGATCACAAAAATTCTCGATTGTAAATACTCGATACCGGAAGCGATATCGAACGAATGCGCGAATCTCATAAAATCAATGTTGGTGCGTGAGCCGACGAAACGGGCCACTCTAGATAAGATATGCTCGAATCCATGGGTGTGCGCTGGAGATCGCGGGCTATCGACGGCGATTCCGCTGATTGTTCGGCATCATTTGCCGATTTCCGCGCATACCACAATTGTTGAACAAATGGTTGCCGGCGGTATCGCTTCGGAAGATGATATTTTACGATCGCTAGAAAATGATGAATACAATTCTGTGACCGCAACCTACTACCTACTCGCTGAACGGGTTTTGGCATCATATCGGGAAGAACAAGCCAGAGAGATTATGTTAAAACACCAGGTTCTGGAAGAAAACAGCCGGCCGATCACCAAAACTGATGGATGTGAGAATAGTGGGACGGTGAATAATCGATGCCGATCGCGGTCGAATAGTTGGAGAGCTCGACCGTGCTCAATGCTGAAAGAGGAGAGTGAAGAAGAGCTGTCGTCGTACTTAAGATCGGCCAGTCGACAGAGTAGTAGGTAGGTATTTTTGTGCATGATGGTTTTTTATTTGAAGCATGGTTTGACACATGATGGCATGAATCACTGGTAGAATGGGTTCCTTTTGATATATTTTTGGAGAATAGTAGACTTCAGAAGCAGAATTTTGTTACAAGAATTGAGAAATTCAATTCATAAAATTTTAAAGAAACCCCAAATTTCGACATTCCTAACAGGAAACCGCAGAAACTGTTGTAAAAAATATGCAATTTATTCCACTAAATATCGAAAAATGTAGAGAAAGCTATATTTTTTTGACATTTCCAATACAAAATATAGAACCTAGTTCTCATTAATCAGAAAACTTAACATAATTCAACTTTCTCCGCGTTTGAAAAGTATAAACTAGCTTCTTTAATTTCAGAGTTTGTATTCACAACCCAGTAAACTCTGAAAATTAATTTTTAAAAATCACTGTTTCTGACTATTTTGTTATATTTCGAAGCTGGTTAATGTGAAATTGCAATTCTGGTATGCCCCAATCCTGAAAAACTCGGATTAAAGAATTTGAAATCAAGTTTTTGAATCTTTCCAAACGTAAACTAGTTATTTGAACTTGTGAACCAGTTTTTTGCCAGAAAAACTACTGTTTCTTACTATTTAATTTGTTATTCGAAACGGATATAAACTTTGGTAGTGTATAAAATACCAATTTTAGTTTGGCGAAGTTCTTTGAAACCAGATTGAAGCTTTTAAAATTCAAGTTTTTGACGTGTTTCAGAGAGAGGTTAGATTTCTCGAATTTTCGTGGGACTTCAATCCAATCAAATCTGTTGGAAACAATGCTTCAAAAATTTTTCAGTCAAAAATATGACTAAATAGGCATTCAGTAATATATCTTAAGTTGACGAAACTTAGAAAAGTCCAAATAGGTCGAAAAACCCTGTAGATCACACTAAATTTAGATTTTATGTTAGAGTACATTAATACTTTTTCTAAAAATTTTAGTGATTTTGATTTGAAACAATGTCCTTTCCCCCAACACCATCTATCCTTTTATGTGATTGTGAGGTGTGTATTTGTAGATTCTACCCGATGCACGATTTCATTTCATCACCACGAAGTACGAGTCGATGTTGTAGTGCACAATTATCACGACAGAATTCGGAAGAGATGAGTGGCGGGCCGCCCGTCACCTCAGCCGACGATCGACCCGCCACATTCTATCTGCCCACCAGCCACCCAACAACACCCACCAACGCGCCGCCGCCAATGAGTCGATTCGACGAGCTGTCGCCGATCAACGAGTGCGGTTTCGACCTGGAGCCAACGATTCGGCGGCGTCGCAGTGTGCTCAACGAGATTGTCGACGACGCGGCGAATCGCCCGGTCTCGCGAAAATCGAGTGATAGTTGTTTGCATGTGCACGACGTTTTGCAGAAATCGGCGTCCAGTTTGAGATTGTTGAGAAGGTTTTCATTTTTAAAATTTTTCTTACTCGTTTTTTTTTCTATCAATTGCTTGGGAATTGAGCGGGATGTTACCAGAATGTCTGATTCCTTACCCTTTTACAGGAACTCTTCACCGTCGGTCTCGATGTTTTCGGGGATTTCGAGAGATCGAGTCAGCCCGCAAGCTGTGCAGGATTTGTTGGATTTCAATCGACTAGGTAAATTTTTAACTGTTATCCTGCTAATTGCATTTTTTTGCTTTAAAAAAAAGAGTTCAGTATTAAACAGGAAACCATAAAAGAACCATAAATTTCAATTCAGATTATTCTGAAAAACTCCATTTTATGATTCAAATAGGTTTCAAATTCTAAACTAATTAGGTTTTTTCCTAAAAACAGTGTTTCTGGACGAACGTTGAAAATATTGTGAGGTTGAAATAATTAGACCATTGGAAGAGAAACCAATATGGCCGAGAAAACCAGAATAAGACAGTACATTTTGAAAAAGAAAAAAGAACAACAGAAAAAAGATGACACGTTTGCAAACGTTTATCAACGTGTCATCTTTGGCAGACGTGTCTTTAAAGGAAACAACTGAACTGAGCTAGACTTGAGTCTTGTAGCGATTAGATTACGGTTTTTTAGTAGTCGCCCATCAAAAAAAAATTCTAGGCCGCTCTCTAATTTTTTCGTCTTCACAATATATGGCTATTATGTTTTTTATCGCAAAATATGAATTCAGGCGCCAATTTCATACTTATAGAATATCGGTTTTCAATTATCGATTTTCAATTTGCGACATAAAAAAATTCCGTTAAATTAGAATAAATAAATATTACTCTCAAGTTTTTAGAAAGAAATTTGATTTCAAGTATATTTAAACATGATTGTTTGTCTATACTGAACTAGTAATTCCGATTCAGAACCTCCCAAAGCTTCATATTCACAAATCTGAGTCTGAAAATTAAACCATTTTCAGATTATTCTGAAATCAATAACGAAATCAAGGTTTGGGCTCTGTTTTCAGGTTGAAGATCTGAATTTAACATTGAGAGGCTCCATTTCATGATTCAAATAGGTTTCAAAGAAGTTAATTGATTTTTTGAAACTCTAGCAACGAAATATTCTATTTTTTATTCCAAAATTTGAATTCAGGCGCTAAATAAATTCAAGATTCTAAATAAATTCAGAATTTCCCAGAATATCGAATTTCAATTCCTGAAGGGCTGAAAACTCTGAAAAGAAATTTATCGAGTAAAACCCTTCCTCAGTTCCAAATACAACATTCTTGTTTCCAGGAGGTGGTCGTGGGAGAGCTGCCAGCCCGGAAAGTTGTCGTAGTAGTCGGTCGCCATCACCACCCGCATCCAGCAGTGGCCGAACATCCCCCGCGATGTCCACCATTTCCTCAATGTCTCGCCTAAAAGTGGTCGGAACATCGGCGAGTATCACGAACAGCGGAATGCGAAAACTCTCATCATCACCGCATTTGTTGGGCATTTGCGAGGAGACGGAGGATGGCAACGGTGAAGTGGGGCAAAATAGTCAAGCATCAGGGGCGAATCGACATTTGAGTCCGCTGGATGGAGATCGCGTTGGGCGGACGAATCGATCGGCGTCGACGGGAGTTGTTCACACACCGGCCAATCATCAGAGACATCATTCGGTGCATGCGTCGAAGAGCTCGGCCGCCTCGTTGTTGACTACACAGTTCAATGCGCCGAAATCGACAACTTCGTCGAGTTCGGCCACTAGTTTTGTACAATCCACACCAAATACCTATAGGTTAGTTCTTTTTCTGAAGTAAAGATATCTAGAAATCAAGCAAAATCTATAGTTACATTGTCTTTGCAAAAGGTAAAGAGAAAGCTGAATAATTACATTTTAGTGCCTATAGAACTCCAAAAATGATCCCAACTTTGAAAATCCCTTGAAATTGGTTTAGAAACCCTGAAATTTCACGAAAAAACGGCAAATACAACCCAGACCCTGAATTTTGACAGTGAATAGCTTACAAACGTTACTAAAACCGCATAATTATGTGATGAACGACCTACAAAAACAAAAAATTGTAAAAATCTTCAGAATATTAGAGATTCAGTCTGAAAATCGTTAAATTACTTCACACTCCCTACGAAACTTTAATCAAACAAAACCTTGCAAAAACCAATCAGAAATGCTCCAGAGAGCCAGTTTCAACTTAAAAGTGGTAAATTTGCTTCGATTTGACCTGAATTATGTCCTAGAAATCCAAAAATATGATGTAAAATAAGCTTGTTAATCACAGTTAATCTAGAAATTCTAACTATTTATGAAAAATCAATTGAAACGTAATTTTGAACCGTAATTAGCATATTTTCGATCTAGAAAAATTTCTGTTTCAAACAACATTCAAAAGAAAAACATAAACGTTTGAAACATTACAATACCATAATCATAAACCTGATTACAGTGCTGTTCGTATGATTCGCCCACGTCAAGCCATCGTATCACCGGATGTTTGCCGCCGCTACGATCAACACCAACGCTTCATCGTCCGATCGCGTCGCAGCACAAGTTGCTCATCATCCGAAGCCTCCGACGAGGACGACAGTCGCCGATTGACAATGCTCTCGTCGAAGTGTGGAGCCAAATTTGACGAGAAGAATCGGAAAGATGACGACGACGAGACGGATGGTGGATTTTTGGCGGGTAGAAAAGATGGCGCGAATGGTGGCGAGAGGGGCTCGGCGAACCAAGCTCGCCAAAATGCGAGTGGTGATGGTGTGCAACAATCGGGCACTGGTGATAAGAGATCATCTATCAATGAATGCTCACTTCCCCTTCGTCCCATTCCTGAAATGACTCTTTTAGATCAAACTCTTAATCAGGATTATGAATCGCCAGGTTGTGTTTCACTCAAAGATCGCATTTTTCATACGTAAGTATTTCCCAACAAAAAAAACAACATATCCAGTTTTTTTTAGGTCATTTAGCACTCAAACAATGATTCGAAAATGGACTGAAATCGATGCGAAACCCATCGAACAATGGTTTGGAACACCGCCAAGAGAAATTGAAGAAACGAAAGAGGAGAATTGGATGAGATGTTTGAGGCGAACAAGATCGAGTCATGAATTAAGATGGTGTCCGGAAGATGGAGATGATAATGAAGAGGGAAAAGGAGCGAATGAGGAGATTAGTGATAGTAATACTGTAAGTTTTGTAAGGGTCGGAAATCTGGCTGAAATTGCGCTGATGTTGAATTTTCTGAGATAAAAACAAGTTTTTGGCAGATTTCGAGAAAAAATCTGATTTTATTGTCCAAAAAACCTTTCTCACCTATTTTGATTTTCCAGAATGAATATTTTTATCACATATTGAAGAATCAGGAGCTGAAGATTCTTCAGAAAAAATCTTGACTGTGAAAAACCCTTAAAAGCGTAAATCTCATTAATCTTTTAACCTAAAAAACTTGTAAGCAGTCAAAAAATGTCAAATTTCCATTTAAACAATGATCTGAAACTTCAAAATTAGCCAAAAAATGACCTAGAAAACGAAATCGGTCGAAAAATACACTCGAGACGGTTTAGAACATAACAATATTAAAAAAAAAAAAGACCAAAATGATGTAAGAAATTAAATTTTCTCCAAAACCTAACTTCTCACTGAGCTATAGACAGTCAAAATATGTCTAAAATCAGTTTTAAAAGATGGGACCCTTAAAATTAACAACAGATATCAGGTTTTGGTCTATACTAGAAACTTAAAACGTAAATTTAAGTTTTGTAAGCTACTTGGGTCGGAACTCTGGCTGAAATTGCGCTGATGTTGAATTTTCTGAGATAAAAACAAGTTTTTGGCAGATTTCGAGAAAAAATCTGATTTTATTGTCCAAAAAACCTTTCTCACCTATTTTGATTGTCCAGAATGAATATTTTTATCACATATTGAAGAATCAGGGGTTGAAGATTCTTCAAAAAAAATCCTAAAAAGCGTAAATCTCATTGTTTAATTAATCCCTCAACCTTAAAAACTTGTAAACAGTCAAATAACGTCAAATTTTCATTTAAACAATGATCTGAAACTTCAAAATTTGCCAAAAAATGACCTAGGAAACCAAATCGGTCGAAAAATACACTCGAGACGGTTTAGAACATAACAATATTTAAAAAAAAAGACCAAAATGATGTAAGAAATTAAATTTTCTCCAAAACCTAACTTCTCACTGAGCTATAGACAGTCAAAATATGTCTGAAATCAGTTTTGAAAGATGGGACCCTTAAAATTAACAACAGATATCAGGTTTTGGTCTATACTAGAAACTTAAAACGTAAATTTAAGTTTTGTAAGCTACTTGGGTTGGAACTCTGGCTGAAATTGCGCTGATGTTGAATTTTCTGAGATAAAAACAAGTTTTTGGCAGATTTCGAGAAAAAATCTGATTTTATTGTCCAAAAAACCTTTCTCACCTATTTTGATTGTCCAGAATGAATATTTTTATCACATATTGAAGAATCAGGGGTTGAAGATTCTTCAAAAAAAATCCTAAAAAGCGTAAATCTCATTGTTTAATTAATCCCTCAACCTTAAAAACTTGTAAACAGTCAAATAACGTCAAATTTTCATTTAAACAATGATCTGAAACTTCAAAATTTGCCAAAAAATGACCTAGGAAACCAAATCGGTCGAAAAATACACTCGAGACGGTTTAGAACATAACAATATTTAAAAAAAAAGACCAAAATGATGTAAGAAATTAAATTTTCTCCAAAACCTAACTTCTCACTGAGCTATAGACAGTCAAAATATGTCTGAAATCAGTTTTGAAAGATGGGACCCTTAAAATTAACAACAGATATCAGGTTTTGGTCTATACTAGAAACTTAAAACGTAAATTTAAGTTTTGTAAGCTACTTGGGTTGGAACTCTGGCTGAAATTGCGCTGATGTTGAATTTTTCTGAGATAAAAACAAGTTTTTGGCAGATTTCGAGAAAAATCTGATTTTATTGTCCAAAAAACCTTTCTCACCTATTTTGATTGTCCAGAATGAATATTTTTATCACATATTGAAGAATCAGGGGTTGAAGATTCTTCAAAAAAAATCCTAAAAAGCGTAAATCTCATTGTTTAATTAATCCCTTAACCTTAAAAACTTGTAAACAGTCAAATAACGTCAAATTTTCATTTAAACAATGATCTGAAAAATTTTGCCAAAAAATGACCTAGGAAACCAAATCGGTCGAAAAATACGCTCGAGAAGGAACCTAAAAATATTACCTTTTTTTTTTAAATCGATTTTGGGTATATTGACATAGTTTTTGAATTTTATTTCGGAAAAAGGCCAAAATGATGTAAGAAATTAAATCAAAATATGTCTAAAATCAGTTATAAACGATGGGATCCTTAAAATTATCAACAGAGATCAGGTTCCTAGCCTAAAATCCATAAACAAGTTATTTTTTCAGTGTTCTTCCGCTTCACCTCTACCATCACCAAACTTCCAAAAACCGCCACAAAAAATGTACAATGTTTCGAAATTCTCATATCTACACACCCTTCCCATGGAAAAAGTTGATCGTTGGCTCCAATGCGCCGAATTTGTATTTTAATGTTCTTGTCTTTCCCATCTGTACTTAGTACCACTCTTTCTCTCCCGGTGAGCTATGTTTTTCGTCTAATTAACGTTTTTTTGATCGTCTCGTCTAGTTTTTTTCTTCTTTTTTATCTATACCCTATCCTAATTACCCTAACCAGAGCTTATTTATATGAGATATATTCTATATTTTAATATATGAAAGAGTCTTGATGAGCAAAGTCTTACGGTAGTTGAAGAGCTCGTTATGTGACAAATTTGCCTATCTATATCTACTTTTTAGGGCTTTTTCTTTTTTTTTTTTAACAGGTTATTTTAGGTATGATACTCAGGAGGTTTTTTGGAACAACAGCGTTAAGATGGCCAGTAAGGGATGTGCGAATTAGCGAAAAAACGAAAGAGCTCGAAAAATTTTGGGCTGGAAAGTTGAGCAAAGACTTCGAAAAGGGAAGAAATGCACAGAAGGGCAAAAAGTATATTTTGTCGATGTTTCCGTATCCATCGGGAAGGTTGCATATTGGACACATGAGGGTTTATACGATTTCAGATGCGACGGCCAGATATTATCGATTAAATGGGTATGAGGTATGGTGGTTTATAAATTTGATGTTAATTATGAAAGGGTTCCACATGGTAAAATATAGTTTTAGTGACAAAAAGTGAATAATAGAAAAAAAAAAGATTTACCCATGTAAGAACTGATCACACAAAAATTCGAAAGAATTGCCAAAGAAATGTTTTTATTTTTTGAAGATTTTTTACTTTTTTGTTTTGAATAGGCTTGTAAAAAATCGCCCGTTCGCCCGACGTTTAGAACGCCCTTTTGCCCGCGCCCGTTTGTCTTCACGCCCGTTTGCCCTTTCGCCCGCGCCCGTTCGCCCGTTTGCCTGTTCATTATTGTTAATAATGTTATTGTAACAAAAACGTGACGCAAAGCGGGCGAAAGGGCCGCCCGTTTGCCATTTTTCTGGTCGAAAATTTATTTTTTCAACTGAAAACGCTTCAAAATTCCGTATAAATTCACTTGCTAATTTTAACCTTCATTTACTAAAAATTCATTAATTTACAATAATCGTTTGAATTTTCCAAAAATCGGTAAATATTCTAAATTTATTACTTTGAAATTTCAAAATAATACAGAAAACCCAACTTTCTTCGCAAAAAAAATATTTTTTAACAGAAAAAATTTATTTAAATTAATTTGATATAATTTAAAGCCTTTGTTAATTTTCATTGAAAATTCGGATTGGAAAAATTTCTGTTTTTTACTGTTTCATTATTTTCATAACTTTGTGAATATTCTCATTTAATCGTTCATTCTCGAGATGCAATTATCCAGATTTTTAAATCAGATTCTGTATTTTCAATGAAATAATCTTGAAAGTTTCGTTTTTGACTTCGCATCTAAATTAGAACGTTTTTCAAAAAACTATTTCCAATAAACATTTTTTAAATTTAATGTCACATAGAAAAACTAAGTTCAATTCACCTAATATATAATTTAAATTACTCTTCTACAAAAACTCGATAATTTTTTTTTTTAATCATTTTTTAAAGTATAATAATAAGTTATAGATAAATTTGAAATCTTATTTAATTTTTCACTGCTCCAAAATTGTTATATATAGTTTTTAAATAGTTTCATCCATTCATAAGATTCCGAGTCAAAATTTCAGCAATTTTCAGCGTTAAGAAATAAAAAAAAGGTTAAACTTTAACATTTTTTGTAACTCTGAAAATCAAGTTCACTCAATGTACCAGTCGCAATTTCGAGAAAAAAACACAAATTTTGAAACGTATTTGATGAGTTTTCAATTTTTCAGGTGATTCATCCAATTGGGTGGGATTCATTTGGACTTCCGGCTGAAAATGCTGCTCGAAATCAAGGTGTTGATTCCAGGGAGTGGACTCTCAAGTAAGAATTTTCCTCAATTCAACTTTTTTTATTGCATTATTTATAGGAACATTGAAACAATGCGTGAACAACTTCAAAAAACTCAAATCCAATTCGATTGGAATCGTGAAATCTCAACTTGCGAGCCAGAATTCTTCCGATGGACCCAATGGATCTTCTGTCGACTCTTCGAAAAAGGGCTGGTCAAACGATGCACGGCAGAGGTCAATTGGGACCCTGTGGATAAAACAGTATTGGCAGCGGAGCAAATCGACAGCGAGGGACGAAGTTGGCGAAGTGGCGCGATCGCTGAAAAAATCAAACTACGACAATGGATGATTGAAACGCCGAAATATGCGAAACGACTTCAGCAAGGATTGCGCAAGTTATCCGCCCAATGGGGCGAAGTTGCTGATATTCAATCGAATTGGATTGGCAAATGTGATGTTTATCGATTTTTGTTCCCACTTCAGGAGAATGAAAAGGTTCTTGATGAGCGAATCGATTTGAGAATTAAGGATATATTTGAAATTGCAAATGCCGAATTTTTGATTGTGAAGAGGAGTCATTCATTGGTAACGAATAAGAAGGCTGAAACACCATGTGTGTATTTTTGGTGGAAAATTAATGGGGATCAAAATTGGATATGAATCTAGGTTTAAATACAACAAAAATTGATTGTTATCAAAAAATATCACGTAAAACATAAATCATGAAAATGTTAAAAATTACGGGTTAAAAACTTTGAAAACGCGCAAAAATAGGATTAAAAAAAAAATAAAACCAGAGATAAACCAGGGAACTTACAATTCAACGCACCGAAATTCAGAAATCACGAAGATTGTTTTCCAAATTGGCTAGGTGTATTTGAAGTCTTGAGATTTTTAGAACCAAAATTTGACACTAAAGCTTTGAAAATTCAGGATTTGAATAAAATGTAAAATTTTGACCCAAATCTATGTTTAAATTTAACGGAAAGTGAATTCTGAAACACTTTTGGTATCAAAAACGTGGATTTTGAACCGCAAATTGTTCTCTTTTTCAGGAAATATCGATTCGAAACCTCTAATTTTATGCCAAAACATGTCACGTAAAACATAAATCATGAAAATGTTAAAAATTACGAGTCAAAACCTTAAAAGTGGATGAAAACGAGCAAAAACTAGAGTTTTTAATATTACGGGAGATTTTAAACTTATAATTTAACGCGCCAAAATTCAGAGGGTTGAAAATCAGAAATCATATTTCAAAATTCCGAGCGGTGCTATAAATTCATATAAAACTTGCACCTAAGCTCAGAATAGCCATTCAAAAATTCAAATTTCAGAACTGTCACGTAAAAATTGTATTTTTCAAAAATGCGCTGAAGTTCAAGTTCAACTCCCTAATTCAAAATTTCAAAATTAAAAACATCTAGATTGTTGGAAATCTTTTTTTTTCCCAGTGGAGCATACTAGAACTTCTAAAATAAAAATCTGGAACCTTAAATGTTTCTGATCTTAACTGTTTAATTAGGTACTCATTGCTCTATGATAACTCTGATTAATTAGTCTTAGTAAAAGTGAAATCTATTTTTCTGCAATTTCCAGACATTTCTCCAATCCGTGTGCTGAATGGTGTTACTGGTAGATATATGCCGATTGTCATCGTCGATGAAGATTATAAACCGGAAGTTGAAATGTTCAAAGAATCGAGAATCGGGTCGTTCGAAATTGACAAGGATATTTGTAATGCTTTGAATATTCAAAAATCTGATAGAAATTTGAAATTGAACAAGAACGACATTCAAGAAATTGCATCATTTGGTGGATATGGAGGATATGAAACATCGAGAACGTTGAGTGATTGGGTTGTAAGTCGACAAAGAGCGTGGGGAACGCCGATTCCGATGATTATGAAGGAGAATGGAAGTGCACAACCGGTGGAGGATCACAGATTACCGGTAAGATATACTTTTTAAAACGTTTTAAGCTTATGAAATCATATTAAAGGTGGGCTAAAAAAGTGCGTCGTTGTACATACACAGTGAAAAAAAAAGTATTTATTCTTCAGAAAAAATTAGTTACGGACTTTTCCAAAATAAAAAACATGTTTCTGCAAAAATGGGAGGAGAATGTCGCGTCTAAAAATGGCAATGGTCAGCACACTAAATATGCGCGCTTGCCGCACAGTTTTCGGGAGAATATTTTCAAAAATTTTAAAATATTTCGTGATATTATTGGCTAAATATCCGCAAACTCGTTGATTTGGTGTGGAAAATGAAGAATATATTCCGATTTATAACCAATACACTGATATCTTTCTCTGAAACTGTTCAGATTACACATAAAACGTTATTTTTCCATTTTTTTGCCAAATTTTGTGAAACATGGAATATTCTTTCTGTAAGGTCGTAAAATGTGCCAGTTTATGTTATGCCAGTCTCTCCCACTTCCCACAATGACTTCTTTTTGCCTTTTAGTCTTATTTGTGTACATTAAAATCTGCAAACACCTAACATTACAAACAATTTGTGAGTGTGTGTTGAAAACAACGAGAGAGAAAAGATAATACATTTCAATAGAGCGAACATAACCCATTGAGACACAATGGACACAGGTTTCTATTTTGCTTTTTTCGTTTTCCTACATCAAATTTTCTTGAATTTTGCAGTGAATTGAATTATTATGATGAAAACACGAAATAAAACATGCAATTATATCGCAGCACAGGCAAAAAAAATGTATCTTTTTTTACCGCGGTTTTTTAAGGCGGTGTTTGCACACAATTGCGCGAAATTCAAAAATGACTTTTTTTTGTTTTTTTGTTCCAGATGAGTGTAAATAAGACTAAAAGGCAAAAAGAAGTCATTGTGGGAAGTGGGAGAGACTGGCATAACATAAACTGGCACATTTGACGACCTTACAGAAAGAATATTCCATGTTTCACAAAATTTGGCAAAAAAATGGAAAAATAACGTTTTATGGGTAATCTGAACAGTTTTGTAGAAAGATTTCAGTGTATTGGTTATAAATCGGAATATATTCTCTATTTTCCACACCAAATCAACGAGTTTGCGGATATTTAGCCAATAATATCACGAAATATTTTAAAATTTTTGAAAATATTCTCCCGAAAACTGTGCGGCAAAAGCGCACATTTAGTGTGCGGACCATTGCCATTTTCAGACGCGACATTCTCCTCCCATTTTTGCAGAAACATGTTTTTTATTTTGGAAAAGTCCGCAACTAATTTTTTCTGAAGAAAAAATACTTTTTTTTCACTGTGCGCAGTTCTCCTTTAAAAGAAAAACGTCTTTTTTCTGAGATTTTTATTTGAATTTCAAAAATTGACGAAGAATAAAACACTTCTCAATGAATAGAGAATATAATTTATTTGAAAAAAAAACCATAAAAATCAATTTTTGAATTTTGTATCGCGTTTTAAAATTCAAAAATCACATTCTCTAAAAATTTGCCTCTGAAATTAGAAATCGATTTTTCAAAAACCTACATGTCCATTTTTTCTGAAAAACTTTTTTTTTTACAATTCTCACCTTAAATTTGAAAATTATCGAAGAGTTGGGGCATTCTTCTAATAAAAAATGAATATTTTTCAAAAAACTAAAATCATGAAAATGAATTTTTAAATTTCGTAAATTTTATAATTCAAAAAATATTCATATCCTATTAATCCATCTAATACTGAAATTGAAATTTCTAAAAATTTGCAAAATTGAAATTTTATATCAATTTTCACATTTTCGCATTTGCAAAATTGTCACCAAAATTTGATTTGAGTCGATGTGTAACTATACTTTCGTAGTTCACAAATCTGAATTCGATAATAAAAATTTAATTTAAAATATATATTTAATTAATTCATAAAACGAAGTTTTTCAAAAGTTTGTCTCTAAAATTAGAAAAAATTTAGAAAATCTCTGAAATTAGAAATCGACTTTTCAAAAATTCTTTTTTTTTTAAATTTTAGTTTTTCAAACATAAAGTCAGAGTTTCGGTTACAATATTATTTTACCTCAAATTTTTATCCTATACCCATTTTTCAGGTTCTTGGATCGGACAGAGGACAGGATTGTAATCAAGGCAAATTCGACAATGATACACTTGACACATTCTTCGACTCTGCTTGGTATTATTTACGATATTTGGACCCGAAAAATCAGAAAGAATTGATCTCAAAAGAAGCCGCCTCGAAAATGCCTGTCGATGTTTATGTTGGCGGCATCGAACACGCCGCTGTTCACATGTTCTTCGCTAGATTCATCGCGCATTTTTTGAAAGATATTCGAGTAATTGAACATGACGAACCATTCACTGATCTAATCCCCCAAGGAATCGTCAGAGGTCAGACTTTTATTGAAAAAGAATCGCGAAAATATTTGAAGCCGGAAGAGGTGAAGATGGCTGAGAAGAGGGAATGGGTCAAAGTGGATGGGGAGAATGTGCAAGTTGAGATGGTTTATGAGAAAATGAGCAAGTCGAAGAATAATGGGGTGGATTTGGCGGAGATTCTGGAGACTGATGGAGTTGATATGACGAGATTGAGACTGTTGGAAGCAGCAGCACCGAGAGCGCCGATTAATTGGGGAGAGAGTGGTGAGTAATAGAAAATCTCTTTAAAAATTTACTTTTTTAATCCAATACCCACCAAATATATTTTTAAAGTCATGTTTTATTAGTCAAAATTCAATTGATAATACGCTCTCACTTACAAGGGAGATGCAAATAAGTATTAACGGACTTCGGAATGAAACATATGTCATTCGATAGAGTTTTTCATGCTGATCAACATCCCGCCTCTAACTTTTGCAAAACTCCGCGCGGAAAGCTGAAAATTGAGCTCAAAGTTTGCTCTGAAAACTTGGAATATCTCTTCGAAATTTTATGTTTTCTATAGAATGAGAGTACAAAAAGGGTTCTTTGACATGAAAAGAACGCTGGAAGCATTAATTTTCCACGAAAATCCCGCTGTACCTCCCTTGTTAGATATTTTGAGCTTATTTAAGCCTATTTGAACATCAATTGATATTTGCACCCTATTTATTCTCAAATTCTACAAATTTGCTTTTTTTATCGTAAAAAAACTAACAAATTTTGAAATTCCCGATTTTTTTGCAGTTTTTCAATTTTAAATGCGATATATTTTTTTCTGCAGAGCTTTGGACGTTTTTTTAAAAGCTTTTTTCAAGTTTGGACATCGCATTTGAGGTTTCAGGCTCAGACTTAGAGCTTACAAGGGAACTTCATGAGGCCGTTAACGGACTTTGAAAGGAGACCTACGTCATATGGTACAGTTTTTCATGCTGATCAACATCCCGCTTCTAACTTTTGCAAAACTCTGCGCGGAAAGCTGAAAATTGAGCTCAAAGTTTGCTCTGAAAACATAGAATATCTCTTCGAAATTATATGTTTTCAATAGAATGAGAGTACAAAAAGGGTTCTTTGACATGAAAAGAACGCTGGAAACATTCATTTTCCACGAAAATCCCGCTGAAACACTGAAAAAATAAATTTTTAAAGTGCAAAAAAAAGATGTCAACAAAAACGTGCAAAATCATAAAAAATGACTCTAATTTTGCGTGAAAACATTGAAAATTTCGAGAAATTTTAGAATTTTCAGTTTTTCCAGTAAATTGAGCTTGTTTTACATTTTTTTTTTGAAATTTAACCATACCAAATGTGTATAGAATAAAAAATCACACAAAATCCAATAAACTTTTTTGTGGTTTTTTCATCTTAACCATTGTTATTAATACATGTAGGTTATCGTAAAAAACAGAAAATATTGATTTTCAACTTTCCGCGCGGAGCTTTGCAAAAGTTAGAAGCGGGATGTTGATCAGCATGAAAAACTGTATCGAATGACATAGGTCTCGTTCCAAAGTCCGTTAGTACCTAGTTTCATCTCCCTTGTTAAATAATGTCATATAATTGCGATCTAAATGGAATTTTTTACTGATTTTGATATCAGAATCGGATTCGCTGGGTCGAATAACTCCATATACTACTTATCACTTTTTTGAAATGGTTATTGAAATTTTTCCATTTTTTTTAAATATATTTTACAGTTTCAAGCTAATCTTATCATACCGTTGTGTGGTTTAACCACAGTAATAAATTAAGTTTCGAGGAAAAAAATTCTACTGTTTCTTTTATTCTATACGGTTTCTAAATTACCGGATAAATTTCATATAGTTGTCCGATTAAATCAAAACTTGAATAATAGAAAACTAGACTTATTTTTTTCCAGATTTGAAAGGGATTAAAAAACTGCTCGACCGAATCGCCACTATCACATCTGACATGGTTTCGAATCAAGGAAAAACCTTCAAAATTGACCGAAAAATCGAGGAAGAAATCAAAGAATCCTACAACTTCTTTGTCAGAAATATCGGAATGTGTCTCGAAGTTTTGCATTTGCACAATACTGCTCTAATGAGAATACAAGGATTCACCAATTCGTTGAGGGTGAGTATATATTTATGAAGTTGTGGTCTTTAATGTTCAATTTTGATATAGAAAATTGACCCGGTATACTTGGCGAATAGCCCAGAAGGTCGAAACGCCGTTCAATCGTTGCTCATTATGCTCCAAGTGTTCTGCCCAAATGTCGCCGCCGAACTTTGGACCGGAATGTGCCCCGAACAAGGTCTTGTTTCACAACAATCATGGCCGGAAGTGGATTTCGATGCGCAGATTGAGTTCCTGTTAAATGTCGATGGAGTGAGTTGCGGACGGCCAAGCTTGGATCGAAGAAGTATCGAAGGATTAGAATTGGAAGAAGTTTGGAGCAAAGCTGTCAATGAAGAGCATAGCGCATTTTTGGACATGTTAGAGAAATCGGGAGTTGTTATTGCCAACAAGACAATGAGCTCGAGAAATGGTAAGAGTTTTCAAAACAAAAACATTCACAAATCTAACAAGGGAACCACATGAGGGTGTTAACGGACTTTGAAATGAGACCTACGTCATTCGATACAGTTTTCATGCTGATCAACATCCCGCTTCTAACTTTTGCAAAACTCCACTCAGAAAGCTGAAAATTGAGATTTTCAGTTTTGATCAAAAATATATCAACAGTAATAAAAATGCTAAAACCGAAGGAAATTACACAAGTTTTATTGGATCTGGTGTAATTTTTCATTCTCTACACATTTGGTATGGTTAAGCTTCAAAAAAATGCAAAACAAGCTCAATTTTTAAATTTTCAATGTTTTCACGCAAAATTAGAATCATTTTTATGATTTTTCACGTTTTTGATGACATCTTTTTTGCACTTTTTTAAAAACTTATTTTTCTAGCGTTTCAGCCGGGTTTTCGTGGAAAATGAATGTTTCCACAGTTTTTTTCATGCCAAAGAACCCTTTTTGTACTCTCATTCTACTGAAAAGATAAAATTTCGAAGAGATATTCTATGTTTTCAGAGCAAACTTTGAGCTAAATTTTCAGCTTTCCGCGCAGAGTTTTGCAAAAGTTAGAAGCGGGATGTTGATCAGCATGAAAAACTGTACCATATGACGTAGATCTCCTTTCAAAGTCCGTTAACGGCCTCATGAAGTTCCCTTGTAAGCTCTAAGTCTGAGCCTGAAACCTCAAATGCGATGTCCAAACTTGAAAAAAGCTTTTAAAAAAACGTCCAAAGCTCTGCAGAAAAAAATATTTCGCATTTAAAATTGAAAAACTGCAAAAAAATCGGGAATTTCTAGTTTTTTTACGATAAAAAAGCAAATTTGTAAATTTTGAGAATAAATAGGGTGCAAATATCAATTGATGTTCAAATAGGCTTAAATAAGCTCAAAATATCTAACAAGGGAGGTACAACATGTCCCCATCTTAACTTTTGACGAGACTTGGTATACCTACTAATTCGGACCTCCTGATCATAAACGTGTATTTAACTTTTTTCCTTCGGCTCTCTGAAAAAAGTTATAATTCAAAAAATTCCCAAAACAATGCTAAATTCCTTCACAAAAAAGACAAAAATTAAAATTAATAAAAAACGTGAACATTTTGTTTTTGTGTGTATTTTATAAAGGGGTTTTATTAATGTTAAAACCATGGGATTTTCAAACTTTTTTCAGAGAATCGAAAGAAAAAAGTTAAAAACGGGACGTTGATCAGAGAGTCCGAATTAGTAGGTATACCAAATTTCGTTAAAAGTTAAGATGGGGAGTAGTTGAACCTCCCTTGTAAGCCTTATCCTAAAATCACATTCCAAAATGCTCCAATTCAACGCTTCAAAACCACATGGTAGCGATTGAAGTTTGTACAAATCAAATTCCACATTTCAGGATTCCACGTGACACTTTCGCTCAATCTTGAAGGAAATCGAGAAGAGAATCGCAAAATTATTGGAAATATTCTTGATAAAATACAATCTGACAGACGTAAACGAGAAGCCAAGATTAATAAAAAAAAGAGGAAAAGTGTATAATTCATAGGTTTTTGTAGGATCATAGGATTTTTAGAAATATTGTTATTATTTTGTTGTTTGATAAAAACCTGTATTTAAAAGTTAACATTTTCAGGCATTCAAAAAAGTCTCGAATTCAAATGAAAAGCTCAAACTTCATTCCCAAGTGGTATTATAATGCTAGCACTTCGGCACTTTTGTCAACTAGACTGTGTACCTGTAGAAAAATCATTATCAACCAAATTTATCTTGGTTTTACGATGAACCTCGCTGTTTTGCTTTCGACTAATTGAACAACGCCAACATGAGAGAGAAACGAAGAAAATCACTGGAATTTAGAAAAAAAAAAAACATTTTTTTTCATGTGAATATATCAGGAAAGTCAAAAACTCACGATAAACAAAAGAAAAAATGGCTACAAGAGCTGGATAAAGAACCAGAAATGTGATGTATGTGCCTCCATTTGGTTTTTTGATGAAAATCTAGAAAAGTTGCAGATTTCGATTTAAAATTTGCACATATTTACTTCGAAATCCATTTTTTTATTGTTCGTCGGTTTAAATTGATAGGAAATGATGAAAGCTACGTAAAATAGGATTTTTAACGAGTTCACGTTGATTCAAGAATTTTTTCAAACAAAGTCTAATAATGTATTTCGATTTTCACAAAACTTTCTAGTTTTCTCAAAAATGAACAAAAACTATGCGCTTATTTGTGCAAAAACTAGAAAGTTTTGTGAAAATCTGAACCCACCAATAAATTCAGCGTGGTGAAACTGAAAACGATAACATGATCGTCATTTCTTGCGCCTGCAGACGTTCAAGTACGCAAACACTCGCGACCGCTGAGCGTTATTTATATGAATTATTATTGTTGTTTGTTCTTCTTCAATCAAAAATTCCAATTTTGTTGCAGAATTCAGAAAATGGAGACGTTTGGTGATGAATTCTTCAAAAATATTGCAGTACCAATGAAAAAGGACTATTCACTACTATCATCATCCCCGAGCACATTCGAAAGCTCAACGGAAAACTCGGAATTCTTCCAAACAAAATGTCGAGAAGAAGATGTTCGATGTGATTCGCCGGTCAAAGTACAATTGTCGAAGGTTTTGAAGCCGAAGAATGAGATGGATTTGATTGGGGATTTGGAGAAGTTGACGATGTTTGTACCAGCGAAACCGGAAGCGAGATTGTCGCAGAAAAGAAGAGCGTCACAACAAAAATTGGCAGAGAAACCTAAGGAAAACGTGGTGAAAGTGAGTTTTTAGCATTTTTTCAAGTCTCTGGCAGAAAATTGCATCCAGAAATCGAAGCTTCACATGAAAATTATAATCCTGAAGCTGAAATTCAGATGGCTATTCTAAAAACTTTGAGTAAAACTGTCTGAAATCGATTTTAAGCAGGCATTTCTTATTTCCAGAAAGCGAAGATTCATAAAAATTATTAATCACAAAGCTGCAATTTTATTTCGAAAAAAAAAATAAAAGTATTATGAAACGCTAGTGATTCTAACAAGGGAGATGCAAATAAGTATTAACGGACTTCGGAATGAAACATATGTCATTCGATACAGTTTTTCATGCTGATCAACATCCCGCCTCTAACTTTTGCAAAACTCTGCGCGAAAAGCTGAAAATTGAGCTCAAAGTTTGCTCTGAAAACTTGAAATATCTCTTCGAAATTATATGTTTTCTATAGAATGAGAGTACTAAAGGGTTTTTTGACATGAAAAGAACGCTGGAAGCATTAATTTTCCACGAAAATCCCGCTGAAACGCTGAAAAAATAAGTTTTTGAAAAGTGCAAAAAAAGATGTCAACAAAAACGTGAAAAAATCATAAAAATGACTCTAATTTTGCGTGAAAACATTGAAAATTTTAGAATTTTCAGTTTTTCCAGTAAATTGAGCTTGTTTTACATTTTTTCGAAACTTAACCATACCAAATGTGTACAGAATAAAAAATCACACAAAATCCAATAAACTTTGTTGTGGTTTTTTCATTTCTTATTAATACATGTAGGTTATCGTAAAAAACAGAAAATATTGATTTTCAGCTTTCCGCGCGGAGCTTTGCAAAAATTAGAAACGGGGTGTTGATCAGCATGAAAAACTGTATCGAATGACATACCTCAATATGATTATAGATCCATAAAAGCCAAAAAATATATTTCTTTTGATTTCAGAGTACTCCTTCAAAAATCCCAACCGCTTCATCAAGTTCAATTCGAAAATCTGCTGGTGTGATTACAAGAGCTATGGCGAAAAACAATGAAAACGTGAAGCCTGAAATTCAAAGATCTGTGGTATGCTTTGATTCTCATTTTCTGAAAACATTCTAATCTTTAGATGAGAAGCATCCCAACAAACAAAGCACCTTTGCGAGTCAACAACAGTACTACACAAAATGAAGTTCGAAGAAGTGTAGTGAAGGCGACGGCGCCCATCGTCCCACCAAGAATTGTATCAACACCGACAGTTTCCAGACCTGTTGCGAACAAGCCAACACGCACTTCAATTTTGCGTGAAAATGCGGCTAAATCGCGACCTGTTTCCGCGACTAAAGGGCCAATGCGAATTTCAGCTAGTCGTGGGGTAGGTTCATACCAGAGTTTGGCGGAAGTCATTTTTTGAAAAGTCGGAATTCGGAAGTCGGAATTAAAATTTGTTTTCCGGAAGTCGGAAGTCGGAATTAGTTTTCATTTTTTCGGAAGTCGGAATTCGGAAGTCGGAAGTAGATTTTATTTTTTCGGAACTCGGAAGTCGGAAGTACTTTTAGTGTTTATTTTTCCGTCCAAAACACATTTTTTATTGTAAAAATAGAGAAACTAAACAAAAAATGCGAAATACTGATTTTGCGAATGAAAAATAGTGAATTTTTACTATGAGATGAGCCGACAGCCGGGCATCGGACTGACCATAGAAAGTCGGAAGTCGGAATCAGATTTTCCATTTCCGGAATTCGGAAGTTGGAATCAAATTTTTCACTTCCGGAAGTCGGAAGCTCTAAAAACGTGCGGAAGTCGGAATTCCGCCCAACTCTGGTTCATACCTAAAAAGGGGACATCACCTGGTGTTATATGAGGTTCTAAATTTTCTGCCAGAGGTTCTGGTTTCTAAATTTTCTGAGGTTCTAAATTTTCTGGGTTTTTTGGGTGGGAGGGGTTCTAACGTTTGAAAATCAGCCGATTTGTCATTTCGGGAAGCATTAAACATGTAGGAATCAATGAGAAAAACTGATTTACTGCAGTTTAGAAGTTCAAAAAAAGTTTTGAAAACACTTTTCGCTTTAAAAACAGTCTAAACCTCGTCCATGCTACCTAAATGGGACATTTTTATTGTTATTTAATTTGTTTTTGAGGATAGAGGTTCTAATTTTCTGGTTGGAAGGGTTTTAACTTAAGGTTCCAAATTGGGGGCCGTTTTATGTATGGGTAGGTTTTGAGAATTTTAAAAGATTTCCAATGAAAATGTTTCAGTTGTTCCAACAAACGGTGCCAGCAACACCAAAAGCGAAACCTGCTTCTGAAGAAACGAAGATCGAACTTCCAAAGAGGCCAATGACAAGTTCATATGCTAATTCACTGTTTTCCCGCCTGGCGACACCCAAAACAATCCGAAAGCCTACTGAAATTAAGCCATCAGAGGTTCGACGAAGTGTTTGCAGGCCAATTCCTGATTATATCCGAAGCACTCAGAAAAATGGGTAAGCATTTTAAAACTCCACCCATGAATAAAATAAAATTTCAGTCTTCCTAGCATCGGTGGACTTGTTGGAATTCGTGCACCATCCAGAAGTCGTCAACCATCTGGATCCGAGCAATGAAGCATGTTAAAATGAGATAAACTAACAATAAATTATACAGAATCTGTGAAATAGTTTGAACTTTTTAAAAATGATATCTCTGTAAATAAATGTTCTCTATTTTTTTCTTCTATTGAAAACAGAAGAATTTATCTTAAAAGAAATACAAAGTATATGAAACATGAAAGAAAAATTAAAATATACAGATGACCTATGACACATGATACATGATAAAATGAAGCTTAGCTTCGTCTTGTTCGTTTTTCTGGAGAAGCGATGGTGACTGATCGAACGCGCCCGAAATTGGAAGTAGGCTGAGTTTCCGCAATTTGAGATGTTGCCGCTTGTCCACGTTTTCTTCTTCCTCTGGTGTTGGCAACTTGAGCGGCAGGAGCATCTTTCAGTTGAACTGACTCAACTTTTTTCTTTAAGTTGGAAATAAATACATTTTATAGTAATATACCTTACCGCCAAATCATCCTCTGATGACGCCGGTTTCAACTTCGGTTGTTCTGGAGCTTGTGCGACTGACATTTGTGATACGTTTGCTTCAGATGCGAAAGATTGATAGAGCGTGTTTGGTGCATCATATCCAAGAGTATCAGCCATCTTTTCAGTGTACTTTTTCAGGATCATCTCTGTCTCGTATGCATCGTTCATGAATACGCTAGAACACGAAAGATCACATCCATGATGACCTGGACGAAGTTGACCGAGAGTAGCAGTTTGACAATCTTCTGGCAATTCGTAGAAAGTCTTCGACTCTTTGAATCCTTCGACTTTGTAGGCAGGATCAACATCTTGAAATATTTAAAGTATTTTCTTTTAAATAAATACGACAAAAACTTACGATCCATATATGCCATACGGAAATTAACGGAAACATCTTCGGGCAATGGTGCCAAAACTCTTTGACAAATCACTTGCAAACTACGGACAAGCATCGCAAGTTGATCTCTAACAGAATTTGATCCAGCATATCTTATCTTGCTGAGTTGTCTGATCTGTGAATCACTCGATCCATCAAGTCTATAAAATATGAGTGTGACAACAAGTAAAAACAAATAGTTTTGTCACCTTAGCTCAGCTGAAGGGTTGTTGTATTCGTCATAATGCATTTTCCATGAGAAAACTTCCAGAGCTTCAACATCGTCATTTTGTTTGGTCACAACCATTGCCAATTCTTCTAACGCTCCTTCTTTGATAGCCTCTCCTGCAGATCTCAAATACTGCGCAATTTTCAACGAGGTCTGATTTTCGAAGCTCAATGACCGGATCTTCAACTTCTCCGTAATGTAATTCGATTTGAAACATTCTTCTCCAAGTATCTTCCGGTATCGAATGGCACATGAGAAGGCGACATACATGGCACGAACCATAAATCGTGCCGAGCTTGTCTCATCAGCAAGCGATTGAGGAAACGATTGACACCATTTCTAAAGCTCGTTATTCAGTATGATATCTAAATATGCAATATTACTCACTTTATCGGTAATAAGATCGTTTTGAGTTTGATCGTTCTCACTGGCGAGCATTCTAGGAGTACTATTATTCACTGCTGGTGGCATGCTGTAAACCTGAAAATTCAAGGTTATAACAAAAATATTGATTGAGTGATTATTTGCTATAAAAAAATTTAAAACAAGTGAAAACAGTCGAAGAAAATTGAAAAAAAAAAGAAAATAAAATTAGTGACGTCACGACCGTTACTGTAAACATTGAGTCTCGAAGAGAAACACGTATTTATCGCATGCGCCTTTAATCGTTCAGGCGAGCGCGCGCCCGTTTTTTTTATTTTAGTTTTTCTGTCTCCTGACGTGAAACGGTTTTTATTTTTGAAATTTTGATCGTAAAAAACCTACAATTTGCTTGTTTCAGGTACTAATGTATGGTCATCAAGATCGATGTGACCGTACTGCGTATGTAGCCGGTTTACAGCCGACAATATCGGATATTGAACTCTTTGAAGTTTTTAACAAAGTGGCACATGTAGAAAAAGTGATTGTTCGCAACTCGTCGACTCGACATGCGTTGGTCGTATTCAAGTTAGTTCATCATGCTAAGCTTAATAAAGAGTTTATTGATTTTTTTTAGATCCGTTGAAGGCTTGTACATGGCTCTTGTTCATTTTCAAGGTGTTATGCTGCACGGTAGACAATTGCACATTCGACCACTGCGAGAAAGTTCGCACAATTCAGCTAGCGAACTCAGCACCGTGCAAACTATGCACGACCCGAGAAATAGGAGACCAAGCTCTGTACAAGAGAAATTCCATCCAGCTAATATGTACACGTATAATCATAGCAACAACAATAACAACAACAA
The DNA here is from genome assembly GCA_900536415.3 of Caenorhabditis sp. 38 MB-2015. Lineage (NCBI taxonomy): Eukaryota > Metazoa > Nematoda > Chromadorea > Rhabditida > Rhabditidae > Caenorhabditis > Caenorhabditis quiockensis. The sequence goes on from LR548812.1 coordinate 211,506, forward strand.
ATTTTCGTATGCTCGCAACCCTTCATCTCGACGCCGATCTTCGTTTAATCGCAGTTGTCAGCCACAACAGAATCAACATGTCGATATATTCTTCTCGCCACAGCACCAATTTTCAACTTTCAAAAATGAAATCCAGTTTGAAGACCACTCAGAAGGTGCTAAGAGGTACAAAACTATTTTTGAAACATACATTCAAGGTTTCGCTATTTTTAGATTCGACAGTTTAGCCAATTTGATTCGAGGACATCATCCAGCAAATCCATACACCGGAAAATCATCACAGTAAGAGTTCGATAAAAATTTACTTTGATAAATTGTCTTTCCAATTCAGATGTCTAGAGACTTCAAAATCTCGCTCAAACTCTGCTAAAGAATCGTCGAAACCTCCGCCTCCCACATGGAAGATGGAATTGCAAATAAAGAAAGAAAATGAGGTTCTCCAAAGTCCAGCAGTAACCCAAGTGTTTCGCGAGAATCCGGAGCAAGCGGAGAAAATGACAGCACAAGAGTTGTTGGCCAAATTTTCAAATAGCGGAGCAGGCAAAGAGAATGTAGATACATCTGCAGATAATGGAAGAAAAAAGCGTCCGAATTTATCAGTCATTAACCCGTCACTTTTCTATGAACAATATCCAAGAACTTCGTCTCCACTCGGATTTATTAATTCAGGTAAGTTAATTTCCAAATTGCTTTTTATGGCTTTTGTTTCTAGAAGCCAATAAACCGAAATAATTCCACCATTTATGGGTCCTTTTTTTTACAGAAGTTTCTGACAAAGTCGCATCGCCACACGATCCGGCTGTTCTCGCATATCGTCGGGCGCGTGCTCCTACCACGATTGCTGATCTATCTCCAATCGATATTCAGAACTGTTCATTTGTAACAAAACACTTTGCTGAAAATAATAAAGTAGCTCGAACAACAAATCAACAAGGGAACTTGCAAGCGCTTCTCCAGAATGGTCGTGAAATGACAAATGATGAATTATCGGATATGATAGTTTCGACTGGAAATTTGCGCATTGATTTGCCGTTCTCAATGGCTGGAGCACAATGCAAGAACAATGTTAGTTGGAACATTTAATAACTATTGAATTACAGTCAGCGATGAACCAGCTCCATGGTCGCCAGTGAAACGAGTTCGCGCTGAAAGTGGCTCTTTGTCTTTGATGCATGTGAACAGTCCACAATTTTCACCGATCAAAGCGGAGAGTACTGAGTTTGAAGACGATGTGAGTTTTGTGTTTTCGAAAGAATTTATATAACCGTTTATCTTCGGAAAACATTTATTTTTTTAAAGGTTTTCTGCTCGGAAAATAGTGCAAAAGATGAAGAATCATCGCGCATTTCAGCGACGGCCAATGTCAAACTTGAAAAACGCAACAATGTATTGGTCGAACCAAAACGAATGAGTTACGAGGATATTACCAACAGTCGTCTACCATCAAACTGTCATTCGGCCAACCCAATGTCGGAAAAGCGCACATTCGTCTTCCCGGTTGGTTTATTTTTATCATTCACATTCTATAAAAAACACATATATGCAAGTTTTAGACATTTTGTATCAGTTTAGAAACTTTCCTCGTTGATGTACGTGAATCGTGATATAAATTGAAACTTCTTCCAGGACTATTCGCCGTTTTGTCGACATGTCTCCGTTCCTTCGTTGACAAATTTCGTATCTGATATGTCTGACTTCGGAATAGGTCTTCATTCACAACATGTTTCCATCGCTGAAAAACTTATTGGAAACACTTCTGAAGAGGTGGACTATCAATTTAGTTATAATACAAAAATTAATTAATTTCAGAACTCTGGCTCATTCAGAGAAACCGATGAGCAAATCAAGTCATCCCTGAAGGCGGAAATAATCTAATGAGAGAAAAAGAGCACACGTATGTTTCATTCTGTAAAATACATTCCCATTTATTGCATATTTTCTCTTCCCTCTATTCCTTTTACGAATTTTCTGTTCCATAATCATATAATCAGCATTCATAACGTTTTCGTGTATGTTTTATAAGATTTTTCTTCTTTTTTCCTCTCCTTTTTTTTTACCATATTCCTCATAGTTTTCATGTTTTATAGAAATATTCATAGAAAAAGAAAATCACAAAAAAAACAAATCCTTCTGTTCTATATGTTTCAAGTTTTATGATTTTCGCATTTTTTCAAATTTTTATTTTTGATAAAATGAATAGTTTTTCTGTTAAAAATTATCAAATCAATAATTCTACCAAGATTTTATTCACATATCATACATTAAAATAATTTACAATCCATCTCACATCAATGTGCACAACCTTCAAAAAAAACGTCTGAACATTTTGAAATTATGTGAAACTTACCCTTCTTTTTCTTTTTGAACCGGTGGTGGTGCGGGGCGTTTTTGACACAATTTCATAGCGTGAACAACTCTACTCATGATATCCTTGTTGATGTAATATCCTGATGTATGCATCTGGAATTGTAAGTAAATATTTAACGGACGATTAAAATGCGACTTTTTCAAATAAAAAACTCACATTATGACAATGACGTGCTCCTGTCAAATGCCTGGCAACTTCAGATGGTGTTAACAACCACTCGAAACATACCGGACAACCAGTCTGCAACTCATGTTAATAATCAAACAATAAGTAATGTTTTCAAAGTTTACCGGGTTCACATAATCGCTAGATGTGTTGGGACCATGAGTATTGAACACTTCTACATCAAGTGTCATCGACAACTTATTATGCTCTTGAGTATATTGATAATCGTCAGCGGTGGTGAACCACATGGGTTTGTGTTTGTCAAACCAGATTGGGGGAAAAGTCACAGAAGCGGCGTCATAATGTCCCGCTGGAAACAAAACTATTGTTTCGAGTTCCTGCTTGTGTTCTTCTTACCACTGTATTGTAGGAATTTATCCCAGGGGGAATAGTCGACGGCTGAAAATCTGGCTCCTTTCAGATGAGCATTGTACATGTGTTTGACCGAGTAGATGTGTTCTATGATATCAAAACCGACAGGGCATTCGCAGAACGCACATAGTTTCTGAAAATAGAAACATATTACGAAAAACTGGCAGATTAACCTGTTTAAAATTCGTCGTCATTGCAGATAAAATTCCAGAACGAATTCGTTGTAGACGTGAAATTCTCGGCCACATTGGAGGACCGATATATGCTTCGTTGAGTTGCATTAATGCTAATTGATGATATTTGGAATCTTCTTTCGGTGCTACAATTGGTGTTGGTTTTACAACAGCCGTTCGAGTTTGAGGTTTCGGAATTTTCACAGGCTCCGGGGGTTTTACAGCTTCCAATTTCTTTTTTTCCACATTTTCTTCTTCCAACCGCTTCTCTTCTCGGACCCCTGAAACCATGTTTTATAGATGAAAACAAAATTTTTTGGTTAACTCAATTTTTAAATGTTTCAGGAACACATTTTCAGAGCAAAAAAAACTGATTCAGAAAAATATTCTGAATAAATACAGTTTTTTTCCAGAAATTTCAGCAATGAAAAAATCACTTTTCACTGTAGTTATAGGAATTTCAGCTGTGTTCAGAATAATAGTTGAAAATCTCAATGAATCCAAGTTTTTGAAGTTGTACATCTGGTTTAAAAGTATCAGTGCGTGCCAATATTTTTAAGATTAGCACATTTTTCAGCTTTCAAAGGGTTTGTTCCAGTTCATTGTAAGTTTTTGGCAAATTTTTCTACTACTTTTTATTATGGTCCGTGAATTAAGCCAAATATAGTTTTTTTTTTTCCACGAGCAGAAAGCTAGTTAAAAATCAACAAAAACGAACACGTTTGTTCGTTGAGCGAGAAAATGTGCTCTATTGCGACTACGTGGGTCTGTTTTTTTCGAATTTGTTTTTTTTTTTTTTTGAAAAAAGTTGCTCACAATATGCAAAATTTCGTTTTTATTAATTTTTTGAAAAATATTTCTAAAAACTCACATGCCATAAATTTGAACATATCAAACCATTCTCTAAAATCCTCTTCTCCAACTACACAAAACTTCATCACCTGAAAAAATACAAGTTTTTTCATCGGACTTGAAGAAAAATGAATTCTCACATTCTCAATATGCTTCTCATTCACAATATGTTTCGCGACTGCCGACGGCACGTGATGAAACGGAAAATCACACCAAATACAACGATCTCGATCATGCTGAAGATATTTGAATATTTGAAAAAAGGCTCCGCAACGTTTTGAAACCGCGACATTTCGAAACCGGACTTCTAAAAACCAGGTTCACTTTTAAGAATATGTATTGAAATTTCCAACCAAAAGGTTTTCAGGGTTTTCAGGGACCAAAACAGAGCTGAACCCAAGTTTTCATCTATTTTAGCTCCACATTTGACTGACCCAGATTTTGATGAAACTTTCATAAAAAGGGTTATTGGGTATGGTGAAAAGAGATGTACACGAAGTTTTCACCAATTTTAGTTCCAATATTGGATCCAGACGACAACATACAATTTCGTAGTTTTTTTTGTAACTGTTGATAGGTTTCGATATTATAGTTTTGGAAAGTTAATTTTTGGTAAACACTGGACTTCACCATGTTTTTCATCATACCCAATAACTCCTTTTCTGAAAATTTCATCAAAATCGGGGTCAGTTAAATTTGGAGCTAAAATAGGCTGTTTTGGTGCAAAATAAACATTACCATCATGTTCGCCATCCCTGAAAACCTTTTGGTTGAAAATTTCAATACATGTTCTCATATATAAAAACGGGAGCCACCTGGTGTTATGCAGGGGTTCTAACTTTTCTGAATATTTTGGATAAAAGAGGTCTCTTTTGAAAATCAGCTAATTATGTAATTCGGGGCACACAAAAACGGGGCCATGAGCAAGAAAACCTGATTTACCACAGTTTATTACTCAAAAATTGATTTAATAAAAGTTTTCATGGCCCTTTTAGCGTTCAAAGTAGTCTAGAACCCATTTTTCGGCACCATATTATCTCAAATGTGACATTTTCGAAAAAAAACTATTTTTTAGGATTTTTCGGGTCGGAGGGGTTCTAACTTCAGTTTGCCAATGGGGGACCTTTTTATGTATGAACATATTTCGTTTTTGAGTAAATATTTAGAAAAAAAAATGGGAACCAACTCATCGCTTACAAAAAGATTTTTTTCAACAAAAAAAAGGAGATCCCTGAAAACCTTTTGGTTGAAAATTTCAATACATGTTCTCATATATAAAAACGGGAGCCACCTGGTGTTATGCAGGGGTTCTAACTTTTCTGAATATTTTGGATAAAAGAGGTTTTAACTTTTGAAAATCAGCAAATTATTAAAACATAAAATAGGAGCCATGAACAAAAAAATCTGATTTACCATAGCTTATTTCTCAAAAAGTGGTTTAACAAGAGTTTTCAATGTACTTTCGACGTCTAAAAAAAACCAGAATCCATTTTTCGGCACCATATTAACTTAAATGTGACATTTTTCAGAAAAAAAAAAACCTCGTTTTTGAGATGAGTGGTTCTGATTTTTTGGGTTTTTAATGTCGGAGGGGTTCTAATTTGAGTTTACCAATGGGGGACCTTTTTATGTATGCATGTTCTTCAAAATAAACCCGGTTTTTAGAAGTTCGGTTTCAATTCGTCACGGAGCCAAAAAAAAATCAATAAATCCTACTCGATTAGCCAAAGGCGAGAAAATCTCATCAAACTCTTCGACACGTGTACTTTCCACTTTCTCACGCAGTTCGGCAAACTTCTTCAGGACAATATTTTCTGTAAAAATAGGGGTTTTCAAAAAACAAAACAAAAAAGTTTTTTTTCTGGGGACTTACTCTGCAACTTGCGATACTTCATAAATAATTGATTATCAATATTCGCATATAACAATGGTATCGGGGCTAATGGATATTTTTGTGAAACCAAAGTTTTCTCGAATAAATCTTCCCAATATTTCAAATCTTGTTTGCTGATTCCAAATGGTTTCAACTGAAATTTTTTATTTATTTTAGCCTAAAAAATTAATTTTTCAAACGAACATTTTTCAAATGCTGATGTGAGAAAATATGGTGAATAAGCCTTCCGGACATTGGCAAATAGTGTCCTTCTTCACGATTCTTATAACATACCGTGCAGTAGAACTGAAAATAATACTTTTTGGCTGTAAAAGTAGACTATTTCAGCTGATCATTTTTGAAGAGCTCACTCAAAGGTGGGGTGCGAGGAGTTAACAAGTTGCTCTTAAAAGAAATAGCACATTTTTTGGCTCCGGGACATTTCGAAACCAGTTGAACTTAATTTTAAAAAAATGATTCAGATTTCGGTACCAAAGATTTTCGGGTACGCCAAACACGATGGTGATGTTTATGTTTCACTAAAAATGAGCTGCACTTGAGTTTTCCCCTATTTTCCCTATATTTAATAATTATTCATTGTTAGAATGCTGATTTTGTTACTAAAGCTCAGTAAAGTGTTAGACTTAAAACAGGTACAAACTAGAGTGAAACTCTATTTTGGTTCAAAATAAACATTACTCAAATAACGTTTTTTCGGAAAATTTCATCGAAATCTGGGTTACTCAATTTTGGACCTGAAATAGGGGAAAACTCAGGTGCAGTTCATTTTTGGTGAAAAATGAACATCGCTAATCCTTTGGCACCAAAATCTCAACCATTTTTTTTGTCAAGTTTTCGAAATGTCCGGTTTCGAAATGTCCCGGAGCCCATTTTTTTAGAGCCCATTATTCGCAAATTAGACTTCTCGATAAAAAATCCTTTGAGGGGAATGTATTTTTAAAAATCAGTTTTTTCTATTAAGATCAACTGATCAACTCGATGAGCTGCTCATTTCAGCTTCTCGCTCAGAGTTTTGAGAACTTAAAAAAAAAAAACTCTTATTTCGAAAAATGCCTCATTTACAGCTCGAGGTGACAATTCAAACATTTGAAAATTGTTAAGGTTATGTTTGAGCCAAAATAATCTGAAAACGACATTTGGAGCTGATAGTCAAACATTCAGATATACTCAAGGCATCATTTAAATTGTTCTATAAAAATCTCAAAATTCTGAGCGAACAATTAAAATGATCAGCTCGCCGAGCTCATTTTTGAGAAGCTAGAAAGCTTGTATGTATTCTCACTTTATTTTTGCCCATTATCGAGATATAACAAGTTCGTTTCACTGGATTTCTGACAGTTATTTTGAATTGGTTCCATTTTTCATCAATTTCTTTTTCTGAAACAAATATTGTTCGATTTTGTTAATGAAAATTGCTTAAAAACCTACCATCTGTCATCAATTGGTGATTTTCGAGCGGTTTATCGAGCAATGGAACGCGTTTTTGTGGTTTTGGTGATACTGGAATGTTGACAGGTTTGTTTTGAGCCGCTGAAAATTGGGAAAGTTATTATTCGGAAACCCTGAAAGCCTAACAAGGGAGGTTCGCGAGCTGTTACTTTCAACTTTATCTTAAAATTTGTATACTTATAGAGTTCGGCCTCCTGATCATCATGCTATATTTTTTATCCGCCGGAAAATTTTGGGAAAAAAGTTATGAAAGATCAAAGTTATTTAATGACCATTTTCGAGGAAAAAAATGAGGAATTTACCATTGAAAAATGTTCACGTGAGTACAAATTCATTTATTCCCTTTGATGCCCTTATTTTATAACAGTTATGAATTGTAATGGGAAAGTGTTTAAAAATTCATAACTTTTTTCACAAAAATTTCCGGCGGATAAAAAATATACCATGTTGACCGGGAGGTCAAATTCTATAGGTGTACGAATTTTGAGAAAAAGTTGAAAGTAACAGCTCGCGAACCTCCCTTGTAAAACAGTTCTTTCCGGACAAAAATACGTTTCAAAAATTGTTTATTATTTGTAAAGTTTAAGGAGCAATTAGTTAAAGTATATCTGAAGGTTGAAAATTGGAGTAATAATAGGAATTAATGAATTCTATACATTTTCAGAAAATTAGTTTGGATTAAATGTGTTCGAGTCCAATTAAAAAACGGTTCAGTCGTAAATAACAGGTAAAACAATATATTTTTCATACAATTTCAACCATTTAAGGAATATTTTCGAGCATTCGAAGCCGGCTTAGTTTTTCACAAATCGATGCTACCGGGGTACTGTGGTTTAAGTTTTACCACTTGAGAATAAGCTTCCCAGAATGATGCAACAATGAAATAAAAAGTTCGATGGGGTAGTTTTACATGTAGTGCGAACTTCACATTGAAAATCATATCTAAATTCCACTTTCAGAGGGGAAACTTAAAGATTATCAATAGAGCACGTTTTACCGATTTGTGGAAGGCTAATAGCCCGGTCACATCGAGGGCTAATCTTCTTTTAAGCAAAACTAGGCTTGTAAAAAAATCGCCCGTTTGCCTTTTCGCCCGTTTGCACTTTCGCCCTTTCGCCCGCGCCCGTTTGCCTGTTCATTATTGTTAATAACGTTATTGCAACAAAACACGTGACACAAATCGGGCGAAAGGGCGAACGGGCGAAAGGGCGCGGGCAAAAGGGCGATCGGGCGTTAGGACGAACGGGTAAACGGGCGAACGGGCGTTTCATGTAGCGGGCGAAACGGCCGCCCGTTTGCCCGATTTTACAACCCTAAGCAAAACGAAGATTTTTCATGGGTTTCTCTCTTTTATCGTTAAAAATTAACAATAATTTGATATTCTTCTCTAAAAAATTATTTATTCAGGTTTTTTCAACGAAAAACTATGTACCACCGAAAAAATTTCCTCTCATAATAAAAATCAGAAAAATTCTTGATTTTAACATCAATTTTGTGTTAAAACAAATTCAAAATCCTTTTTTTTTGTCAAAAATTCGCTAAAAAATACCTTTCACTGGTTTTTGCACTTGTTGCTTCTCCTCCTGCTTCTCAACAATCACAGGTTCTGTTTGAGGAATCATCACCGTTACCACTTCCTTCTGCTGAGGAATCGCCACCGGTAGCACCACCTTCTGTGGCATAACAACATCCACTGGTCGTGGATTATCCTGCTTCTGCGCGTTAGTCAACAGCTTCGTCCATAATTTCACATCCGAATGGCGCATTCCGCGTTTCATCATATGTTTTTTGTGCTCCGGAGAGAATACGTGGGTAGCAATTGCGACCGGATTCGAGAAACAAGAAGCTGGAAGTTGACAAGCATGACATGTCCCATGTTTGTTATATTCCATCAAAGATGCGGCAGCCGTGTTGAAGTTCTTCGCCGTCACCGAATCCCACATTTTATTTAGCTTTTTGAAACATTCTTCCCGCCTGGCCGGATTGACGTCTTGACGACTTTCACCAATGTCAATTAACGGGATTCGGGGAATATCTAAAATTGAAATACTTTCTTTGTTGATCTTGTCTTATACTTACTTCTCTTCAACTCATTTTTAGCTTTCTTCACTTTATGCAATCCTATTTCACTCATCCAAACTTCGGCATCATCAGAAGAGAAACCATAGGTGAGAAGAGCCAGTCGATGCTCCAGAGTAAGACAATGCTCGATGACTGTAGATGGGACAAGAGGGATAATTGATGAATTGTTGTTGCATCCGAAACCACATTTTGCCTGCAAAAATAAATTGGAAACTGTGAAACAAAATTTTAGCTTTTGTCATTGAATCTTCAAGTGCATTTTCTGAAAGTTGATTTTGGATGAAAATTGATTTTTGTTCGCTTTGCTTAAAGGGTTATGTGTGCTCTACTGAACTGTCTGTTTCTTTTCTTCCTCTCTATTTTCAACACACATTCAGTTGTTTGTAAAATTCGGCGGTGGCGAATTTTGCAGACAACAGTTTTTGATTTGGTATTTCACAGTTCACTTTTAAAGTTTTTTGTGCATTTTTCTAGAAGTTTTTAACCGATAATTTATATAAAAGTTATCAATTATTGAATATTCCTCGTTCAAAACAGTGTTTTAACTAACTTTCACTACAATTTTCGACTTTTTTCGCGAAATTGTTCAAAAAATCACGGGTTTTCTATATTTTTAAATATTATTTGGATGAAAATGAGCATCATCTTTGAAGTATTGGACTTGAAATTTCTGGATTATTGGATTATCAATAGAGCGAGTTTAACATTATATATATTTTTTGATTCTCGAATGACTTATATGAGATTTGATTGGATTTTCGCACTTTCCAGAACCTCGATCATTTAAAAATAGTATTTTCAATCAAAAATTTAGAAAAAATCGAGAAAATTCGGCTTATAATTATAAAATTTTTGATTCCTAATTGATTGATAATTCAAAAATAGTATTTTCATTCGAAAATTTAGGAAAATCAATAAATTTCAACTCACACTTCCAACCTTCTTCAACATTGCCTTAATTTTCTCCGATTCATTGAATTCCTTCTTATCAACCTCATTAAACCTGTTTTCCAACCGAATCAGCAATTTCTCCCTTCGATTCACATCCACAAATTCATCGATATTCTCCGATTTTCCGAGTAATGGAATTGATGCGATTTTTGGTGATGATGGTGTGGTTGTGGTGATGGTTGTCTTCAACTCATTTCTCATGTCATGCAATGTTTGGCACCAAAAGTTATACTCATTTTCGTAGAATCCATGTTGTTTTAGTTTCGAGTAGTGTTCAGATGAGGTGAGATGAATGAGAATCGCGTATGGTTGAAGCAACAGTTTTCGATCGCAAAGAATGCAAGAGTTCTGAAAATGAGTTCACGTTAAACTTTTTTGAACTTGCCTATTTTCCAGAATTTTGTTTTAATTTCAAAAAATGAGGGGATATCTTGACGAATTGAACAAACTTCTTTGCGTGGCATATGGATTTTTTCAAAGTTTGAGAATCTCAAGGTTCGATTCCCATAAATGCTCTTAATCAGAATCACCGTAAGAAATCGATTAACATGCTGATTCTGATTCGTTCGATTTTCTGTGAATTAATTGATTACTAGGATTTGCCAGTTACGGGCAGGGTTTTCTGTGAATCTAGATGGAGTCTTGTCGAGGTTCGATATAGGGCCTGATAAAGTTCTTCACTGGCCTAAAGCGAGTTAGATACATGGCTTTAAAAAGGTCCAATATATCCCTAAAAATCTGTTACTGGACCTAAAGAGTAGAAAGCCTGAGAAAATCCGGTACTAGGCCTAAATAGGTTGGACACAAGGTCCAGAATGGTTCGATTCAAAACCTAAGAAAGTCCGATAGAGTGATATAGTGGCCGCTAGTGAGCCTAAGAAGGTTGGATACAGGGCTCAAAATGGTCTGATAAAAAAACAGGGTCCAACTCAGGTTAGTTGAAAGGTCATAAAGTTCGATAAAACTTGAAAAAGGTCTAGATAAATCTGAAACAAGTCTGAAATGAGACCGATATAAGGCGGGAAAATGGTTCGGACCTGTGTTCAATCGAAGGCTAAAGGACCTGTACATGATCCAAAAAGTTTCTACAGGTCTGATACGGGACCCAGAAGAATCACTACAGGGCTTAAAGATTCCTTATGAGTTGAGCATGGTATATAAACCGCAAGTGTCATCATTGAGCCTTGATTTTCATTGTTCTTGTTCACATAATGAACAGTATCAAAATTTGGTTTGAACTCGCTGCAGAAAAAAGAAAACATTTGTTCGAATTTCGGATCCCACACCGTTCCCACAGACTTTGTGCATTTGTGCGTCGTTTGTGATGTTTTGTTGACAACCGTAGCGTTATTATTTTATTGAACTTTGTTCGGTAAAAAGCAAAGACAGTTTTTTATGGTTCTGATGTTATGCAAGAAATATTTACACTTTCCTAGACAATATCCGTTTTCAATTGATGCTCAAAAAGTCCTACAAAGAAAATTAAAAATATCTCTGTGTGTATTGGAGCGCATTTGCCCGCGTGCCCTAGAATTCAAAATTTAAGGCTAGATTTTCTTTTTGCTCAGCTCATAAGGAATCTTTAACAGTTATTGGTGTGAGATTCAAAAGCTGCTCCTTTGATATTCGATTTTAGATAAATTTTGTACTTTTACCACAGTAGAACAAAACTAGACATAAACGCTTAAACTCAATAAAAAACCTATTATTTACCGGATATCCAACAGCTTCAAAGAACGCATGGAAAAATCCATCCTTCTCATTGAACTTATTCTCATCAACCTTCTGAAAACACTTTTTCAACGCATCTCCATTGTTCCACTTTTTTCTTCCCGTCAATTTCTCGTCATTCGGATCAAAAATCAATGGAATTCTATTCTTCCACACTCTCGCTTCTAGAAAAACATGATTTGTTGGCTGAAAAATTGAAAATGCTCACTTTGAATAGCTTGACCTTTCCGTTTCGCGACGGCGTTTGTTACAATTTTTGACGGTTCTGATTGATTCTGTATTTGTGGTATGGATTTCGATGTCGATGTCGTTGTTTTCTCGGTTTTATTGATCCGATCTCCGAATTTTTGCAAAATTTGACACCAGAAACTGTACTCAACTTCGTAATATCCAAATTGTTTCAAGTTTTTCAAATGTTCATCAGATGCCAAATGAGATATGATTGAGTAGGGAAAACGGGCAAGCTTCGTATTATTGCACATTGCGCAGGAATTCTGGAAATTGTTGGGGTTTTCAGATAAGGAGCCTTAGAATAGAATACTGCGCATGATTTTAAATTTCAAAAAAAAGTTTTTCAGAGCTTTATATCGAATCATTTATTGAAAAGAAGAAAAATAAAACATTTAAAAAAATCCTTAAATTGTTGTACTTTGAAATTCTTCCAAAAAATTGATTGTTGAGAGTCGATCTCCCGCAAGAGAGACGCTTCACGAGCTTCACAAAATAGAATGTTTAACTTACAGGGTTCAGATCAAATTTTTCCAAACAAGAACAATTTAAACAAGATAAATCAATATTACTTTTACTGTTTCAAATTTTTACTAAAATGCGCAATTATGAAATTTAATCGCTATAAATTCTAAACTCATTTACATTCAAAAATTGTTTTGAGATTTTCGACGTGACCTACGTTATTCGATAGGGTTTTATACGCTTATCAACATCCCATATTCAGTTTTAGCCAAGTGCAATTCTCAACAATACGCTATATGGTAACTTTTCATCCTGATAATTTTAAAAGAACGTTACTTTTATATCAAAATGAATAATTAAAAAACCCCAATGTTCTGATAAAGCATAAATTTTAAAAAATGAAAAATTCACTGGAAAATTAATTATATAACGTTATATGTGTTTTATTTTTCTATTTTGCTCCCAGTTTTTTCTAGTGTATCCGAAATTCGAGGTTTACAGCAAAAATAAAGGTTCCAGGGTTGTTTTTCGTACTTGATTATCCTATTATTGATTATCCTAAATCTTTTTTTTTTTTAAATACAAATAAAATTTGTAGTAAACTTCAGTTTCTCTAAATTTTAAAGTTTACAGCTTCAGTTTTTAAAATTGTCAGCGGACATAAATGTTCTAGGGCTCATCTTTTTCGCGCTGAGTTATCCTATAGTTATGAGCTAACCCTTATTATCGATTTTATAAATGTTTTCTCGCTTTCGAGCTGAAAATTTTGGAGCTGAAATTCGTGGTTGATCAAAAATGAGCACACTATCAAATGACATATTTCTCATCGAAAATCTCCTTTTTTTTGTTGAAAAAAATCTTTTTGTAAGCGATGAGTTGGTTCCCATTTTTTTTTCTAAATATTTACTCAAAAACGAAATATGTTCATACATAAAAAGGGTACCCCATTGGCAAACTGAAGTTAGAACCCCTCCGACCCGAAAAATCCTAAAAAATAGTTTTTTTCGAAAATGTCACATTTGAGATAATATGGTGCCGAAAAATGGGTTCTAGACTACTTTGAACGCTAAAAGGGCCATGAAAACTTTTATTAAATCAATTTTTGAGTAATAAACTGTGGTAAATCAGGTTTTCTTGCTCATGGCCCCGTTTTTGTGTGCCCCGAATTACATGATTAGCTGATTTTCAAAAGTTAGAACCTCTTCCACACAAAATATCCAGAAAAGTTAGAACTCCTACATAAAACCAGGTGGTGTCTCTTTTTATGTATGAATATGTTCCGACCTCATAACTTTCATTTAAACCTTTTTTGTTGCTTTCTTCAATAATTTTGACAGAAAATATTTGATCTTTTGCATCTTCTCATTTTTTAAATCCACTAACCGGATATCCAATTTCTTCAAAAAACAACGAAAAGAATTCTCCATGTTTATTCACCGCCATCTCATCAATTTTCGCCACCAACGCCACCAATTTACTTCCACTTCGAAATTGATTTCGTTTCCCGCCAAGTGACTTATCATTCGGGTCAAACAGCGGAACTCGCTTGTTGAATGTGCTAGCTCCTGAAAAAATCTTACTTTTTCAAAAAAAAAAAAAAAATGAACATACGTTGTTTAGCTAGAGCCAAAGTCGGATTGGCGGCCAGAAATCGATCTTGCCAATATTTGATGGCTTTTTTCGATGCACCATGTTTCGCGAGTTGTTTACGATGTTCATCATTGAACATGTGTTGAATAACGAGTTGCGGATTGAACGGGGTGAAGTTACAATATTCACATTTTACCAAACTTTCGGGAGTTTTTGCGAGATCCTTGAATTTTTCGATAATTTCGGGTTTGTTTTCCCAAGGAAGTGGGGCCATTTGACGAAGTTCCAGGAAAGCGTTGTTGAGATCTTCTCCTGGAAAAAGATCGATGACTTTTTTGAGCTTGAAAAACATTTTAATTGATTTTTTTTGTTGAATCTCAGTATTTTTTTTCGGTAGTTCAATTTCCGAGATCCCATTACTTCTGAAAAAATCTAATTTCGCATACAATTCCGGGAGTTTTAGTTCAAAATTCAGGTTCTATTGGGAATATGCATGTTTTTGGGGGGACCATTTTCAACACATACGTATTTTACGTTTCAAAATCAATACATGTGAATTTTTAAAGTTGGGAGGGAGCTTCTAGGTCTGTCATCTCTTCAATCATGCAAGATTGTCTTAAAACATTTTTTTAGAAACGTAATTTTTTTCGACGGAGATCGAAGAAAGCGTTGTTGAGATCTTCTCCTGGAAAAAAAAATGGATGATTAGGGCTGGGACAGTGAATCAGAAGCAATATGTTTTTTTCGCTAAAGTGTTGTCTGAAAAACTTTAAACACAAAAACATCAGTGAGACCAGCAAGTAAAAATTTCTCAGGTCAGGTGTACACATTTTAAGAAGCGAATCTCCCTTCTAAATTGTTAGTTCTGCTCTCTCAAAAGAAGCATAGACTTTACTCAGGTCCTTGTGCTTCTTCACAAAAAGAGATTTTTTGAGCAAACTCCAATGCTCACTTCTAATTTTAACAAAAAAAATGCAACACGTTTTGAAGTTCAGTTTTGAACAACAACTTGAATGCTGTTTTTTCTAAAAAATCACTGAAATTCGTCAACCTTCTCAGTTTTTAGATGAATAATATGACAAATGCCAAGTTTTGTCGCTCTAGCATTCATCGCGTTTTCAGAAACTTCCACAAAGGAAGAAATTAAGATTTTCAGCGCTCTAATTTCAAATTTAATGTGAAGTTCTGTAAAAGTATAACATGATACTTCACAGTATTTCAAAATCTTCAAAATACAAATAAAAAACTAAAAATCGAAAACCGGTCGTTCAGAAATAGGGTGAACTTTTGAGAATATGTGTAGAAATTTTCAAACCTACAGGTTTTAGGGTATGGCGAACATCATGGTGATGTTTATTTTTCACCAAAACAGAGGTGTACTCAATTTTTACCTATTTTAGGTTCAAAATTGACAAAACCAGGACGACAACATACAGTTTTGGATGAGATTGTCAGAAAATCTATTGTTCATCAAAAATCAACTTTTATAATATCAAACCTCACCAATACTTCACTTGATAAGAAAACCATTACGGAATTGTATGTTGTCGTCTGGGTCAATCAATTTTGGACCCAAAATAGGTTAAAACTTGGGTACAGCTCTGTTTTGGTGCAAAATGAACATCACCACGATGTTCACCATACCCGAAAACCTTTTGGTTGAAAACTTCTACACATATTCTTAGAAGTTCAGAGCCAATTCCCCACTAACCAAAAATCAAATCCTCGTCTCCATTCGTTCTTTGAAACATGGGCAATAGTTTAATCTTCTGACTCGCCGGTGAATTCCTCTCAAAGCTCACAAAAACATTTTTATCCTCATCAAGCCGCACACTTTTCTTCCTGCTCCGCTGTACAGGAACCACCTCTTCTTCAGGTTCATTATCCGACGATGAGAAATCATCGATTTGATTCGCATTTGGGTTGAGATCGGTTATTCGGCGGAATGGATGTCGATCACCGTAAAGCTTTTGTAAAACTTCGAGTTTGTATACATCAAATGGGGCTCCAGGGCCATCGGAAATATGTACAGTGTCGGTTTTCAGAATGCGCCCAAACTCATAAAGACTTTCAATTTGTTGCAAGTTGAACTCTCTGAACATTTCAAACTCAAAATCTATTTTTTCTTAATTTCAAAAACTCACAAATCACTATCATCCAATTTAAATCTTTGCTGATGAAAATCCATTCAACTCTTCAAAAACCAACCAAATCTAATACTCATTAATTCAAACTTTTTCGGAGATATTAGTAATCGCTTGTTAAAAACGAGTGGAATTAGTAGGACTTCACACTTTTAATTTCATTTTCAAGAAAATCAATAATTTATTTCATTCTACTAAAAATCTCAACACATCCACGAATTAGCCACGGGCAGACGAGGTCGGAATAAATGCACATTGAGCCGATGCCAATTGTGAAGAGGATGATTGCCTGGAAAGAAAAATGAGAAAATGATTTTGTTTGTTGGTTATCAATCATATTTATCAATTGAAAAGAAAAAGAAAACAACGTTCTAAAGTATTGCTTTTTCAAATGAAAATCATGAGGTTAACGAAATTTCATTGAATTCTTTCTGCATAAATAGCAAAAGCTTCCTTCGCAGATATGTTAAAAATTCAATAGCTATTTACCACGCCATTACTGTAACTTCAATTTTCAGCACATAGCATTTGTACAGATTGAAAACATTGTAAGCAGGAGCGATTATAAAGTTTTAATAAACCCGAAAACTTTGAAATATCAAACAAGAGAGCATGGTAAAACAATACTGATAACAGAATGAGTAATAATTAATCGGCTCCGCGACGTTTAAAAAACGGGTTCACTTTTAAGAATATGTATTTAAATATTCAGCCAGTAGATTTTCGGGTATGGCGAATATCATGGTGATGTTTATTTTGCACCAAAACGAAGCTGCACACAAGTTTTCACCATTTTTAGTTCCAATATTGACTGACACTGTACCCAAGTATGTGAAAACTTGGTTACAGCTCTGTTTTGGTGCAAAATGAACATCACCACGATGTTCGCCATACCCGAAAACCTGTTGGTTGAAAATTTCTATACATATTCTTAAAAGTGAACCCAGTTTTGAAACGTCGCGGAGCCAATTAATCATATACTCTGTAAAAATAAATGCTTGACTCAAACGATTCTCTGTTAGTTTTCCAATTTTCAGAACCTAAAAAAATGCTGCCGAATTTCGCCGTAATATACATTTGAAAAAATAAATCAATCAATGCTCTATTTTTCTTTTCTGGATTACGGAGCCAACAAAAAACATATCTGAGCGAAAGAAAAGGGGACACATGTAGTGCTTTTCAGTTTTCAGCTCGAGTTTATTGATTTTTTTCGTGCCAGAATGGGTAAACAATTGTTTGTACTAAAAGGCATCTACAACCTCATAGCTTTAGCTTTAAACTCACTGAAACAGAAAAAAATGTTGTGCTCATTTAAAAAAATGTATTTTCTTCGCTGAGCTCAAAATAACTCACTCTTGCAATAAATGCTCCAATCGTATCAATAGTGAAAACATCCGGAACATCGGGAAACTGACTTTCGAGAACTCCAAGAATCGGAAACGCCGGCACAACGGCTCCAACCGTCAAAATCAATAAGAGCAATGACCCGAAGAAGTTGTTCATTCTGTAAAAAAAAGTTTTTTTTTCGATTTTATAAAAACTTTTGCGATGTTCAAAGCTGGAAAAAACGAGAAAAAAAAAGCGAAAAAAAAACGTTCAAAGCACTCTCTCTGTTTCACACACTATTTCGTTTCTTCGCGTCGAGACCTTTAACAGTACTCTCGAAATAGCGTGTGAAACAGAGAGAGTTGGACTTGAACTTTAAACGATTTTTATTCGTGATTTTTTGCTTTTTTTCAGCTTTGGACATCGCATTTAATCTTACCTAACTATAATCTATGTTTTTTCTACCTGGAATTTTTAATTTTAATTTTTGAAAACAAGATTTTTAAAAAAGATAAAATTCATGCGATATGATACACGATTCGATATTTCGTTGTAAATAGATGCTTCAAAACATGATAATTATGAAAGGAATGTTTTTGACTGTCTAGAAAAATGCAGAAATGGCACACGATCAAAGGTTGAAAATTAGCAGCTAGTATTAAATCTGAAAAAAATACACTCTTAAAAAATATATGAAAAATATCCGCTAACCTCTAAAAACATTAATAGCAATCAATTTCGTCTAATAATTAATAGTCTTTTTGATCGAATCAAATACTCGTGTTACAGTTGGCATATAGAATGGTTCATGTACATGTGGGAATGGTGTGTCGAATCCGCAAACCCGGTCGATTGGTGCTTCGAGATTGAGGAAGCATCGTTTTTGAATTGTTGAGGCGATTTCGGCTCCGAAACCAGATGAAATTGGGGCTTCGTGAGTGACGATGAGGCGCCCAGTTTTTTGAACACTCTGGAGAAATATTTCTTGATTATGTAAGAACATTTCATGATAAATATCGATTTTATTTCGATAAATAGAGTCAACGAGGACGTTATTCTAAATGGAAAACCCTTAAAATTTGTTTCAAAGCCGCGCAAAGTAGAAAAATGTATAATTTTCGACATTTAAAGATTAGCGAATTGTTCATTTTTCAAGGTCAGATAAGGCGGAATTTCGGAGAATACAAATACAAACTTCAAATATTGATGACGTGCATTTCACGAAAAATTATCAAAAACCTATGGATATATCAATTTTCAACAATTTTTAATACGAAAAATTGAAGAAATTGTGTTTAAAAACCTAAAAGTTCCAGATTTTGTCATCGAAAAAGTTTTTGGAAGAGAAAGCTGAATTTTAAAAATAAAAACGCTCACCTCAACAATATGATCTTCATCCCATGGTTGAATAGTTTGCAAATCAATAACCTCTACATCAACGTCCAACTTCTCTTTCGCCATTTGTGCCGCTTCCAAAGCTACATGTACTTGAGTACCCCACGCGACAAGTGTAACATCTTTTCCAGTTCTGATGGTTTCTGCTTTACCAAGTGGTAAAACATAGTCTCCGTTTGGTACATCTTCAGCGGCAAGGCGGTAGAGAATCTGATATTCATTAATTTTGGTGTGATTTTAATACTTTTAAAAAATTTACCTTTGGTTCAAAGAAAATACATGGATTCGGATCACGAATACAGGCTAACAAGAGTCCTTTAGCTTGAATTGGGCCTCTTGGCACAACAATTTTCAATCCAGGAGTGTGTGTGAAGTTAGCTTCAGGACTTTGTGAGTGATACAATGCACCGTGTCCGACAGCTCCCCAAGTAGTTCTAACAGTCAGTTTACCACAGTTGAATTGATTTCCACTTCGATATCTGAATTTGGCGGCCTCGTTGACGAGTTGATCATAGGCGGGGAAGATGTAGTCGCCGAATTGAATTTCGGCGATAGCCGTTGCACCGGCGGCGGCGAGTCCGATACCGAATCCAGCGATACCTTGTTCGCAGAGCGGTGTGTTGAAGACGCGATCTTTGCCGAATTTGTTTTGAAGATCGAGACTGCATCGGAAGACACCTCCGAAGGCGACATCTTCACCGAAGAGAACTGCTGAATCGTCGGTCTCCATTGCAATCTTCATGGCTTCGTTGACCGATTGCATCAAGTTCATTTTTGTGGTTCCAACTAAAAAATATCGTTGGTTTTCCGAATCGTGTTCAATTTTTGAATATCTGTCATAGACTTGCCGTATTATAATTTTTCAATTAAAAATACTTTGCAGAATAAGGCAAACATGCAATCTTAAGTTTCATAGGGTAATTTCACACGTATAATTTTAATTCAACATTATTAAGAATAAAGAGCTGCTCATACAATGTACCGTTCTCTATTTTATAGGACATGTACAAATTCATCGAGTAAATAGTAAAACGCGATCTATTGATATAGTTTTGAAACTTTATTTTGGATTTTACTTGTGGAAAATGAATTTTTATTGAACTTTATTCAAAAAAAAAAGACAGTTTCAATAACAATTCATATTTCTTCAATTGATATTGAACTCAAACACTAGTTATTAATAGTTTTTTTTTAGAAAACTTCAAAAATAATGTTTCAGGACTTTTTCAAATTTTCAGACTTAAATAGGGAATTCAGACTATACAATGTTCTTTTCATTTTACCCCTGAACATGTTAGATCTATCAATACGGTTTAAAAAAAGTATTTTTGCTCTAATGAACTACGGCGACATTAGAAAAAATTTATCGCATAAATATTAAAAAAAACTCAAATTTAGAAAACTTACCATTTTCTAATCCAGTTGGAAGCGCTGCTGATGGTTGGAATGTGAAATGCGCTTTTCCTCTAGCAAATTCTTTTGTAATTCTCGCCGAAGATGACAAAAGCAACCGACAATTCATCTAAAAAATAATGAAATTTCTGGATAAAATATTTTTTCAAGTATAAAAATTGCTCATAACAATTTTCAGAATAAAACAAAGTTTTTTTTTCACAAAATGGATATTCATGATAATAATAAACAAGAATCAGGATGGGAAAAAACTACCGGTTAGAAGAAAAACACTCTCCAAAACGGAGAAAACAAGAAACATGTAGCAATAATATAATCATGAAAACCCAAGGAGAAAGAGAAAAAAGGAAAACAATTAAAAGTGTCGTCTTTTAATCTTCGTCGGAATCAAGATTCTCAACATCTTCGTCAATGTCGAAAAGATCTTCGTTGATTGCCATTTTGTTAAGAGCTGGAAAACAATGAAATGAGAGAGCTCAAGAGATCAAACAATCAATAGTTTGCTAAACTTTTTTCTAGTGCTTGTCAGAAACGAAGACGATAAGCGGTCTCGACCTTGATAAAAGATGGGAGAGAGAAGAGAAATGGATGGGAACAGACCACGTGGTCGATTTTTTAAAGAAAAAGAATAAATAAATCGGAAAAAGAGTCATGTTTTGGAGGAGTTGAAAATGTAATACAAAGAAAAATTTTAAATTACTGAAAAGCAAGTTGTGCCAATCTGCTTCATCATTATTCAGCATCATTACGTTTTATTAAGTTAAAAAGACTGAAACGTTAACATAGGAAGCAAACATTCAAATTTTATGTTTGAAACGTATTTTTTTGCCAAGAAAAAGTAACACGAAAAACTGATATATAGGAGAATAAAGTTTTCAGCATGTTTCGAGCTAATATTTTTTGAATCCTAGCTTAAGGATAGAAATGTTTGTTCAAGTGAAAGCGCCCGGTATAATGTACCAAAATTTGAGACTTCTAAATAACGGAATTTGGATATATAATGTATGGACTAACAATCACGGATTTTTAATAAAAAAAAGAAATATGATAGTTGAAACATAACTTATCCTGTTATCACTTTACGTAAATAACTTAGAACAAAAATCCGTGGATTTCAACCGAAATTGATAAAAACAAGAGCTTCTGCGTGATGAAAATCTATTTTTGTTTATATTGTGACTTTTGAAGTTGCCTGAAACTCCCATAAACGGTATTTTGAATATATGTTGATTTTTCTTTCCTCTTCCAAACTTCTTATTGATTTTCTGGTTTTTTTGTCCGTTGAGCATTATTTTTTTTTTCATTTTTTCCGCGAATTATTCATCTTATCTGAAAGTTTTGTTCAAAAAACTGACCTCCAGCCGTAGATTCAACAGCCACTGTTGAGCTGTTCATTTGATCCGTCAATTCATCATCCATTCCATCGAATTTGAAGAAATTGGCGTCGATTTCGAACACCTTCTCGTTCTCCTGAAATAATTTTAATTTTATAAACCAGATCTAGATTCAAAAAAACACAAGAAACATACATCCACCTCCTCCTTCTCCATCTCAATATCTCCCGCCTCGTCGTCATCATCGTTAGCCAAATTGGCATTAAATGTGAACAATTCTCTTCCAGACATTCCATTCTAAAAAAACGCATTTTTTCATCGAAACTAATACAACTGAGTGAGTAACTCACATGTTTTCCAGACTTAATTTTCTCTTTCTTCGCCTTCAAGTCATCCTCCTCTTTTTGCTTTCTCTCTCGTAATTTTTTCTTTTTCCAGGCGATGAAGGTTTGCAGAGTGAGTTTGGTGAGATCTTTCGAGCTCAGAGCAGCACGCTAAAAAGAAAATCAAATGAAAAGGTGAATTTATTGGGATAAATTGATTACCTCTGTCTCTACTAACTCTTCAATACTAATTTCCTCCTCTTTCTGTGCTTCCATGGCTTTTTTGTCCTTTTTAAGAACAAATCCTTCGGGTAAACAATGTTTATACTGACATTTATCACCACCATTTGGACACTCCCAGAACCATCCGTATTTGTTATTTTCAACAGCGTCGATGAAGTATTTGCAAACTATATCAATGGTATTTCCTCCTTTGTTCTTCTTGTTAACAACCTCTGCCAATTTGTTTTCATCCCAATTTTCATTAGTTTCTGAAAAAATAAAATGGTTAGATTGAAAAATTCAATCTAATTAGTTGTTGTGAAACTTATATGTTAATTATTTTATGTCTGACTTCCGACAATTTGATTCTGGGTAATTTTATGATATAATTTTTTAAAATTCCAAAATTACGTTTTACAAGGGACATGAATTTTTCAAACAACTCAAGATATTTAAATAATAGTATATAATTATTTTTTTTGGTACCAAAAAATCGTTTAACACTTTAAAAATAAATTAAAATGATTTAAAATAGAAAATTACGATTTTATAGCCCAAAATTGAGTTTTACAAGGAAAGTGAATTTTTTAGCATCTCAAGATCTACATAATCATATATAATTGATTTTTTCGTATCAAAGAATCCGTTATCACTTAAAAATTGATAGAAAATTATCTGAAAGCTAAAATTACGATTTTCAGAGGCCAAAATGAAGTTTTTCACAGGGGAAAGTGAATTTTTGGCATCTCAAGATCTACATAATGATGTATAATTAAAGTGAAAAATTAACAAACCTTCATCGTCAGCTTCTCTGCTGTCAACATAAAGATTCTTCTTGGCGGTCTTCTGGGCGACTGCCAAATCGTGACTGAACTTGCATTTGGCTCCTTTTCCACAAAGTCCTTGTTTGAAAAACACACAAAGAAGCGATTTCGGATCGACATCTTTCGCAACTTTTTGCTCTACAGGTCGCAACAAATTGGCCATATCCAAAAGTTCATCTTGCTTCTTCTTCTTGTCTTCCTCAGCTTTTCTCACCAAGTCCATACGAGTGTTGTTGTTCCTAACCTGATTTTCGACTTGTTGGACAAACTTTTGGTTCTTGTTTCCTTTCTTGTTCTTCAGACCAAAAGTTTTGTCCTCGATGATTTTCTCCTTCCGCTTTTGCTCGGTTTTCTTACTTGCTTGCTGTTTCGGTGGCATTTTTAAGGCTGAAAATAAAGCTTTTAATTTTTTTTTCCTAAAACAGACAATAAAAAGAAACGAAAGTTACAATTAAAGGACATTTGCAGAAAAATGAAAATGAATTTTAATTTTTTTCGCAAATATTTTATTATTTTCAAAATTAATAGATTCCCAATAGGAAAAGCTGTAAAAAACTTCCAAAAAACTAGGAAAAACTCGAAATGCGCCAGTAGGCAAACAATTTACGCCAGTCCTCGAAGAGTGACACATATTGGATTTTTTATTTTTTTCTTCGAGAAAAACAACTATTTTCATCAAATGTTCGGAAGTATGCGCCGAACAGATGATCCGGGTATATCAGTTGAACCGAATAATGCTTCCCAACAACAACCGGTGAGAATTTAGCTGAGTAATACGTTATAAAGTCGGAATTTCCAGACAATAACCACTGGAATGTCATGGGAGCTACGTGTGCAAAGCTTCATCGGCCTATTTATTCTATCAATAATTGCTTCATTTTGCGTAAGTATTATTCTGAAGTTTCTTAGCGAATCAAGGTATATTTTTAAAGGGTAGCTACTTATTATTACTCACAAAAATCACGGGATTTTGCATAATGACATCGATTAGTGCAATTTTGTCGCTTTCAAGCACTTGTTGTTTGATGGGACCGGTTGGTCAAATCAAGAAAATGTTTGATAAGAGTCGCTGGATTTCTTCGGCTTTGTATATACTGATGATCGTTCTCACATTGATCTCAGGTAAGAAAATTTATGTTGCTAAACAGTTTCAAATTTTGTTCATTTTTCCAGGGCTTGTACTCGAAAACGCCCCACTCGCCATTATATGCACTGCTGGTCAGTACATCGCAATGGCCTGGTATTCTTTGTCCTACATTCCATATGCTCGAGAGGCCATTTCCAGAATTTTGTGCTAAATCATCATAATACTATCTCATTTTCAGATTCATGTCATTTTCGGTTGTGATACTTAAAAGTAGTTTTCTCTCTCTACTTATTGACTTTTAAATTATTGTACATATTGATATTGATATAATTTGATTTGCATGCATAAATAAATAAATAAACATATTGATTTATTTACCTGCGTTGAAAAGTTTGCGAGGAACCTCCCAACACAACAAAAAAAAACCCCTTCAAGATGTCGTAGGGCTCAGTGTTTTTGGTGTGCGTCAAATTTTTGTTCGGCGTGATACCATCGGAGTTGGGGGAGTTTCAATGTTTGTGTTTTTCGTTTTTTTCAAGAAAATGATCGATTTTTTTGGAACCTGGTGACTTTCAAGAACTTAGAAAAAAGAAAATCTTACTCTTCGCTTTGAAAGATGATCCATGAGTGAAGTTTGAAAGAAAAATCTTGGTTGGGAGTTAGCACAGTAAATTCTCTATTTTCACTTACCGACTATACTTCTGGAGGTCTAAGATGTACAAAAATAACCTTTCTCCGCGCAATTATATCAATTTTGACCGCATATACAGTCTGGTATCAGAGGGAGAGAAAACCCACGAGAATAGGACAACTTTGTGAAAAAAAAATAAAAATTATTATCTGCGAAATGACGTCGTGGTGCATGCACACATCGTACTTTTTTCAAAGGTACGGATGTAGTTGAAGTAAGGTCTCATCGCGATGTGCTATCCCGGTGGCATGAACTTTCACAAAAAAAATAAGTTTTCGAGAAAGATATTGTTGACCGTTTTTTTTGTGGGGTCAAAAGCGCACTAATCGGCACGCCGACCTCCCATGGAGATAATTCTCGCCTCCTGGGTGGTCCTAAAAAGTTCGAAAAATCAAATAGTTTTATATTCCCACGTTTTCTGTATTGTTGCTTTGTTTGCATTTTTTAAAATCCAATTTTAGTCTTTTTCAGATGTCGTCCACAAGTTTTAAATATTCCAACAAGGTTACCGAGCCGGATTTAGATATCGCTAATGTTTATGAGATTTGTTATGCTCCGCGATCCACAAGAAGAACAAAGGGACCAATTTATGCCCTCGACTTCTACACAAACAATGTTGTAATGTTTGAAGGAGCAGCAACACCAAATACAAGCAACAAAAATGAAGTTGATATGGATGACAATAATAATAATGATATAAATGTGGATATTGATATCAATATCAATATGAAAAAGGAACCACAAGAAGAAGAAAAAAATGAAAATGAAGACGTATTAGAGTTTAATATAGAAACTAAAGAAGAAATTAACAACACAGTGGTGAGTAAAAACTCGTTTTCGTCTATAATAAAACCTTATAACTTCAGAAAATGCTTCTTGCCGATTTTGAGAAATCGGATCCAGAGAAATACAAACAATTAACAAGAGATCCGACAACCTTCCACAAAGATCAGTATCTACCAGCTATTGAGAACTATGCGCTGTTTTTGAAAGATCCGGAAACAAGCGGAATTGAAGATCTCGCTAAAGGACAATTCGAGAATCATCTACAAGGTAGGCGGTTTGTATTTGATAAAGAAAAAACTAGAAAAATTAGCAATTTTGTTTGAATTATCTTTGAAAAAATATAAACTATAAAAGAGTTTTGATGAATGTCTCAAATATTTTTCTGTTTTCAGCTGAAATAAAAGTGAATATTTATACAATTTGAGTGAAATTCTGCTTGTTCTACAGGTGTTGGCTGAAATTTTCAATGCTGAAACTCCTGAACCCCTTATTTTTTGTTGATAAAATGACAAATGTGATATATGATGACGTTCATTGTTCACTAAAAATGAATTTTCTAAAACTATAATATTAAACCCCACCAACATTTAAGAAAAAAAACATTACGAAATTGTATGTTGTCGTCTCGGTCAATCAATTTTTGATCCAAAGTGAAAACTTGGGTACAGCTTTGTTTTGGTAAAAAATAAACATTACCATGATGCTCACCATACTCGAAAACCTTTCTTATAAAAATTTGAACACATAATTTTATAAGTTCATCCGGTTTCTTAACGTTGCTGAGCCGAAAATCTACAAATACTTCTCGAATAAAGAACCCTTACAAGGCGTAATGTATCTGTAAAACTTTTTGAAATTTCAGAAGACGGAACAATGGTCTCTTTCCCAGCCGAGCCACATCCTGTAATTTTCCCATTCCACATTCAACACAGGTAAGCCAATAATCATGACATCATCAAAATCATCCAATTCTTATCCAGAGAGAACGAGCGTCGTATCAGGATGCAAGAAGCACAAGAGCGCTCGATTCGTGTACAAGAGATGCAGGATCACATTTACTATCAGAGACGAGCCGCCCAGCAGATTCAAAATGCCTACAATCTTCAAAAGCGCATGGAAGAACAGAGAATTTTGAGAGATCTCCAGGAGAGCCAGGAATATTTATTGAATGCGAGATATGGAAAAAGATAAAAGTTCAGATAAGATGATATTTTCCACTTTTTTCCTGTATATAAAACTAACCACTATGTGATGGTGTAAGTTTTCTGTTGATTTTCTGAAAAAAAATTATATAAATTTTATTCGAAATTCACAACTTTTGATAAATCGCCTTTCGCACAAGTTCAATAGTATCGGGATGTTTCAAAATGGCCATATGATCTGCTTGAAACACCTCATGCGTCGTAACCGGTTGTCCATTATTGTTATTTCGCCAAGATTCGCAATATCTAGCCGATCGCAAGTTCACCGTTCCATCACCATCGCCAAAATACTCGGTGGGTGGATAATCAGGGAAATAGCCCTTGTCCCATTTGAAACGCTCCGGCGTCGCCACACCCGTTCCATAGATGCAGTGAACGGGAACGCCTGGAGCCGACACGTTGCCATTGAGCCGCCCGGATTGTTTGTATTGTTGCCAGCCGGTTTCGTAGTTGATGTCGGTGAAGAACTCCTTGATGTTGGAGACGGTGTAGTTTTTGTCGGGTGTCTCGGCGAGCACCTCGAATGGCTGCCAGGCGACTGGACTGGGAAACAAGAAGGCCGAAGAGGTGAATGATCTGAGAGGTAGTGTTATGTTAAAGAGACACTAGAAGACAAAATCGATAATGGAAATTGAAGCCAACACCGCCAAAAATGTGAGATCACAATATTTCCAGTCAAGTAAGTTTCAGCCATTGAATTTTACATGAAAAATACTAATTTCAATTTTTGAATCTAAAAAAGTTCAGTTATAAAATAACGTTTGCTGAAGAGATAAATCAAAATTCAACACCAGAGAAAGCTTCCGGAGAAAATCAAATTTTACCAAATTTCGGTGCTCCTCCTGTGAAAGATTTGCTGAAAATCGGTAAAAATTGGGGAGCACCGGAATATATTTCAGAGCTAAACCAAAATTGCATCATTTTTTCTTTAATTCTCTGTGGAGCTCGCATACATAAAAAGGGGCGCCACCTGATGTCGTCCAGGGGTTCTAATTTTTTCGGATATTTTGTTTGGGAGGGGTTTTAATTCTTTAAAATCAGCTAAATAGGTAATTTGGGGGACATAAAAAAGGGACCACGAGCAAGAAAATCTGATTTACCACAGTTTATTACTTAAAAATAGGTTTAATAAGACTTTTTATGACCCTGTTAGCGTTCAAAGTAGTCTAGAAGCTATTTTTTCGGCACCATTTTATATCAGATGTGACATTTTTCAAGAAAAAATATTCGTTTTTGAGGGGAGCGGTTCCAATTTTTAAGGATTATTTGAGTCGGAGGGGTTCTAACTTCAGTTTGCTAATGGGGGACCTTTTTATGTATGGGAGCTCGCCTCAATTTTCACCAAATTCTCCCAAATTTCACCAAATTTTCCCAAAAAAAAAAAACAGGAGCTTCCTTCGGCGCTTAATGTAAAGTTCAAATGGCTGAAAATTTTGTGATTTCACATTTTAGGATGATGTTGGCT
This sequence comes from Caenorhabditis sp. 38 MB-2015, assembly GCA_900536415.3. NCBI lineage: Eukaryota > Metazoa > Nematoda > Chromadorea > Rhabditida > Rhabditidae > Caenorhabditis > Caenorhabditis quiockensis. Next base: position 240,038 of record LR548812.1, read on the forward strand.
TCAGTTTCCTATAGGTTTTGTCGATTTTCAGGTTTGCTTGGTGTTTTTAAATGAAAATATGGGTTCAGAAATTCACCTTTGCATTCCTCTCAATTTACTTGGCGGCAGAATGACTCGATAATAATTCATATTATAACCAGACGCGAATAACCTGACAATTTGCATGGATCCAGCCCAAGGTGCGGCCAAACTGACAAAACTCGCGATATATTTATCCTTCCATGTTTGATCGACGTAATGTTGAAGGAAGTAGAGGGAGAGGGGATTGCCCATACTATGTCCAATGAGCACCACTTTTTGATTATCATTCCATCGATAAGTGCTTTCGATCAAGGATTTGAGTTGGATCAAGTAGTCGTTTAACTCGTCTGGAATTATTGATTGATAGAAACTGGCAGGTTGGTTTAAAGGCACATAAATGCTCGTATGGAGACCCGTTTCACTGCGTTAAAGGAGGTTTCTGCTCATTTTTTCAACAACTCCCCGTTTTTATGCGAAAAAACGGAAGCGTCAAAAGATTCCCGCAGAGTTACGGATCACTTTACTTTCGGCAGAAGTGTTGCGTCATTTCGCAAGTTTTGTGATACGTGTCGCAAGTGACGCAATTTTCTTTTTCCGGATAATTAACTCGAAATTGCAGATTTTTTCTTTGAGATAACAAAAAAGCGTGAATTCGGGCAAAGTTGCGTCATAAAAGTTGCGGCAACGTTTCAAAAAATGACGCAACCTTCGCAGCACGCTTACGGAATGAACAACTCGGGGAAAAAACGGCAAGCGTGTCGCAAGGCTTGCAACATTTTTTTTCTTGTCGCAAGCTTGCGGCAGTTTGTCGCAAAATTGCGGCACATTTTTTCTAGCGCAAGGGTGTCGCAAGGCTTGCAGTAGTTTTGCTGCTAGTTTTGCTGCTAGATGTCGCAAAGCTTGCGACTTTTTTATGCTTTTTGTGCAAGAACATCGCAAGACTTGCGACAAATTGTTGCAAGCGTCGCAACAATGCTCGAAATGAAGAAAACGTCCAAAAACTCCACAAAAAAATAAATCGCGTTTAAAATCGGTACCTACACATCTTACTAAATATAAAACGCCGCGAATTTTAAATTTTATTTTTTTTTTCAAAAATGTTTTTTTACCGAAAAAATTAACGAAAATTTGAATTTTTGCAGTAAGATGTTCAGATTTTAAATGAGGTTTGGACCAGACCTGGGCTTTTTTACATTTACGGGTTTTTACGGGTTTTTCAGCTTACGTTTTTTTACGAAAAACTGCCGTAAAATTTTTTTCTAGCAAAAATTCCATGAGTTTGTTCATTTTCCTAAAATTTTTTTGGAAAAAACGGAAATTTTTAATTTTTTAAAAAGTTTCCCAAGAATAATCGGAAGACTTTGAGTTATTTTTTTTTCGAAAATTGAATTTTTTAAAGCTTTTTCGGTTTACTTTTTATATGAACTTCTATTCACAGGTTGAGAAATTATTTTACGAAATTTTACGGTTTTTTACGCTTTTTGGCAGTCGTAATGCGATGTTCAAAGCTGAAAAAAAATCGAAAAATCAGCGAAAAAAAAACTTTCAAAGCACTCTCTCTGTTTCACACACTATTTCGTTCAATCGCGTCGAGACCTCGTACAGTACTCTCGAGAGAGTGTGTGGAACAGAGAGAGTTTTTTTCGCTGATTTTTCGGTTTTTTTTTCAGCTTTGGACATCGCATAAAATAACGTTTTTACGTTTAACGGTATTTCTCTGACCAGGTCTGGTTTGGACGTTTTTTTTTTTCAACACTGTCAAAATTGCCACTTACTCGGTGATTTTCTCCAATCAAACGGTGCTCCCATCACATTCTTCCCTCTTTTATATCCCCACGACACCATTGCATCAACAATATCGAAAAAATATCTGCCTTGCGACGCTTTGCTCTTATCCAACCATTCGACGGAATCGGTCGCACCGAAGCCGACGACACGAATATCGACGCCAGGCATGTTATCTGATAGACCGGTTGTTCGATTGTACACTAATTGCATGTTATCGGCCCAACAATCGATGACTAAGGGTGTGAAGAGTTGGAGATTGAGCCAGAGATCAAAGTAGTCGCTGGTTTGTTTGGCGCATACGTAATGGACGACATTGGGTTTGCCAGTGAGATTGGATTCTAATTGACTTCCACCATCACCAGGTACTGGAATAGAGCTAATTTTGGGTAAAATTGTGACTTTCATATAGATTGGATCCACTTCTATAGGCACAAACACTGTTAAAGACACCTAGATAGCTGGGAATTATTTTTTAAATTCAACAAACTTTTAAAATATCCTTTAAAAAAACTTACAGTAGTCCTAGACTCCTATAAAAGCTACATCAGCATTTCTGAAAGTCAATAATTACAGTAATCCTTGCAACACCGTGTTTGCACACAAAACACACAACTTGACGAAAATATACACAAACCGTAGCCAAGTTCTGAATTTTATAGTGACGAAAATTGATATTTCAATTGCTTAGGTGTCTTAATTTGCTGATTTTTTTGTTCGAAAATGATTCAAAGTGCAAAACGCGCTCTATTGATAATAATGTGTATGATTTGGTTTGTTGAAAATTTTGAAAATTTGAAATATTTCCAATATCAAAATCAATTTCAGAATTTTCTATGCGCGAAAACTGAACCTGTATGAATTTTGAATAAAACAAGCCTTCAGGCATCCCTGAAGCTACAAATATGCTTCAAAGAACTCTTGAATCAAGCTCTAACACCCATTAAAGGGGTGTTCTTTGTTGTGAAATAAGTGTGCAAATTTTCGTCACCGTGTGTGCACAACTTTTTTCAAAAAAAAAAAAACCGAGTTTTGATAGAGCAATAGAGCACACTTTCTCTCTTAACTAATAAACGTGTTCGTTTTTTTTAAGTATTTTCTGCAAAAGTGCAACTACTTTGAAATCTGCAAACACCGAACATTACGACAATTTGTGAGTTCGTTAGAGCGTACATAACCCAAAATGGGGGATTTCAAACGAAATTGTCTTACTTTCAATGCTTCTTTAAACTAACCTAACACCACTGGAAGTCCCGCCTTCTTGCCACCAATACGCCAACCATTCACCACCACCACCACAAATGATATCGAAAGAATCAAAAATTGAATGTTCATCAGCCGCACACCACCTTGTGTTTTTCTTGTCTGACCAAATGATGACCCGGGCACGACGACACTGCACAATTCGTTGTGTCTTTTCTTCTCTGATATTTATCTCATCTCTAAGTTGGAGAATAAATCAATTGTCATATGGTGTGATCTGAAAGAGATTGGATGTGCACAACATAATTTGTATGTTTATGTTTATATGATGATATGTGCGAATTTGAAATGGAAATATTTTTGAAAATTTTGAAGCCACACAGTGAAAAAAAAAGTATTTTTTCTTCAGAAAAAATTAGTTACGGACTTTTCCAAAATAAAAAACATGTTTCTGCAAAAATGGGAGGAGAATGTCGCGTCTGAAAATGGCAATGGTCCGCACACTAAATGTGCGCTTTTGCCGCACAGTTTACGGGAGAATATTTTCAAAAATTTTAAAATATTTTGTGATATTATTGGCTAAATATCCGCAAACTCGTTGATTTGGTGTGGAAAATGAAGAATATATTCCGATTTATAACCAATACACTGATATCTTTCTCTGAAACTGTTCAGATTACACATAAAACGTTATTTTTCCATTTTTTTGCCAAATTTTGTGCAAAATGGAATATTCTTTCTGTAAGGTCGTAAAATGTGCCAGTTTATGTTATGCCAGTCTCTCCCACTTCCCACAATGACTTCTTTTTGCCTTTTAGTCTTATTTACACTCATCTGGAACAAAAAAAACAAAAAAAGTCATTTTTGAATTTCGCGCAATTGTGTGCAAACACCGCCTTAAAAAACCGCGGTAAAAAAAGATACTTTTTTTTGCCTGTGTGTGCGAATTTGAAATGGAAATATTTTTGAAAATTTTGAAGTCAGAATTAAAAGGGTTTTCCAGGTTTTTTCGATTTAAAATCAGATTCAAAATTTTATTGACACGTTTGTTCTTTGAGCGAGAAACTGTGCTCTATTGCGAATTTTCTTGTTTCGTTTGAAAAAAGTTGTGCATACACTTCACGCACACATACACGCTGACGACAATTTGCACAATTCTTTTTTGGTGAATCTGGACAACCTTTAATATTACAGTAATGTTCAGTAGATTTATTCGGAATACTGTAGCAAGCATACGAGGTACTGTAGTTGCTGTAGAATATTTAGAATCTGTCAGAGGTACTGTAGATCTTACCGTACATCTTGAAGACTACTGTATCTGTGCTAAATATCTACAGTACTCTAGTGTATCAGGATTACTGTAGCACAATGAAATCCTACAGTACTCTTCTCAAAAACTGTCAAGGTTACTGTATTAAAATTCACAACATTCATTTGTTAAACTCCAGTTTTCTAGAACTACAGTAATAAATTCAGACTATACCTAGTACTGTAGGTCATTCTGAAAGACCTACAGTACTTAATAGAGATTACTGTACACACTCAGAAGTTCTCGATCACTGTAGCTCATTTGCAAGCCGATAGTTTTATTTTCAATCAAAATATTCCATGATTTCAGACCTACAGTATTAAGAACTGCAAATATCTTCAAATTTACCTAAAATATTCTAAATTTTATTCGTTTCAAAAAAATGTTGCGATATCGTTCTTCGAAAGTATGGGACAAATATAAATTAAATTAAAATCACAGGAATTATCAAAAAAAAAATTTGAAAATAATATAAAAACGGTGAGTGAGTGAGAGATTCTGAAAAATCTTTGGATCCAGCCAAAATTAAAAAATAAGACGAAGAAGAAAAATATGTTCCTTATTGGTTAAATCTATGATGTTGTTGGAATGGGGCGGATGTCGTGTCGGGACCATCGTGCAATTTCATCTTACTACTATCATCATCGCCTTTTCGCTTCATGCCAACCATCGCCTTCGGATTCATGTTACGTTGACGGACCTGCAAAAATATGCACATGTAGATAAATAGTGTACAATGTAAATAGATTATAATCTATCTTCAAACAATTAAGAATGCACATAAATTAGGTGCTAAAAGGGTGCTTACCTGCTCTTCAAGTTGTGTAATTACCGATACGGCCTGATGTAATATTCCAAGTTTTGTTTGTGCTCGCTCCGATGTTGTTGGGTTGTGCGTTGTGCACATTCGACCCAGCTCTTTGAATGCCGAATTGATGTCGCGCACTCGAACTCTGAAAATAGGACTTGATTTGAATAGGTGAATGTAGATTCGTGGATACCTTCATTATAGTTACCCAAAAAATTCAGTTTTTCCTGCCCAAATTATTTTCTTGGTCAGAATCAGCTTTCTGGGATAATAGGACCCGTAGAATAAAATTCTGACATCCAGAATCTAACAAAATTTCTTCAAGATTAGAAAAAATACGATTATCAATGGAGCTGATTGATCGAATTCTGACACATCAGGTACTTTAAGTCAAGCTGATGCGCCTTTTAATTATGTCAGGGTAAGGTAATCTAGGTACTGTAAATTTTTGATACAGTTGTCCTTTACCATTCACAACAATCTACATTACCATAAGCACTAGGAGTACTGTAGTTCACTTTAAAATTACAGTAATAGTCGTTCACATATCGCTGCCATCCGGCTACGGTATTTTCATTTTTCCTACTCGAAAATAAGCTTCCTGGAATAATGAAGCTATGAAATAAACAGTTTCCTAGAGTATATTTACACGTAGAATCCAAATTTGATATTTAAAATCAACTTAAATTTCATTTTCAGAGCGAAAACTTTCAGTGAAATTGGACAATTTTGTACTCAGCTCATTCGAAACGTGAAATTTCAGAATTAACCGTAATTTTCTAGCATAGTCCTACATACAGTACTCTTCTAATATAAGCCTACAGTAATCTACTCACGGTGATCTACAATAATATTTTGATGGAAACTCACAGTAAAATTTTAACTGTAGGTATAACATCAGGTTACTGTATGAACTAGACATACTGTAACAAGTACAGTAATTTCAAACTTTTCAAAACCCTCACCTTTCTCTAGCATTATTCTGTGACCTCCGATCGCACTCCTTCTCATCGCTAACCGACTCGTTATCCGACAGACGCGACGACGATGAATGCCGCGTTGGCACAGCGGATGGCGCCGCCGACGCAGCTCCACCGCCACGTCGCCGTCCCGAAGACTGCGAATGATTGCGCATCGCGTTTTGCGCCTTTTCGCTACGTGACGCCGATGTAGAGGAGCCCGATGGCATACCGTTGAGCGCCGCATTTCCAGCGCCGCCATAGTGTGCCGGATCGAAATGGGGTGAGATGCCGTAGTCGGTGAGGCACGCATCGGCGAGTCCCGTCTGGAAAAAAAAGGTATTCGAAATTGTTAAGATGAGGGGAGAGGAAAAATTGGGTCAACCAACTCGCTTACACTCGATTAAACACCTAGTACCCACTTCAAGGAGTCGTTAAAAAGAACAAATAATCTAACCGCGCTAGATTTTGAAGAATATTTCAAAACACTTTAAAATGAGCTTGCCATTGGGTTACTGTAGAACCAGGATTTTCACATGACCCGTAGAATTCGATTCTGATATCAAAGTCAGCCAAAAAAATTCCTTTCAGATCGTAGATGAATGTGGTACTGTAGAAAAATTGAAGGAACACATATTTTTACCTGGAGAGCACTTTTTTGGTCAATTTTGGAACCCATAACATTTTTTGAATATAAAAAAATTAATGTCAATCATGCCGTTATTTCTGGCGTAGAAATCAAAGATTCAGCATGTGTATGGATTCAAGAAGCCTGCAGTAATACATACCGAATTTTTACTCTGGATCAATTTTGGAACCCATAATTATTTTTTTGAATTTAAAAAAATAGCGCAAACTATGCCGAGGAAATCAAAGATGTTTGTCCCTTTAAAAGCCTACAGTGATACATGCTTTGTGTATGCGCTTTTGAAGATAAAGTCAAAAATCAATATTTTGGCGCCCAAGCCATGTCCCTTTAAAAAATCCCCGCATTCTCGAAACATCAGTTGGAGGTCCTACGGATTAGTGACAATACAAACACACACACAAATATAAAATGCATGTTGCTTTTGAACTGTCACCGACAGTCTCTTTTGGGTGTGCCGCCACCATTTGGAAGCGAGGCTGGGTGGCCTTCAAAAGCCACTAAAAAAAGGGGGGATTGAGAGTAGGAAAAAACGAAGTCAAACAATAAAAGGGTACATAAAATGATGGATTAGTTACATAATTACAGAGGGGTTGAACGCGGTTGGAACAGGATCTATTAGGTAACCGTGACCTTTTTTGAAACTTTTTTTGCGGTTTTTTTGAAAATGGGAAGAAATGGAATGAGCTTGTGCGCTCTATTGCCAATATTTCTGTATTTGTGTAGTAATTCCGAAAAATAAGTAATTAGGTTGCTTTCTGGGAAAATTTGGAGAATCGTCAATGTTTGGCATCTGATTTTTGAGGATTGTAGATATTTTTTCAAACTTTTTAAAAAACGCACAAGATCCACTTTTCAAATCACTGTTTTGCCGCCAAACACAGAAATTCGAAAATTTTGTTGCCACTCAAAAGCACCCTTTTCAACAAAAAATCTCGAATTTTCGACTTTAGCCGACAAAAAAACCTACTTTTAAAAAAACCAACGCGCTAATGACCTTTTCTTAAACTTTTTCCGTTGGTTTTTATGAAAATGAGAAAATGATTATTGAAACTTTGAGGGTGTGTATTTTTGGCAGAAAAAACTTTTAAATTTTTTTTTTAAATTTTTAGGCGCTGGAAACCTGACTTTCGGGTAATTTTTTCGAAAGTTCTAATTTAAAAACGCAAATTACAAGTTCCAAATTTGAGAAATTTGGTAAATTTTGTCGTTTTGCTACTCAAAATCACATTTTTCCACGAAAAACTGCAAATTTTCAATTTTTGTCGGCAAAAATCTACTTTTCAAACTCTTTATTTTTGACCTGATCAATCTAGATTCAAAAAAAAACTCACCGGTGTTTGATAAAAATTGGCAAGATCGCCAATCGTTCCCGCATCCGCACCAAACGGATATCCAGTGCTCAACGGCAAATACGGATTGGGAGCCGACGCGCCGGACGTGCCCGCCTTATCATCGGTGCCCACCGGCGGCATATAGTTGGAATATCCGCCACTCCACGCACCATACATTTGGCTCATGGTGTCGAGTTGTTGTTGTTGTTGAGCAACTGGCAGGGTGGATGAGGTGGCGGCGGAGGATGTGGTGGCCGCGCCAGTGGTGGCAGAGGGTTTCAGCTCAAGCACATCGGTTTTGGGCTCATTTGCGGAGCTTGACGCGTCGGCCGCGGTCACCGGAGCTTCAACAGGTGGTACGAGGGTTTGCGGCGGTGGTGGAAGAGCATAATTATAATCAATATCAGTCGGCATTGGTGTATAATGATGTGCAAGAGATGGATAAGCTCCTAAAAAAGAGCATTAATCAATAACTTTTCAAAATCCTGCTCCACTCACCAGCATTCCAATAATCCGTCATTTGCAGCGCGTTCGGATCAATACCATAGGGATAGTCATAGGGTGTCGGGGGAATCATGGCGGGAAGCACCGAAGGAGCCGGAGCAGCAGCGGGCTGCGCATTTTGATCCGTCATTTATGTATGTATATATAAATATGTATATTATTCACTGAAAAATAATGAAAATGTGAATGAAAAGGTTGGTGCGGTTGCGAAGGAATAATAAGAGAGACAGGTGAAATTTATATTTTTCGGGAAACAAAACGAATCGATAAATAATACATAATATTTTGGGGGTTTTCTGGGGGAAAAAGAAATAAAGAAAGGCGGGGAGATCAAATCGAGAGAAACTGTGCATTTTTTCGTAAGATTTGGTGTTTTAAATCAGAAGAAAAATTGAGGGTTCAAACACAAACAAAAGAAATAACAATAAAAATCCTATTGAACTTTTGGTGCCGAAGATGGGTTAAAAAGGTCAGACGAAACAACAGGATGTTGAAACTCAACTCAACGCGAGGAAAAAACTGAAACTTTGGCTGAAAATAACGAATTTAGATTTTCATCAAGAATAATCTTCAAGGAAAATTGGATTTTTAAATTTTGACTGGAACAATTTTGGAGGAAAAAGCCACAAGGGTTGCGAATTTTTAGTTGAAGACTGCGCAAGGACGTCGCTAGCCTTGCGTCAGACAAATGTCGCAGAAGCTTGCGACAGATTTGAGCAAGTTCGAGGCACAATTTTTTGTCGTAAGGGTGATGTAGGGGTTGCGCTTTTGGGCGAAAATTAGCGCAAGAAAATCGCACAAGCTTGCGACAACTTTGTGGCACACATTTCTGTCGCAAGGGTGTCACAACCCTTACGGCTAACTGCGTAAGGACGTCAAACCTTGCGAAAACCCAAACTTTGCATGATTAACCCAAAATTTCGGGCAAAAGAATCATAATTCAAAAAAAAAATTAAAGAAGACCTTTTTTTGTTTGAAAATCAACACTTTGCCGTTAGAAAGTTGGATTTGAAGTTCAGAAGTGACTTCAGGTTTAAAAATGACCTCTCATGGAAAAAAATGGACTTCAAAGTTAAAAAATCCGAACAGCTGTGTACTTTGATCTCGCCAGATGTGTTTGAATCGAAATGTACCGCATTGTTCTTTTAGTCATTACCACCCAAGTATCACTAAAAAATATCTGGTAGAGCTCCAAAAAAAAGCTCCGAATATATTATAAAATAAACAAAAAAGGGAATGCATCTCAAATCCGCATGGGTGAATGAGATGGTGTGGTGTGGTGGGTGAAGAGAGACGCGCGCGCGCGGGGATAAATGGCTCGATACAGAGCGAAGAGAGAGTGTAGAGAAGCGGGAGGAGGGTGGGGCAGTATGTGTGTGGATGGACACACACAAAAACGATGAGGTCACGCCCATTTATTCGCCTTTTTTTGGATGGATGAATGAGTGAATGAGGATCGATTGATCTTGAGAGGGGAAAGAGGTCATGAGGGTGCTCTGTTTGGTGCAATTTAGCATGTTAGTGTGAGGAAAAAGGAGGCAGGGATCTCGATTGGAAGTTTTAGAAAACCAAGGTCATTTTGAAGTTCGGGATCTCGTTCTCAAATGTTACCTGTCTGAATACGTCTTCTGAATCTTTTTCTGACTCTTTATCCCTATAAATATGCTATATGAAACGTTTACTTCAACTGAAAACTTGCTGAAAACAAAAATTTGGAGAGTTCGGAAGATTTAAATAAATAGTGATACCTCAAACTAGAAAATTTCGAGCTTGAACTTTTTTCACCAAGAAAACTGATTTTTCGGATTTTGGCATGATCATTTGGACGTTCACTGAGCATATTACAGTTAGCTATAAGAAAACTGTGAAAAACCGAAATCTCATTTAAATTTATGGCTGAGGTCAGAAGGTTTTGGTAAATTATCAGATTTTTATAACTAATTAACAAAAAAAATCATGTTTTTTGACGGATTTGACTTTTAAATCTAAACATTTCCGTTTTGAAACTAAATTTTTAGCCAAAAATTGATTTTTATGGAGCTGAGAACTATTTTAACATTAAATGACGTTAAATTTCAGATATTTTGCAGAATTTAGATCTACTGGAAGCAAAATTTTTGAAATTTAACTCACTGAAAGTTTCCCATCCTGTCAGAAATTGATATGTAGATTCTGAATACGTCTTCTGAATCTTTTCAGACTCTTTATCGCTGTAAATATGCTATATGGAACGTTTACTTCAACTGAAAATGTGCTGAAAACAAAAATTTTGAGAGTTTTCGGAAGATTTAGATAAATAGTGGTGCCTCAAACTAGAAAATTTCGATTTTCCTTGATCTGAAAAAGAAACTTGAACTTTTTTCACCGAGAAAACTGATTTTTCGGATTTTGGCATGGTTATTTGGAAGTTTACTGAGCATATTACAGTTAGCTATAAGAAAACTGTGAAAAATCCAAATTTTATTATAAATCTCGGCTGAAATAAAAGACTCTAGTAATTTGGCTGATTTTTTATTATTTTTTAAAATTAAAATTTACACTTGTTGACATATTTGACTTTTGAAATCTAAAAATTCCTGCATAAAACTATATTTTAAGCAAAAACGTGATTTTTATGGACCCGTGAACGATTTTTATATGAAATGGCGTTAAATTTCAGATATTTTGCAGAATTTAGATCTACTGGAAGCAAAATTTTTGAAATTCAACTCACTGAAAGTTTCCCATCCTGTCAAACCATCATTTTGAGTCCAATCCGTATTTTTTTGTTCCAGAAACTTTGATCAAAACTTTTTTTCTCAATCTACAGTACTTCAATGACTCACTTTCCATTATTTTTTTCTAAACCCAAGGCCCAAGGCCACGTCATTTTCTAGACCACCTGCTCCTTTTTTTCATTCATTCGTTCGTCCATTCATTCACAATTTCATTCTACCGTTTTGTTTCGCGCACTTTCTCACCATTTATGGGTTTTTTCTCCGGTCTTAGCAATGAATGTGTTCAGCTTCACGATGGGTTACTGTATATCGGATTACTCACTTTCTTATATACTTATGTGTTTATACTACTAAAAGATAGTAGTGTTCTTGAGAGGGGTCAAAAAGTATACATTTAAATAAACAAACGGAAGAAGAAGAAAATTGACCTGGCAGGAATCGAACCCAGGACTTTCTGCTCACTAGGCGAGCGTGTTAGCCACTTGGCTATGAAAGCTGCATGCGTGAGTTTCACTAATTGATCCTTATAAATTAACTCATTTTAAAGTGTGAATTGTCTCACGCAGAGTACATACTTGTCACCTTCATCATCGTTTTATGCTAATTTAACTCAAAAGTACAGTAGATGAGAGAGTAGGAGACAGTCAGAGAGATACATAATTGTGGTTGTGATGACCCGTTTTTATGACATTTTTTCGTGGAGGAGAAGGAGGAAAGAGTTGTTTATGACAATGGGAGACAAGGGGATTTTTTGAATATCTGAAGAGATGAATGAGGGGAATGAGGATGAAGGGAAGGGAGCAGCTCGGGAACTCATTTGGCTCGAAAATTGAAGGTTTACCAGGCTTTGGGGAGTTCTGTGAGACTTCTAACGAACTCTGACGACATCAGAAGGTTATTGACAGCTTTGAGAGACTTCGAAAGACTTCTGAATGTGCTAGGTCAGCTTTGAATGTTTTTCGAAACATCAGAACAAGCACAGTGATGCTTGAAGTCTTCATAAAATTTCTGACAGCTTGATAAGACAATGAAAAAGTCTTTAGGAATTCTAGGCTCATCAGAAGACGTTTTAAGATTTTTGAAGACTTCTCATATGATTTTCAGGGGGTTTAAAGAGCATCAGGAGACTTGAGAAATATTATTATGGGTTCAGGAAAATTATCGAAGCTCCAGAATTTTTTTTGAGATTTTAGAAGAGATAAGGTGACTCTAGAAGGTTGAAAAGGATTCTAAGATTTTTCAGAAAACTTTTACGACGTTTTAGGAAATGTCTTAATATTCAGTGAAGAGAAGACTTTTTTAATGATTTCTGAAAACTTCAGGTAACTTCAAAACATTTTTAAAAGCTCCAGAAGACTTCTGATGACGTTGATGATGATTTGTTAAAGTTTCAGCAGGTTTCAGATGCTCATTAAAAATAATAGCAAACTTTTGAATGCTCTAGATAAAGCCAACGTTTAAAAGCTTTGAAGTATACGCTTCATAAATCGTTAAATACAATTTTTCTTTTTGAATATTTGATACACTAGAAACTTTTTTCATCGTTTTGAATTATGAAAATCATTAAAAAAATCAATAAGTTAGGCAGATTTAATTAAAATAAATTTCAGAGAAAAAACTAGACTGAAAGGGTTGGGCTATTGAAAAACAACTCACTAAAACATTTCCCCATCCATTCGTTCAAGTTTCCATCTTGAAAAACCATCGTTCATCAATTCAAAACGGAATTTCAGTTGTCAAAGTTCAAAAAAAAAAGAAAAGAAATTTGGCTAAAGGGACATGTAATTTGCAAACAATTGACTCTCGAAGTGCGTCAACAATTTTGTGTGTGTTCCTTTAAACCTACTGTAAACTAATTTAATTTTTTCTTTTTTTTTCTTCACTTTTGGCTTTGCGGCGAGCCATTATTTTCATAAATATATGTACATTAATATTATATGTATGTATGTATATTTCTAAAGTACCTCCCTAACAAAATCTCATCTTTCTCCTCCTCTATTTTATGTCATAAAAGTGTTGCCGGTCGGTGTCAGACGGGCGGCGGCACATCTTCTTTCATCCTATTCAATCGGATTTACCGCGTTTAAGGGTTTCGAATGGCCCATGACTTTGTTATTTTTTTTCTGAATCGAATTGAATAGATAAATGAAAGTGAGAAGGAAAAAAATGGAGAACTTCTGGGAGAGGGGTGATAGGGACCCATTTTCACAAAAAATAGAAGATTTCTGGGGTTTTCGGACCCGTAGAATTCAATTCTGGCATCTAAACTTGTCAAAAATCCTCTCTAGACCTCGAAAGTCCAGCAGAATAGACAAAGATTAGAGCATTTGTTTTTGAAGTGAACCTATACTTTGAGAACCTACTTTTCCATGTCTTAAGGTTCCCTGGGGTTTCTGAACCCGTAGAATCCGATTCTGATATCAAAAACTGACAAAAATCACGTTAAGATCTAGAAAATTCGATTTTTAAAGTCTCTTAGAGACCTTACAGTGTCTAGAAGATGTCAGAAAGTCTTTATAAAAAACTATTAAATTCTCTAGACTAATTCTCTAAGGAACGTCTGAAGACTACTGTAAGGTACTGTCAAAACGTACACTTCATTCCAACAAAATTAGATGTTCTTGATCCTTTAAACATCATTCATAATGAATTTTGAAGTTAAGCAGGCTTCTAGATTCAAAATTCAGGAGCAGGACCCTTCAAGAAATTTCAATGTGCTGTCTCTTTAAAATTGGACATTAAAAAAATTGAAACCAGTGGAATATAATTTTCAAAATTATTTGAAAATAAACTCTTCAAAAAAAAAAAAAAATTTCCGCCACCTGCGGGGACCGAACCCCCAACCTCAAAACTACGAGTCGCACGCTTTCCCTGTTGCGCCACGTTGACACGTATCTCTCCCTACCGAGATTTCTAATATATTTTTCACGCGTTTCTCTTTTTTTTTTTTCGAAATTTCGAAAAAAACTAGAAAACAAAGCATCGACTCATCAATAAAAGTACAACCTTGAATAACAATCAAAAAATTACGCAAAAATGAAACGTGAATAGATGAAGAGCTTCCCATTCATCCCATTTCAAAAAAAAACTTCAATAAAAACTTTTTTTGCGTAATAACCGTACACCTGTCTTGAACAAAAGAATTTTTTCTTTTTTTTTTTGCAAAAAATAAAAAAAAGGGAGAAGCTACAGTAATCAGGAGGGAGAATGAGGGGGGCGCAGCTGGGCAAACTGAAAATGGAAAATGGATTGATATAGAGAGAAGGCGAGAGATATTGGGGAATGGAGAGACGCAGAGAAGCAGAGAAAGATTTTTATTTATTTATTGGGGATGATTAGAGAGGGTCCCTTATTAATATTAGGAGGGTTTTAGGGCTTGAGTAGTACTGTAGGTCAATTTAAAGGAACATATCGCAAAAATATGGATTTGAAAATCTTCAAAAGGTCTCTGTAGGTCAATTTAAAGAGACAAACCACATCAATAAGAAATTTGAGAAATACTGTAGGTAAATTTAAAGGTACACAACTCATTCATCCCTAGGATTACTGTGAATCTTTGTGGTAAGACAAATATTTGCGAAAAATAAACGATTCGAAATTTAACGTAGTATATTAATGTCAATATAAATATAGACTACTGTAGGTAGGAAAAATGAGGATTAAAATTTTCCAATTTTGGCGGGAAATATTGGGGCCCCAAAATTATGTTCCATTCAAAAAATAGCACATGTCAAAACCTGTATTTTGTCGGTCTTTTTCGAAATTCATAAAAATTTTAAAACGTATATTTACCAGGGACTTCAAAGTATCACTAGTTCATAGGCACTCTTCATAGATAACGTAGCACATGACAAACCTGTAATTTGTCGGTTGCTATTTAGAAACCTTCAGAAGTTTTATATACTGTTTTAAAGTCTTCAGAATCGTTCAGAAGTCTCCAAAAGCCTTCAGAAACCTACAGAATTCATATGAATCCTTCAGAGGCCTTCAGAATCCATATATACACTTCAGAAGTCTTCAGAATCGTTCAGAAGCCTTCAGAAGTTATTCATATCATTCAGAAGCCTTTAGGATTCTTATAGAATCTACCAAAAGCATTCAGAAGCCTTCAGAATCCATATAAATCATCTAGAAGCCTCCAGAAGTTATATATACTCTTTAGAAGTCTTCAGAATCGTTCAGAAGCCTTCAGAAGTTATTCATACCATTCGGAAGCCTTCAGAATTCCTATAGAATCTTCCAAAAGTCTTCAGAAGCCTTCAGAAGCCTACAGAAACCTACAGAAGATTTTAGAATCCGTGGAAATCCTCTAGAAGCCTTCAGAATTCATATGATTCTTTTAGAAGCCTTCAGTATTCTTATTGAACCTCCCAAAAGCCTTCAGTAGCCTTCAGAATTCATATGAGGCCTCCAGAAGCGTACAGTATCCATATATACACTTCAGAAGTCTTCAGAATTGCTCAGAAGCCTTCAGAATTCTTCAGAAGTCATATAAATCCTCCAGAAGTCTTCAGAATTGTTCAGAAGCTTTCAGAAGCCTACAGAATTCTTATGAATCCTCCAGAATATTTCAGAATCCATATAAATCCTCTAGAAGGCTTCAGAAGTCATATATACACTTCAGAAGTCTTCAGAAGGCTTCAGAAACCTACAGAACTCTTATGAATCCTCCAGAATATTTCAGAATCCATATAAATCCTCTAGAAGGCTTCAGAAGTCATATATACACTTCAGAAGTCTTCAGAATCCTTCAGAAACCTACGGAATTCATTTAAATCCTCTAGAAGCCTTCAGAATTCTTATAGAATCTCACAAAACCCTTCAGAAGCTTTCAGAATCCATATAAATCCTCTAGAAGTCTTCAGAAGTTATATGAGGCCTTCAGAAGTTATTCATATTCTACAGAAGCATTCAGAATTCCTCTAGAATTCTTCAGAATCTCTCAAAAATCTTCAGAAGTCATACATACCTTCAGAAACCTTCAGAATCCCCTCTAAAGAGCATTCTACCGTAGTCCTCGCGCGGCTTGCTCAAAAAAAAAAAAGGAAAAAAATTCAAATTAATTCTCGCAGTTATGAAAGTGACAGCAGTAGCAGTAGTAGAACCAATTTGATTATCCCCTTATAAACGAACAAAATAATTAAATTTTTGCGATTGGATTTTTCATTTAGGGGCGTATAATATCTTAAAAAGTTTGTTGTTTTTTTTTGGCGGCGGCGGCGGCGGAGGGACAGATAGTGTACAGAATTGAGGAAGAAGGAGAAATGTGTCGAAGTGGCGCAGCGGGGAGAGCAGCTGACCCATACTGGTAAGGCCGCGGGATCTATCCCTGCAGCGAGCGAAACTTTTTTTTTAAATTTCTCTTTTTTATTCACTTTTTCGATGTATTGAATTTATTCCCGAGTTAATTCTGAACAATATATATATAAATATAATAAATATGTAAGAGATCTGAAAAAAAGTGTACCAAAAGTTTGTTGTTTTTTTTTGGCGGCGGCGGCGGAGGGACAGAAAATGAGAAGAGATCGATGGCACCGATTTTTTCGCCTCCTCTCCGCAATGTTCATTGTATTTCGATGCACATCTGGACGAAATAAAATGAAGCGAAAAAATGAAGGAAGAAGAAGAAGAAGAAGAAGAAGAAGAAGAAGAAGAAGAAGAAGAAGAAGAAGAAGCGACAAACTGCGCAGTGAAAAATAGAGAGAGAGAGAAAGGAGAGACGCAGAGAAATTATGGTGGAGCTGGGACGGGAATGAATTTTGTGGGAACTTGGAGATAGAGGGCTTCTGAAGTCTTCTGAAGAATTCTAAAGTCTTCTGAAGGATTCTGAAGTCTTCTGAAGGATTCTGAAGTCTTCTGAAGAATTCTAAAGTCTTCTGAAGAATTCTAAAGTCTTCTGAAGGATTCTGAAGTCTTCTGAAGGATTAGGAAGACATCTGAAGGCTTCTCAATGGTATGAATGACTTCTGAAGGATTCTGAAGTCTTCTGAAGAATTCTAAAGTCTTCTGAAGTATTCTGAAGTCTTCTGAAGGATTCTGAAGTCTTCTGAAGAATTCTAAAGGCTTCTCAATGGTACATGAATGACTTCTGAAGAAATATAAATGGAATATATGCCTTCTAAAGACATCTGAAGTCATCTGGCGGCTTCTGAAGGATTAGGAAGACATCTGAAGGATTCTGAAGTCTTTTGAAGGATTTTGAAGTCTTCTAAAGGATTCTGAACTCTTCTGAAGGATTAGGAAGACATCTGAAGGCTTCTCAATGGTATGAATGACTTCTGAAGGATTCAGAGAGGTATATATGAATTCTGAAGTCTTCTGAAATAATCTGAAAGGGATATATGCCTTCTGAAGACATCTGGAGACTTCTGAAGTCTTCTGTAGTAATCTGAAAGGGATATATGCCTTCTGAAGACACCTGGAGACTTCTGAAGGATTCTGAAGTCTTCTGAAGGTATCTGAAGACTTCTGAACAACTCTGAAGGGTAAATATGATTTCTGCAAGATTCTGAAGGATAAGATGACTTCTGGAGAATTCTGAAAGTTACATATAACTTCTGAAGGTCTCTAAAATCTTCTGAAAAGTGTATTGCATCATCCAAACACTAAAAAAGTACAGTAAGATCTTAAAGGGACATGTCGGTTTATATTAAAATAATTTCACACGATTTTTTCGCTAACCTACATGCAGAATGTCCCTTTAAATAGTTACTGTAACTTTTTTTAAAAAGTGTTTCAAAGCTTCCGAGAAAACCTACAGTAAGCTTGACGTTCTTAGAAATATTCATGTTCCTTTAAGTATTCTACAGTACCCCTATATACAGTAGTACCTACTCGCTTCTCGAAAAAAAAAAATTTCAAAAAAAAAAAAACGAAACGCAAAAAAGGAGGGAAAAACCAACAACAGTCCTTCAAATGATCACACCGGGCGGTCTTGGCGCGCGACCTGCGGCGAAATAGCACGCGCACCTGAAGAGACGCAGACAATTTTGGCACGCGATCTGATATGAAGACAAAGGGAATGGCGTTTAGAGATGTGTGAATTCGAAATTGCAAAAATGATGGAGAATCATATTTTGAAGGATTCAGAAGGCTTCAGAGGGATTCAGAGGGATTCTGAAGGCTTCAGAGAGATTCTGAAGGCTTCAGAGGGATTCAGATGGATTCTGAAGGCTTCAGAGGGATTCAGAAGGATTCAGAGGGATTCAGAGGGATTCAGA
The DNA here is from genome assembly GCA_900536415.3 of Caenorhabditis sp. 38 MB-2015. Classification (NCBI taxonomy): domain Eukaryota; kingdom Metazoa; phylum Nematoda; class Chromadorea; order Rhabditida; family Rhabditidae; genus Caenorhabditis; species Caenorhabditis quiockensis. The sequence continues at coordinate 258,544 of LR548812.1, forward strand.
GGGATTCAGAGGGATTCAGAGGGGTCTGGAAGCTTCTGGAAGCTTCTGAAGGGTTCTGAAGGCTTTTGGAGCAATCTGAAATCTTCTGGAGGATTCTGAATACCTCTGAAGGCTTTTGAAAGCATCTGAAGGATTCTGACGGATTCTGGAAGCTTCTGGAAGCTTCTGAAAGCTTCTGAAGGCTTTTGAAGGCTTTTGAAGCAATCTGAAAGATTCTGAAGGCGTCGGATGAATTCGGAAGAATTCTGAGGGATTCTGAAGAGCGTATATGGCTTCTGAAACTTTCTAAAGACTTCTGAAGGATGCTAAAAGATTCTGAGAGCTTCTGAAGGTGTCTGCAGGGTTGTGGAAGATTATGACGGATTCTGAAAGATTCTGACAGTTTCTAAATACCTCTGAAGAGTAAATATGACATCTGAATTTTGAAGCAATCTGGAAGCTTCTGAAGAATGAATACAACATTTGACGGATTCTGAGAGATTCAGAAGGCTTCTGAAGGACTCTAGAAAATTCTGAATATTTCTGAAGGATTCTGTAGGCTTCTGAAGGCTTCTGAAGGCGTATGCAGGGTTGTAGAAGATTATGACAGATTCTGAGAGATTTTGACGGCTTCTGAAGGATTCTAAAGGATTCAGAGGGATTCAGAGGGATTCAGAGGGATTCTGAAAGATTCTAAAGGCTTCTGGAAATTTCTGGAGACTTCTGAAGGCCTCTGAAGAGTAAATACGACATCTGAAGAACTCTGGAGGCATCTGAAGAATTCTGAAGTCTTCTGAAGACGTCCGAAGGGTAATCATGACTTCTTAAGGCTTCTGAATGATTCTGATGGCATCTGACGGCTTCTGGAGGATTCTAAAGAATTCTGAAGGCTTTAAACCGAACCCGTGATTCTCTAATAACTTCAAAATGATCATTTGCGCTCCATTGATAAAAATTTCAAAATCAAAAAATTTATTTTTTCATTTCAAAAAAAAAAAAATCCAATCGTCTTTAGGCGGCACTCTTCTTTCGCATCAAATATGGATAACTTTGATGATAACCTCCACGATTTGGGCATTGACAATATCCCGCATCGGGTCCGGGAACACCCGGACCTCCCGGCTCGCCCGCACTTCCATCCAACCCGGCCCCACCCGGATATCCTGGTTTGCCCTCGATTCCCGGTGATCCTGGGCTGCCCGGTCGTCCTTCATCTCCGGGTAGACCGGGTGCGCCCTCCTTCCCGGGATATCCGACGCGTCCCATTCTACCCGGAATTCCGTGTGATTTCTTGCCATCTCTTCCCGGCGTGCCCGGTTTCCCATCATTCCCGGGTAGCCCTGATTGCCCAGAGTTTCCCATCTCCCCGGGTCTTCCCGGTTTCCCGTCGACGCCTCGTAATCCGGGTGCTCCGGGGCGTCCGGGTGGGCCACCCTCTCCCGGTTGCCCATCTCTTCCCGGAAAACCGGGCAGTCCCATCTGACACCGAATGCATCCCCGATCGGGCAGCGGGCAATGAATCGGCTCGTATGATTGATGATTGTCGGCACCCGGGGCGCCTCGATCACCCGGTCTTCCCACACTTCCCGGAGAGCCGGGTGGTCCGGGAGGACCGGGTGGGCATTGCGGGCGAGTCGGCTCACATTGACACCAAGAGGGCAGACCCGAATAGGTTTGACGCTTCTTCTTGTAGGCTTCGAAGGGGCTTCGGGGAGCACGGGAGGGGGGAGACATTGAGAGCTGGATATTGATCATGTCATGCCAGGCGGGGGCGGTTTCATCTTGGAACACTTTGATACTTTCAGCGACCTGGAAAATATGAATTCTGACCGTTTCTGAAGGATTCTAGAGGATTCAGAAGAATTCTGAGGAGTGAATACGACCTTTGAAGGCTTCTCAAAGATTCTAGAGGATTCAGAGGGATTCTGAAGGGTATACATGACTTATGGAGGCTTCTGAAGGATTCTAGAGGACGTGATTTCTGTGATTTCTATGATTTCTGAAGCCTCTTAGATTCTTCTGAAGCCCCTTAGATTCTTCTGAAGCTTCTTAGATTCTTCTGAAGCCTCTTAGATTCTTCTGATGTCTCTTAGATTCTTCTGAAGCCTCTAAGATTCTTCTGAAGCCTCTTAGATTCTTCTGAAGCCTCTAAGATTCTTCTGAATCCTCTTAGATTCTTCTGAAGCCTCTAAGATTCTTCTGAAGCCTCTTAGATTCTTCTGAAGCCTCTTAGTTTCTTCTGAAGCCTCTTAGATTTTTCTGAAGCCTCTTAGGTTCTTCTGAAGCTTCTCAGATTCTTCTGAAGCTTCTTAGATTCTTCTGAAGCCTCTTAGATTTTTCTGAAGCCTCTTAGATTCTTCTGAAGCTTCTTAGATTCTTCTGAAGTCTCTTATATTCTTCTGAAGCCTCTAAGATTCTTCTGAAGCCTCTTAGATTCTTCTGAAGCTTCTCAGATTCTTCTGAAGCTTCTTAGATTCTTCTGAAGCTTCTTAGATTCTTCTGAAGCTTCTTAGATTCTTCTGAAGCTTCTTAGATTCTTCTGAAGCTTCTTAGATTCTTCTGAAGCTTCTTAGATTCTTCTGAATCCCGCTCACCTGTCTCTCAACATCATCCATCTCCCGAAAAACCGCCGCCAACGCCACCAAACATCCACCAATCACACCCAACGAACACGCCGTCGACACACCCAACGCCAACCACATTTTGCCTTCTTTTATTTTCGTTTTGGACAAAATTAATACGGTATATATAGCGGCTTCTCCATTATATTTTCCGATGTGAAATGGAACCAGTTTTAATGTGTTTTTCATTCTTCTCGTCACCTCATTATGTATTGTATGTATACTTTAAAAAAAGAAGAAAAAGAAAAAAAATACCCCTAATAAAATGCAATAAATTTTCTCACACAGCTGGGTTGAAAAAGAGGATTTTTATGGGTACCCTGGAACCGAAAAACGTGGATTTTTATGGGTACCCGGGAACCGAAAAACGTGGATTTTTATGGGTCCCGGGAACCGAAAAACGTGGATTTTTATGGGTACCCGGGAACCGAAAAACGTAGATTTTTATGGGTCCCCGAGAACCGAAAAACGTGGATTTTTCTGCTTTTTTTATAAAAGTAAAAACGTCCTTGATGAAAAGAATATTCCTAATGCGATTATGTACAAAAAAAATTTCATTTTTAAAGTTATAATGATCCAGTTTGGAGACTTCGCTGAATTTCTTTGATGGCTTGACGCTCTTCTTTTGACACTATGTTCATTTCTTGCAAATTCATGTCGGTTAGACTCATGAAACTCTGAAAAATGGGGTGTTGATTTAAAGGTAAATATCGTTGTTTTAAAGGGACATAGGGGTTATTTTAAAGGCACATAGGGTATTTTAAAGGTACATAGGGTATTTTAAAAGCGCATATCGTTGTTTTAAAGGGACATAGGGGTTAATTTAAAGGTACATAGGGTATTTTAAAGGCACATAGAGTGTTTTTAAAGGTACATAGAGTGTTTTTAATGGTACATAGAGTGTTTTTAAAGGTACATAGGGTGTTTTTGAAGGTACATAGGGTTATTTAAAGGTACATAGGGTTATTTAAAGGTACATAGGGTTTTTTTAAAGGTACATAGGGTGTTTTTAAAGGAACATAGAGTAGTTTTAAGGGGTGTTTTTAAAGGTACATAGGGTTATTTTGAAGGTACATAGGAATGTTTCAGGGGATTCTAAAGAATTCTGAAGGATTCTAAAGGATTCTGAGGAATCCTATGGGATTCTGAAGTATTCTGAAGGATCTTAGAGGTATCTAAAGGATTCTGAAGGATTCTAAAAGATTCTGAAGGGTCTTAGAGAATTCTGAAATATTTTGAGAGATTCTGAAGGATTCTGTAGGGCGTTAAAGGAACACAGACATTCAGAGAAGTACAGTAACCCATAACACAACTCACATATCGATCGATTTCCTCTTTCATCAATTTCTCCATCAAATCTCGTTGATTTCTTCTTATTAATTGTGACCATATCATATCTACAAAAATGTACAGTACCCACTTTTTAAAGGAACATCCTCTCTCACCATCAGTTATCATAGAAATGGGTCTGGGTCTCGTCCCGACCACTACAGTAGGCACTTGCCCATTATAGCGGCGAGTGATCGTCGCCGACGTAGAAGACGCGGATAATGTGTTGTCGACGTCGCGCGATTTTTTCAACATTCGCGGCGTTGTTCGCATCTGATTCTGCGATTGTGCGTCGACCATTGATAGTGTTCGCGGTTGTCGCACGCGATTCCGATCAACCATCGCGTCGCGATCAACGATGCTATCCTTGCGATGGAGAAGGACTAGCGAATTTCGCGGGAACTTGCGACTTGGAGTGTAACGCGACGTCGCCGCATGATGTTGTGCGAGGTCGTATTGTTGGAAGGGGGTGGTCGGCGACGGAGCGGTGGAGTCCTTCTCGCCGTAGAAGTCGCAGAAGCAGGTGGATTGGAAGGTGTGACATTCTTCCATGTAACTGCGCATCGAGTCGGTGAGCATGTCGTAGGTGTTGGATTCTGGAGCACGCGCTGATTTTGTGCATCGCAAGATTTCTTCGACGCTGGCGAATTTCTGAAAAAAAATGAGCTGAAAATAAAAAAAAAATAAAAAAAGGATTCTGCCCTGACCGAGGATCGAACCCCCAATCTCTCGGTCCAAAAACTAGTGCGCTACCACTGCGCTATAGCGGCAACATGACGTTCGACTCCTAACTATCAAGACAAGAACGCGGTGATTACAAGAAACTGTGTCTCTTACACCCTGCACATCTTACTAACTTGGTTGGTTTGATGTGCAGGTTTTTTTTTAAAGTACTGTAGTTTGTAAACCCAAGAAATCCACCTCAAAATTGAGAAAAATCTAGAACTCGTGAAGTATACGTTTCAAAATGTGATAAGATGTTTTGAATATATTTTTCAATTTGATAGGTATTGCAAGATCATTTCAGAAAAAAAAGAAAAAAAAAGGATTCTGCCCTGACCGGGGATCGAACCCCCGGCCTCCCTGGCCAAAAACTAGTGCGCTACCACTGCGCCGTTGGAGTATAGGTTTCGAAATTGTAATAAAATGCTTTGCAACCCTGTGTAACTTCAAAATAACCCTATGTACCTTTAAATAACCCTATGTACCTTTAAAATAACCCTATGTACCTTTAAAATAACCCTATGTACCTTTAAATAACCCTATGTACCTTTAAAATAACCCTATGTACCTTTAAATATCACTATGTAATCTTAAAATAACCCTATGTACCTTTAAATAACCCTATGTACCTTTAAAATAACCATATGTACCTTTAAAAAACCCTATGTATCTTTAAAATAACCCTATTCACCATTAAAATAACCATATGTACCTCTAAAATAACCCTATGTACCTTTAAAACAACCCTGTGTACCTTTAAATATCACTATGTACCTTTAAAATAACCCCCTCACTCACACACGAGTTCCTTTCCTTGGCTGGTTGATAATGTGTAATCGCATCCAGCCAATTCCTCGGCTCAATCTTCTGCTCCATCGTTCGATCGATCGAGTTCAAGAATATCTGAGTGGACACCTTATTAAACCAGCCCTTCGGTTGCAATGTCTTATACAAACTCGCTCCCGAATTGCTAAAATTGGGCCGCATTTCGAGTTGCGGTGGACGCATCGGATGAAGTTGTGCGCGCAACGAAGATGCGTCGAGAATGTCGCAAGATTGGAGGAGTAAATCGTAAGAATTGACACCGTATTTGTTGATATTTGTGGTTTGGGCGAACTTGGATAGGTAGAGTTGCACGAGTTCGTCGATTCGGAGAAGGGCGGCGATTTGGAGGGCGGTGATGTGCATGTTGTCGCGAGCATTTATGTCGATATTGTTGGAGAGAAGCAGTTTCGCCTGGAATTTATTGATTTTTAAAGGTACATATGGACTATTCACGGTAAATAGTGTTTTTAAAGGCACATCTGGGTCTTCACAGGTACATAGGTTCTTTCGAAGGTACACAGGGTTACTTTAAAGGTACACAGGGTTATTTTAAAGGTACACAGGGTTATGTTAAAGGTACACAGGGTTATTTCAAGGGTGCATAGGGTTATTTATATTAAAGGTACATCGGGGTTATTTTGAAGGTGCATAGGGTTATTTTCAAGGTACAAAGGGTTATTTTGAAAGTACACAAGGTTACTTTAAAGGTACATAGGATTATTTTAAAGGTACATAGGCATATTTTTATGGTACATAGTGTTATTTTAAAGGTGCATGTGAAACTATTATGAAGTTTATACTATTTCAAACTGTCGAAGCACAAAAATATTGTTCTTTTTCGAAAAACGATGAGAATTAATGGAGAACTTGAAACGTATACTTGAAGCGGCTCCGCGATGTTTCGCCACCAGACGTTTCGACACCGAACATCGAAACGTCGCGGTGTCGAAACGTCCGGTGGCAAAACGTCGCGGTGTCGAAACGTCCGGTGGCGAAATGTCGCGGTGTCGAAACGTCCGGTGGCGAAATGTCGCGGTGTCGAAACGTCCGGTGGCGAAATGTCGCGGTGTCGAAACTTCCGGTGTCGAAACGTCGCGGAGCCCTTGAAGCGTATACACAAGAAATGTAACTGTTTTTTTTTTCAAAACGAAAAAAAAATTCGACAGCAATGGGAATCAAACCCGCGATCTCTAGATTGAAAACCAACGCAGCTACCTGCTGAGCTACACAACACACAAGGTGCAAAGCTTTGCTTTCCATAGACATTTATGCAACTCACCGAACTAATACTCCTCACAATCGTGGCGAACATCAATAAAGTGCATCCATCTTGTGCCGGCTGATCTAGTACACGATCCGGTAGATTGTCTTCAATGATCAGTTTTCTGATGTCAAATTGTGATTCGAGTTCTGTAGAGACAAAAGTATTATGTTCATCAAGACCCCCCCCCACCCCTCCCCCCCCGGCAAAGGAACTCACTATTTTTTGGTGCTCTTTTCTCATATAGTATATTCTGTATATCTTTTCGCTTGAACGCTTTGGCGATTTCCATGGCGTTGAGTCGATGTAGACTCCGCTTTGATTGGCTAGCTCCCAGGTCTAAAAGTGAGGTCACCATGTATACACCAGGGGTGCATATGATGGCGGTGGATAGGGCGGAGAGTCCTTTGAGGGTGTCAACTGTTTCATCGATTGGTGCACCGGCGCGCATTAGATAATTGCAAATTTGCGAGGACTTGAAACACGTGGCGGCGATTAACGGGGTTGGTGCAAGGGATCGATTCCTTGGCGCTGATCGCCAATTCTCATCGCGGAAGCTTAGCAACTTGCGCACGACATCGGCATGCCCGCCGGCGGAAGCGAGGGTCAACGCATTGACGCCCATATAAGTCAAAGCCCGATAGTTGGCGCCACGTTGGAGCAACGTGTCGATGACGGCGAGTTTGCCTTCACGGGCGGCGTGATGGAAAGCGGTGAGACCAAGCTGATTACATGACTCAATATTGGCACCATAGTCCAGGAGCCGTTTGACGAGGTTGTTGTTGCCCATGGCGGCGGCGATGTGCAAAGCGGTGACCTCATCGTCGTCGGTAGAGTCGACGTGTACCCGCTTCTGCATGAGCTCTTCGATCTGGAATTATTGAAACTGGAAGAGCAACCAATATGGCCTAGAAATCCAAATAATATAGTACTTTTTGAAAAATATCAAAGAAAAATAGTATTCACAATAGATAATTGGATTTTTTTTTTTTGATACACATTTGGTAAGTTTAGGACATCAAGAAAAACGTGAACAAAACGCTGAAATCTGATATGAATTTTTGAAAATTGGGAAACGTATATCACACGGCAGATGTTTTACCAAATGTCTTATACAAAATTTTGTGCTGAATCCGAATTTGAAATCAGATTTAAAAAATATTGAAAACTAACCAAGTTATGATGGTTTTCCGTGTTGGTTAAATCGTCAATCGTCTCAAAATAATCCATTTAGCCTCATATTTTCAGTAGTTATGCCTAAACATATCAGCAAAATGATCTAGTTTTGTAGAGTCGAAAAGAAACATGGAAAACTTTCACTTTTCTGATTTTAGAAGTTATATTTATGTACTTGTCTTATTTTTATGTAAGCTTGGAAATGTACCGCACGCCTGCATTTTGAAACGCCCGGGAGCCCGTACGCGCTCGCCCTCACGCCCGCTCGCCCTCACGCCCGCTCGCCCTCACGCCCACACGCCCGCCACACGTTTAAATTTGTTTATTTTATAATTTTTGAGTTTTTTTTGTAAAGAATGGAAGAAAAAACAAATTTCATATAATTTGGTTTATTCTAAAATAACAAAAAAATTGATAAATTAAAACGCGTGGCGGGCGTGCGGGCGAGCAGGCGTCCGGGCGTGCGGGCTTGCGTGCGTTCAAAAAAGAGGCGTGCGGGCGGCTCGCCCGATTTTGCAACCTTATTTTTATGATAAAGTTGAGTATATTAGCTACAAAATGTTTTTTAAACGAATCGTTTCCGATAATTTTGAGCAGAGTTATGATTTTTTGAAGAGAATGCACATTTTTTGATCGGAAAAACTAGAATTCTGAGATTAAAATCGAGTGAAATTTAGGCTCAAAGTTGATGAATCTACAGCTCTTTAATCTGGAATCAGAACATTGAATTTTTTGACACACATTTTTTAGATTTAGAGTTAAACGAAGTATATGAGATTGAACAAAAATATAAAACTAAAAATTAATTTTTGAAACCTGGGAAACGTATATCACACGGTGGATTCAAGATTTTCAATTTGGTTCCATATTTTGTGCTAATTCAGAATTTGAAATCAGATTTTTGTAATTTTAGACACAGTTATTTTATTTGGCATATTTTTTGAATAAACTTCAGAACTTTAGCTACAAAATGCTTTTTAAACTGACCGTTTTCGATAATTTTGAGCAGAGTTATGATTTTTTGAAAATGATACAACTTTTTTTGATTTAAAAAAAACAAAAAACAAAAAAAAACTAACCTTCTTCAAATCATCATTAAACGCTGCCGTCAACAATTCCACCTTTGGAATATCTCGATCATCAACACCATCCAACACAGCCACCCCACTCATTCCATCAAAGTTTAGAAGAAAATGATAAGGCCGGGTATAAAAAAGATGTATCGATCTTATTGTTTTTTTTTTTTGCGCAAGCAAGAAATAAAATGATGTGATTGATAATTATTTGTATGTACTAAAGAAAAAAGAAGAGAAAAACATAGATATAAATTTTAACACGTTTTTTGTTCAATTTTTGTCAAGCTTGATAATATTCGATTTTCTAAGTTCGTAAAAGTTCTTAGGTCATGATATATCAAAATTTGGTTTCCTAGGTCATAATATATATCAAAATTTGGTTTCCTAGGTCATAATATATATATCAAATTTTGGTTTCCTAGGCAATGATATATCTAAATTTGGTTTCCTAGGTCATAATATATATCAAATTTTGGTTTCCTAGGCAATGATATATCTAAATTTGGTTTCCTAGGTCATGATATATATCTAAATTTGGTTTCCTAGGTCATAATATATATCAAAATTTGGTTTCCTAGGTCATGATATATCAAAATTTGGTTTCCTAGGCCACGGTATATCTAAATTTGGTTTCCTAGGTCATAATACATCTAAATTTGGTTTCCTAGGTCATAATATATCAAAATTTGGTTTCCTAGGTCATGATATATCAAAATTTGGTTTCCTAGGTCATAATATATATCAAATTTTGGTTTCCTATTCATGATATATCAAAATTTGGTTTCCTAGGTCATGATATATCTAAATTTGGTTTCCTAGGTCATGATATATCTAAATTTGGTTTCCTAGGTCATTAAAGGTCAAAATTTGGTTTTCTAGGTCATGATATATCAACATTTGGTTTCCTAGGCCATGATATATCTAAATTTGGTTTCCTAGGCCATGATATATCAAAATTTGGTTTCCTAGGCCATGATATATCAAAATTTGGTTTCCTAGGCCATGGTATATCTAAATTTGGTTTCCTAGGCCATGGTATATCTAAATTTGGTTTTCTAGTCTATTTTAACACGTTTTTTGTTCAATTTTCGTCAAGTTTGATAATATTCGATTTTCTAAGTTCGTAAAAAATATCAAAAAAAAAACATGGAAGAGAAATTTATGGCCGAGAAACCTTCATAGGTTGTGCAATAGTGCTCTAACGAACAACTTGGTAGATGGTCAAAAAAGTTGATAACGACACTCCGCTCGATTCCGCCTGATTTTTGATTTTAAATTGTTTTAAAAAATGGAGTAAAATTTTATTTTTGATGTATTGAATATCAAATTTAACAAAAAAATGTTCAAATTTTCAAAAATAAAATTCAATAGTTGGTTCATAATGTGTACATTGATGTTGTTCGGCGAGATGAATAGGTATTCTAGCGTGACATTTTCGACATCGACAAATTTGACAATTTCGAGAACTTTGACTTGATTTCTGATTCTCGTAGAAGATATTGATGGTTCCATCAACTGAGGGAATATTTAGGCATTTCGGTTCGGATAGGTGGAATTTCTCGGATATTCTGAAGGCTAGTTCGGACCAATCTGGAAGTTTGATTCATTTTTTATTCCAAAATGTGACCTAGGTAACCAAATTTTGATATCTCATGACCTAGGAAACCAAATTTAGATATATCATGACCTAGGAAACCAAATTTAGCTATATCATGACCTAGGAAACCAAATTTTGATATATATTATGACCTAGGAAACCAAATTTTGATATATATTATGACCTAGGAAACCAAAGTTTTGATATATATTATGACCTAGGAAACCAAATTTAGATATATCATGACCTAGGAAACCAAATTTAGATATATCATGGCCTAGGAAACCAAATTTTGATATATCATGGCCTAGGAAACCAAATTTTGATATCTCATGGCCTAGGAAACCAAATTTTAACCTTTGATGACCTAGGAAACCAAATTTCGATATATCATGGCCTAGGAAACCAAATTTTGATATATCATGGCCTAGGAAACAAAGTTTTGATATATATTATGACCTAGGAAACCAAATTTTGATATATCATGGCCTAGGAAACCAAATTTAGATATATTATGACCTAGGAAACAAAGTTTTGATATATATTATGACCTAGGAAACCAAATTTTGATATATCATTGCCTAGGAAACCAAATTTTGATATCTCATGGCCTAGGAAACCAAAGTTTGATATCTCATGGCCTAGGAAACCAAATTCTATTTAAAAACTCATAAAAACCAACCCTGAAAACATAATTTCGTATGCTGTCCAATTGAATCAAAGTCGAATTGACCACCACAAACATAACAAATTCGAAATTGACCTGCAAAAAATATTTTTTGACCGGAAGTTTATTGTTTGAGAGCGAAAAACAACTATTTATATTTAAAAGTGGTTCATTTTTATTATAGGGTTAGAGAGTGGAGGGTGGTAGAGAAAGAGAGGGAATACATTTTTATCATGTTAAAGGGGTTGTCTTACAAGTTTTTGTCAAACTTTTCAACAAAAAAAAAACTAAAATCAAAGAGTTTGTTCATCGAGCGGGAAAGGAAATTTTCCCTATACCCTTCAGAATTCTTCAGAAGCTTTCAGAATCTCTCAGAAGGCTCCTGAAGCCATCAGAGTTGATTCATTACCTTCAGAAGCACTCAGAAGCCTTCAGAAGTCATATATTTCTTTAGAATTCTTCAAAATCTTTCAGGAGCCTTCAGAATCTCTCAGAGTCTTTCAGAATTCATTCATACTCCTCAGAAGCTATCAGAGCTCATATATACCCTTCAGAATCCTTCAGAAGTCATATATCCTTTTAGAATTTTTATAGAATCCTTCACAAGTCATATATACACTTCAGAATTCTTCAGAAGCCTTCAGAATTCATATATACGTATTAGCAACTTCCAGATTTCTTCAGAACCTTTCAGAAGTCGTATATACCATTCGAAATCCTTCAGGAGCCTTCAGAATCTCTCAGAGTCTTTCAGAATTCATTCATACTCCTCAGAAGCTTTCAGAGGTCATATATACCCTTCAGAATCCTTTAAAAGTCATATATCCTTTTAGAATTTTTATAGAATCCTTCACAAGTCATATATACACTTCAGAATCCTTCAGAAGCCTTCAGAATTCATATATACGTATTAGCAACTTCCAGATTTCTTCAGAACCTTTTAGAAGTCGTATATACCATTCGAAATCCTTCAGGAGCCTTCAGAATCTCTCAGAGTCTTTCAGAATTCATTCATACTCCTCAGAAGCTTTCAGAGGTCATATATACCCTTCAGAATCCTTTAAAAGTCATATATCCTTTTAGAATTTTTATAGAATCCTTCACAAGTCATATATACACTTCAGAATCCTTCAGAAGCCTTCAGAATTCATATATACGTATTAGCAACTTCCAGATTTCTTCAGAACCTTTCAGAAGTCGTATATATCATTCGAAATCCTTCAGGAGCCTTCAGAATCTCTCCGAATCCTCCAGAAGTCATCTGAAAGATTCTAAAGGGATGATATACCATCAGAAATGATATATTTCCTTCAGAATCCTTCCTCCCATCTCACTCACCAGTATCAATCGACGACCTAGACAATGATCTTGTCCTCGGCCTTTCTCTTTCTTTTTTCACAAATCCAACTTCCTGTTGTTCACTTTTCCGCTTCGATGATTTCGATCTTCTCGACTTTTTCTTGTCATCTTCCAGATTTTTCTTCAACTCCAAACAATTTTTCTGATGAATCACTAGCGAATGTTGTGAATATAGACGTTGACAAAATGGACATTCCGAAAATTGGGGCATTTCTTTTTTATTTTCTTAATCCGACCAATGCATAACAACAAAAAATATTGAAAAATGAGGGAAAGAAAGAGAAAGAAATGAAGGGAGAGTTAGAAGAATGAAAGGCGGGGCTTGGTTACTATGATACTAAAAAGTATGAGAGAAGACAATGAGATTAGAGATATGCAAATGATATAGAGAAAATGAGGAGGGATGAAATTTTGAATTTATTTTATATGAAAAGGAGGTCAGCTTAACTTCAAAGCAAATTGTGTGTGTGGGTAGCTCTCTCGGAAATTCGTGAAATAGCTCAGATGATCAAGAATTTTCTGCTCTTCAAAATGGTATACAATATATAACTTCAATTTTTAAAAATTGTTTCTAAAAAACGTAAAAACTACTATACACTTGGAAAGTAGCTTGTTTGCTCCATTGCTAATAATTTTGGCTGGTTTTTAACCCCTGTTTTTTATTTTCAAATTTATTTAAGCCGACGATCTTGTAGAGAATTTTCTGCTCTTCAAAATAATGTATAACACATCACTTCAATTTTTGAAAATTGTTTCTAAAAAACGCAAAAACTACTATACACTTGGAAAGTAGCTTGTTTGCTCCATTGCTAATAATTTTGGCTGGTTTTTAACCCCTGTTTTTCATTTTCAAATTCATTTAAGCCAACGATCTTGTAGAGAATTTTCTGCTCTTCAAAATGGTATATAACATATAACTTCAATTTTCAAAATTTGTGTCTAAAAAACGTAAAAACTACTAGGCACTTGGAGAAGAGCTTGTTTGCTCCATTGCTAATAATTTTGGCTGGTTTTTAACCCCTGTTTTTCATTTTCAAATTCATTTAAGCCAACGATCTTGTAGAGAATTTTCTGCTCTTCAAAATAATATATAACACATCACTTCAATTTTTGAAAATGGTTTCTAAAAAACGCAAAAACTACTATACACTTGGAAAGTAGCTTGTTTGCTCCATTGCTAATAATTTTGGCTGGTTTTTAACCCCTGTTTTTTTCTTTTCAAACTTAATCAAGCCAACGATCTTGTAGAGAATTTTCTGCTCTTCAAAATGGTATATAACATATAACTTCAATTTTCAAAATTTGTGTCTAAAAAACGCAAAAACTACTATACACTTGGAAAGTAGCTTGTTTGCTCCATTGTTAATAATTTTGGCTGGTTTTTAACCCCTGTTTTTTTCTTTTCAAACTTAATCAAGCCAACGATCTTGTAGAGAATTTTCTGCTCTTCAAAATGGTATACAATATATATTTTCAATTTTCAAAAATTATTTCTGAAAACTGTGAAAACTACTAGACACTTGGAAAGTAGCTTGTTTGCTCCATTGTTAATAATTTTGGCTGGTTTTTAACCCCTGTTTTTTATTTTCAAATTCATTTAAGCCAACGATCTTGTAGAGAATTTTCTGCTCTTCAAAATGGTATATAACATATAACTTCAATTTTGAAAATTTGTGTCTAAAAAACGCAAAAACTACTATACACTTGGAAAGTAGCTTGTTTGCTCCATTGTTAATAATTTTGGCTGGTTTTTAACCCCTGTTTTTTTCTTTTCAAACTTAATCAAGCCAACGATCTTGTAGAGAATTTTCTGCTCTTCAAAATGGTATACAATATATATTTTCAATTTTCAAAAATTGTTTCTGAAAACTGTGAAAACTACTAGACACTTGGAAAGTAGCTTGTTCGCTCCATTGCTAATAATTTTGGCTGGTTTTTAACCCCTGTTTTCTATTTTCAAACTTAATTAAGCCAACGATCTTGTAGAGACAAGCGGAATTTACCGGAGTGTCGTTGTTAAACTATTTTTAAAGTATTATTTTACATTAATATTCCATGAAGTATTGCTTAAACCCGAATTTCATCTATAAATCAAATTAGTTTTAGAAATATACATTGAATTAAAACTCGAAGCAAGCGGAATCGAGCGGAGTGTCGTTGTCAAAAGTTTCAATTTTTCATTTTTCCTAAAATTTTTTTCAAGTATTTTTAAAGAAGACGTAGAAAAACTAAGCTTTATAGTGTTTTTTTTTTTATTTCAAACTAAATTTTATAAGAGACAAGCGGAATTGAGCGGAGTGTCGTTGTTTTCAGCTAAATATTTAGCTTTTTATTTTTCATTATTTTTTTAAATATTTTTTTCTTATTAAAAATTGTTGAAAATCTAAATTCACCTAAAAATAAACTAGAATAATTCTCAAAATTTGAAGTTTTTCGAAAATCGGCTGTGTGCGGTGGAGCACGTTTTTATGAATAAACCTGATGACGCAATAAAGTTCAACAATTTGTTCACATAGATAATTATCTGTCTTATCAGTTCTTTTCTCCTTGAACAAAAAATCAGAAATCAATTCACTCTCAAATGACCAAAAAAGTGTGTATAATTGGTGGAGGGGCGGCTGGATTGGTGTCAGCGAGAGCTGCGATTGACTATGGATTAGAGGTGGAAATATTCGAGCAAACTGGGCGAGTTGGTGGCACGTGGGTGTATTCGGATGATGTTGGGTGTCATACGTCGATGTATAAGGTGATGAAGTGAGTTTTTTCCTATCTTCATATGGCCTAGAATCCGACAATAGTTTAAAGTTCGGCCACGTTTTCAATTTTCAAAAAAAAATAATTTGTTTCTCCATAATTTTTAAAATTTTTGCAGTATTTCGTCGTTGTGTATGCACAAAACATAGAAACCTACGAGCATTTTTTATTCGTAGCAGGAAAAGTTTCAAATTCGTGGCGAGACCCTGCCGACTTTTATTAATAATTTAAAAAATGAGTCATAAACACTTTTTTTTCAAAATCTCTGCAATATTTCGTCGCTGTGTATGCACAGAAACACAAAAATCGACGAGCATTGTTTTATTTTTGAAAGAAATTTTTGAATTTCATCAAAATATATCAATTTCCGACTTTTCTCGAAAAATTTTTGACAACTTTTATAAATTTATACGTGGCCTAGAATCCGACAATAGTTGAAAGTTCGGCCATGATGTTTTGTATAATAAACACTGAATTTGACGACATTTTATTTATTTATTTTTTAATTTTTGATTATAAAAAGAGGGAAAAAATTGAAATTTATCGTATATATATATATATATTGTTCCAGAACCAACCTTCCCAAAGAAGCAATGCTCTACAAAAACACCCCATTCGCTGAAAATCTGCCAAGTTTCATGTCCCATGAAGACGTTCTCGAATACCTCGAAAACTTTGCTAAATATAACAACCTCCCTATTCACCTTAACACAATCGTCACCAACGTTGAACGAGTTGATGGAGCATGGAAGGTGGATTTCGTTCAAAATGGAACCGAGAGTTGTCAAAAAATGTATGACGCGGTTTTTGTGTGCAATGGACATTTCTTCGAGCCACTGAATCCTTATGAAAAGTGCTCTTTTGATGGACACATTCTGCATAGCCACGATTATCGAAAAGCGGAGAATTATAAGGATAAGCGAGTTGTGATAATTGGAGCCGGGCCTTCTGGAATTGATATAGCTCTACAGGTCGCAGAGTTCGCATCGACGACAACGCTGATTAGCAAAAAAGCAAAGTATCCATCATTGAACATTCGACAGATTCCTTATCACGTTAAGGAGATTAAGGAGAATCACATCGTCGTTGAGGAGACGAACGAGGTCATCGAGACAGATGTTATTATCATTTGCACGGGTTATGTCTTCAAATTCCCATTTTTATCAGAAGAGATTATTCAAGTTAAACATGGTGGGATGATGGTGTCGCCGTTGTGGAATCATTTGTCGCATGTTGACTATCCGGATAGCTTGTTCTTTATTGGTGAGAACTATGGGAAGCGGGGGAGGCAACGACACTCCGCAGAATGACGCTACACAATATGTTAAGTTTTGTTTTCTGTATTAAAGGTAGGCGGAGTGTCGTTGTCAACAATTTTCTCTAAGTAGCAGAAATCAAACTTTACTCCATTTTTAAACACATTTTCATGTTTTTTCAAAAAAATTTTCTTCGAAATTTTTAACGGGTGGAATCGAGCGGAGTGTCGTTGTTTTATTTGGCATCAAATTTCCATAAAATATTACTTGAAACTGAATTGCAAAAAAAAATAACCTCATTTTTGAATTTTAAGTTGAGTTTAAACTCGATGCAAGCGGAATCAAGCGGAGTGTCGTTGTCAAATCGTTCTAAAATGTTATTTTACATTGAAATTCTATGAATTATTACTTAAAAGTGAATTTCATCAAAAATTAATTTAATTTTTGAATTTTAAGTTAAGTTGAAACTCGATGCAAGCGAAATCGAGCGGAGTGTCGTTGTCAAATCGTTCTAAAGTGCTATTTGGTATTAAATTTCCATCAAAGATTACCCAAAACATCAAAAATTAATTTTTTTTTTGAATTTTAAAATGAATTTAAACTCAAAGCGAGTGGAATCGAGCGGAGTGTCGTTGTCAATAATTTGAATTTTTTTTAAAAGATTTTTTATAAGTTTTCATCAAATTTTTTAAAAAGAGAGGTACAAAAACGAAACTCTACAGCAATTTTTCAAAAAAAATTTTATTAAAGGCTGCGGAATCGGAGTGTCGTTAGCAAATGTTTTTTTCTTTAATTTGAATGCATTTTCTTATCAAAAATTGTTTCTAAAAACAATCTTAAATATTTTTTTAAATTAAAATAATATTTGATTGAAAATAGAAACAGGCGGGCGGAATCAAGCGGAGTGTCGTTGTCAATAAAAATTTGCAAAGAGAGAGATATAAAAACAAAATTTTATAGCTTTAAAACTTAACATTCAATCTCATATCGAATTAAAAAAAAACAGGCGGGCGGAATCAAGCGGAGTGTCGTTGCCAAATTCAAAAAAAATTTATTTTTTAAGCAGAAAAAAGTAAAATCTTGGAACTTTTGACAAAAACAGGCGGGCGGAATTGTGCGGAGTGTCGTTGTCAATTTTTTTGAATTAAAAAATTCATCATTAAAAAACTAATAATGAATTTGAAGTCCGAGAGAACTACACAGAAACAGCAAGTTCACGATAGAGCACATATGCTTTCTTACCTTCCTGATTGATGAAAAAATGAAAAAATTTATGTTTTTCAGGCCTTCCCCTTGCCACTATAACCTTCCAACTCTTCGAAGTTCAAGCTCAATATGCCTCGGCCATTGTAACCGGAAAAGCCCAACCACCCAACAAAACCGAGCTTACCAACTTCGAAGAGCAAAGACTTGCTCAAATCGCCAATCCAGCTCAATATCATAGTTTAGTCGACGAACAATGGGCCATGTTAGATGAGTTGGCGGAATTGGGAAATTTTAAAAAATGGAAATATTTGGACACTATCAAAAAACTGTACACCTATGTTATCACTGAACGTCGCAAAAATGTGGTGAATTATAAAAATGTGAATTTTCGATTGAATGCGGATCAAAGTGATTTTGAAGTTTTATAATAAATTTTATACATTATTTTTATGGTTGGGAAAATGAGCATAACTCGGCGAAAATTGGTGCATTTGGCTCCATATGTTGCACAATTGTGCTCCAATTTTCGGAGAACAATATCGTGCAAATATGGAGCCGAACGGAGCATTTTGAGCCGAGTTATGCTCATTTTCCCAAATGCATTTTTCTATTCATCACTTTCATCACTATGATGCTTTCTCCTCTGCTTTCTTCTTGGTTTTAAAGGCGCATCGTCGTCTTGTGATTGCATTTGAGCGGCGGCGCGGTCACGATCACGTCGGTATTCTTTATAGTTCTAGAAAATTTCAGTATAATTAACTGAAAATTTAAAAAAAAAATGAAACTGACCAAATATTGTTCGGCGCGTTGTCCGGTTGATGCGCGGACACAATAGAACAAATCATGAAGACATGTGGGAAGATAGGTTTGTTGGAGACCAATGTTGATAATGTTGTCAGCGCTGGAAAGTCATATGATAAAGGGGGGTGATCATTTTCCGAGAGAACTACACATACAGGGCTATCTCTCACGTGTGTCTAGTAGTTTTCACGGTTTTTAGAAACAATTTTCGAACATTGAAATGAATTGTTATATACCATTTTGAAGAACGGAAGATTCTCTACAAGATGAGTAGTTCAATTGAATTCAAAAATGGAAAATAGGAGTGAAAAATGGACGAAGATGTTAGCAATAGAGCGATGAAGCTCTTTTCCAGGTGCCTAGTAGTTTTAACGTTTTTTTTGAAACATTTTTTGAAAATTACGAATATGTGTTATATACCATTTTGAAAAGCGGAAAATTCTCTACAAGATTAGTTTTTGAATATATCCTGATAACAAAAATTTCGAGTAGAAAAATGTGATTTAAAAACATTAAATCATTAGCAACGTAGCGAGCAATCTCTTTTTTGAAAGGGCTGTTGGTTTTCACGCTTTTTCTATGTTTTTATCGAGAACTGAAATTATGTGCTGTAAACCATTTTGAAGAACAGAAAATTCTGTACTAGATGGATGATTAACTTGAATTTAAAAATAGAAAATAGGGGTTAAAAAACAGCCATAATTATTAGCAATGGAGCGAACAGGCTACTTTCAAAGAGTCTAGTAGTTTTTACGCTTTTTAGAAACTTTTTTTGAAAATTGAGATTATGTGCTTTATACCATTTTTGAAGAGCAGAAAAATTTTCTACAAGATGGTTGGTTTCAATAATTTTTGAAATGGGAAATTCGACAGAAAAAAGAGGTAAAAGTACAGACAGAGCGAAGAAGCTATTTTCCAAGTGTCTACTAGCTTTCACGATTTTTCAAAACTTATTTTAAAAATTAAGATTATGTGTTCTACATCATTTTGAAGAGCAAAAAATTCTGTACTAGATGAATGAATAACTTGAAATTGAGAATGGGAAATAGGGGTTTTAAAAACCAAAATTATTAGCAATAGAGCAAACAAGCTCTTCTCCAAGTGTCTAGTAGTTTTCACGATTTTTCAAAACATATTTTGAGAATTAACATTATGTGTTATACATAATTTTGAAGAGCGAAAAATTCTCTACGAATTGGTTGTTTTGACAAATTTTAAACAAAAAATTCAAGTTGAAAGCAATGTTCAAAAAAACATAGAAAGATATTGGCAATGGCAATTTTGCTTCATAGACCCTCAGTTAACTCATTTTCTAGTTTCTCACCGATTATACGGATAATGTCCACTTTTTGCAAATTTATAATCATTCTCCAACTGTGCCATACTCGCCGGTCGTCCATCAAAAAATCCCAAATACGTTGGTGGATAATAATTCGGATAATACCAATTGCCAAACTGTCCATAATCTCTCGCCGTATTCTCATTATAATAAATATACTTGGGCAAAACTCGCGCGTTATTCTCATATGTTCGCGAATAGTAATTATCCGCGACTTGGCGATTCGTCGCCGTCGCAAGTTTGCCACCCGGTCCACCACCGCTGAAATTGCAATCAGCGACGAATTGCACGACATCCTCGCATGACATGTCTTTTGGTCGCGGCTGAATTTTGTCGCAATTGCCGCGCGACCAGGTCAACAGGGTTTCCGGTAGAGGATTCCAACGCTCGGCGAACTTTGCGAACGACGCGCACATTCGCGGCGAAGGTGCGCAATTCGCCAACGTCAATAATGAAAAGGCGAAGAATATCGATTTATCAATCATCTGAAAAAATAACGAAAAGACAATAAAAGGTAACAAAAAAAAGGAAATAATGAGAAAATAAGTGTAACTTGGCCGAAATGAAGAAAATGATGATAAAACTACGAGAATCGGTTTGTAGTCAATTATATTAACGGTTTTTTGTTTCGCCTCACACACAGAAGGCCGCCGGTTCGAACCCCGGCTGCGCCATATTAATTATTTTTTTCTATATCTCACTTATCTGACATAAACGCTATATCTTCTACGATCAAAGAATGCAGAGAAAACATATTATTACATTATAAAATACTACAGCATAAATATTTTTAGACAGATTTATTTCTATTAAGACAATGCCCTCTAACCTCGAAAAAAACAGGTTTTTTTCAAAACGTAACAAAAATGTTTTTTTTTTCTCACCGACAAACGTGAAAAACGAAAAATAGTCGCATTTTGTATTTTCACAATCCATCAAAAATGTCGGAAAAAAATAGTAGTCCAAATGAAAATAGTACGGTAAATGATAGCATAGGGTACTGTAGTATACATGCAGTGTATTTGTAGGCAGACAGAGGTCCACAGGTATTTAATTTGTCACAAGATATCAACCCGAAATCGATCGATCATGTTAAACTTTGCACAAATTTGTGGGATTTTATGTTGAATTTTTCGCCTGACGCGTCGCGGCCAGTTTGGAATCCTCAAGTGTTGATCGCGCTGTTCAAAGAGGCCAGGAATAAGATGTTGGGTGAGCCATTGGTTCTTAATGTCTCACAAAAGCCGACCATTGTATTTGGGCCGTTGTATGGAGAGGGAGATTCGTTGATAACGCTGATGAGTCAAGCTGGAGTGCCGCCCAAGGTTAACTATGTTATGTTGGGTTGTTATTTGGGACATGGGTTTGGTGAGTCAGACGAAGAAAAGGGGTGCTTTATATATGAAAATTGAGATATAGAAAAAAGTGTCGGTTTGGTGTAGTAGTTAAGGGGCGCCGCTCGCATGCGAAAGGTCAGGGGTTCGGTTTTGTTCGACCTCGAAATTTTTTTTTTTGAAAAATCTGTTTTTGTCAACACTGGGAGCACCTCAGCGTTACTGCAGTTTGTCGTGAGATTTGGTGTTTCAGCCCCCATCGAATGCCTGGCCCTTCTTCTCAGTCTCAAAATGCTCTACCCAACGAACGTCGTCTTGCTCAAAGGACATCACGAAGAGTCGCTCTCGCTTGAAATGCTCAAAGCCGGACAATGGCTACAAACACGTGGCATCAGCCCACAACAACCCGAATATCAACCAATCATTGACGAGATGAAAAAGGTGTGCTCGGCGATGCCGCCGGCTGCTCTCATCGATTCGCGTATTTTGTGCATGGCCGGTGGTCCGGGGCCGATGATGCGCGAGCAAGGGTTGAAGAAGTTGGTGAAGATGTCGCGTACCCCGAGATCAATCAGGGATAAGAATATTTTGATGGTAAATGGGGTATATCATATATGTACAAACAGAAAAAGATATTAGCAATGGAGCGAACAAACTACTTTCCAAGCGTCTAGTAGTTTTCGGGCTTTTTAAGTAGGTGCACCAACAATTGAGATGGCGTGTTATATACCATTTTGAAAAGCGACAAATTCTCTACAAGATGGTTATATTTATTAAATTCAAAATAAAAAATTCATATGAAAAATAGAGGTAAAAGTATAGACAGAGCGAAGAGCAAGCCATTTTCCAAGTGTCTAGTAGTTTTCGGCCTTTTTAGAAACATTTTTGAGAATAGAGGTAATCTGTTATACACCATTTTGAAGAGCGAAAAATTCTCTACAAGATAATTGTTTAAATTGAATTTGAAAATGGACAATAGGGATGAAAACTAGACGAAAATGTTGACAATGGAGCGAACAATCTCCATTGCTAAGGGGCTATTGGTTTTCGCACTTTTTCTATATTTTTATCAAAAATTGAAATTATGTGTTACATACCATTTTGAAAAGCGAAAAAAACTCTACAAGATGGTTTGTTTAATTAAATTTGAAAATAAAAAATAAAGGGTTAAAAACAGCCAAAATTATTAGCAATGGAGCGAACAAGCTCTTTTCCAAGGGCCTATTGGTTTTCGCCCTTTTTCTATATTTTTTTGCAGAAATTGAAATCATGTGCTGTATACCATTTTGAAAAGCAGAAAATTCTGTACTAGATGGATGATCAATTTGAATTTAAAAATGGAAAATAGGGGTGTAAAATAGACGAAGATGTTGGCAATGGAGCGAACAAGCTCTTCTCCAAGTGTCTAGTGGTTTTCACGATTTTTCAGAACATTTTTTAGAACTTGAGATTATGTGTTATATACCATTTTGAAGAGCGGAAAATTCTCTATAAGATGATGATTGAAATCAAATTAAAATCTAAAAATCAAATCCACAAAACATAGCTGATGATTCTTCTATTTAGGAAGCCTCTTGGTCGGTGATGATATTGAATGAGGCGCAGAAGGAGATGCATGGAATGCCGTATTTTACACCGGAACAAGCATCCGAATTTATTCAATCAAACGGGTTGCATTGTCTGATTCGTGGTCGACAAATGGTCGACGAAGGGTTTTTGAACAAACCAAAGGATGTGATCACGTTGATATCGGCTGTGGCGTATTTGGATAATTTTCGAAATCAGGCGGCTGTTTTGAAAATTGAGGGGAGCAAGGTGGGTTTCTGGAATTGGCTTTGATTTTATGTGAAAGAGCATATTCGACTTGGTAGATTTGAAAAATTCAAAAAAAAAAATTCACCAATTTCCACCACCCGGGATCGAACCCTCGACTAACCGGAGTCAACGTTGCTTAACCTGCCAGATAGGACGAGCTCGCCGCTTACACTGTTCCCATACTAGAGAGTCGTCAATAAATCTGCAGTTTTGGTCGTTTTTTGCTCGCTAAAATGCACATTTACTGAATCGAGTATGCTCTTTCACATGGAATCAACGTTTTTTATGTACCTGTACCTTTAAAGTGTCCAATTTTTTTCAAATTGTATATTTTATTTCAAAATTCCTAGTTTTTGTTGAAAAATGTCGAAATTTTAATGTGATGATTCACGAAAAAATTTCTCAAACATTTTGCAAAATCAATTTTTTTTTGGTCTAACCACGACTTTATCAATGTTCCTTTAAAAATACGGTATTTTTTTCCAGGGCACAATAATTCGCTACAAAATGGAAGAAGGTGAACAATTGTCGTTGGAACTTGTGAAACCTGGAATGGGTCGAAATGCGGTTTGCTGAATATATATTTCTCTGCACCCTCTCACTCTCTCACTTGTGTAAATAAAAACTTGAAAAATTTTCCCCAATGTTGTTTCATTTTTGGATTATAGTGCGTGCAATTTTGAGATTAAAACCAACTTTCTCCCAATTGAGAGAAAAGTGATGGATAGCTCAGCCGGGTAGGCTTTTGACTCACAAGCGCGCGCCTGTCGAGGGTTCGAACCCCAGCCATGGCGAGAAATTTTTTTTATTTTTTTGTTTTTCAGGCTTTCCCGCCATTTCGAAACTTGCCTGTCTGTCTTTGATGACTCATTTTTCTCTCTCCCTCTTTTTCTCTGCACCCTCCTCCAGCTGTCTGTTGGTTTGTGTTGTGTTGTGTCATCGTCGACCAAACACACTGTTCTCTTTCCTCTCTCTAGCATACAACACACATATTTTCGCTTTCTTGTCCGTTTTCTCGTTTTCCATTTTTTTTTCTGTGTTCATCATTTTACCAAAATTATCAATTTCTCAAAAATTTCGCCCGTTTTCGGGAGTGACGACGATTTTTTTTTTCATTTTTCCATTTACAAAATTTTTTGACAAACAGCTGTGACAATATGTCGCTCTGAAAAAGAGACTTTTTTTTTTTTGAAAAATGAGTCACGAAAATTTCAAAATCACAAGTTTTCTTATCAGTTGCACAATTTTCTCGGAAAATAGTTGTGTGCCTTTAAGAGAAAAGGTACAGTAATCTGGTTAGAGTGAAAGTGTGAATTTTGTCGTCAGGTTAGATGTGGAGACGCTAAAAACCCACGTGTAAAAATTTGAAACCCTTTTTTTCGCGCCAAATTTTGAAATTCAAATTTAGCCGCTAAAAAACCACGTTACAAAATTTTTGAAAGCTCATGTTTTGCATCAAAATTCAAATTTCGAAATTTTCGTGCCAAGAATCCACGTGGCTAGATTTAAATTCAAAACTTTGGCGCCATAAATTCAAGTGGCAAAATTCGAAATTTAGAATTTTCGCGCCATAATTCCACGTGGTTAAATTAGAATTTTTAAATTAGAATCTTCAAAATCTTGACTTTTGAGCTTGAAGGGGTTGGCTTTGAAATTTTTATTTTTTCAAATTTTTTTCCTCCAATTTTTTGGCACCACACCAACCTGTTTTCAACAACAAATCCTCCTTTTCAGGTTCACATTAAAAAAAAATTGAATTTCAAAATTTCGCGCTTACAATTAGAAACCACGTGGAAAAAGCTTCAAAACCTAAATCAAAAAAATAATTGCCTCAGCGAGATAGTGTTGATTTTAGAGAGAATTAGAAAGGTCTTGCAACGAAGAGACGCCCGGGAACTCAAAAATTTGAATTCTCCCATGAAGCAGTGGAGCACGCTTACTTCACCCTAAAATAAAGTTCAAAATTCAAAATTTTTTCGGGTCAAATTTGTTTTCCAGCACTATACCAACTTGTTTTCTTTCTACAACAATAAATCCTCTTTTCCCGTTTCCTCTTCTTTTTTCCTTCTTTTTCTGACTAATCTTTTTCTTGCTTCTTTCTACTATTTGAACTGTCCAAGTCATCATCATCATCATCTCTTTTTTTTTCCCTCTATTTACTCGTCGTGTCTGCCGCACCCTCCTCATCTCACACACTATTTCGCCCATTCAATTTCAATCTTTCAAAGGTCACTTCACCGTTTTGTTGTTGTGAGGAATGGAATTGAAAAAAAAAAATTGTGTGTGTGTGTCGGAATTTTCCTCCATTTTTTTTCTTGTGGTTCTTTTTGGAACTTTTTTTTAGTTCTGACCATTTAGGGTTACTATAGTTCCCAAAACCTTGTTTTTAAAATGATTTTTAGGGTTAAAAACACGTGGAAAAATATCATATTTTGATTTTGCACTCCACAGACATGAAATCCAAAGATTTTTTGAAATTAACTGAATTTCAGTTCGTAAAATTATTTTTTCTAATTTTTATTATTATTTTTTTAACTTAAAGTAATCTAAGGTTTTGTGGGTTACTGTAGTTTCAGAGTCTAACATTTACAATTAGGGCTCAAAAACTGCATTGGCCAAATTTCAAAATTTCTTTTTTTTTTTGGTATAAAATCCACCTTAAAAACCCGAAATTTTCGGTGTCAAATTTAAGGTTTTCAAATTTTGTCACGTGGATTCAGAAAGAAGACTTTGAAATGTTATTTTTTGGCGCTGAAAAAGTAGAACACAGAATCCACGTTTCAAAATTTTCAAACTCAAAATATTCTGCACCAAAAAAACCACGTGGCAAAGTTCTAATTTTTTGATTTTTGAGGCTGAAAAGTCGAGATCTTCAGTGTCAAAATTCAGATTTTGCCACATGGATTCCAAAATCTCATCGTTGGCTTTATTTTCAGCATCAGAATTTGTCTGAAAATGATTTGAACCTTTAAATTTTTGCCACCAAAAACAACAATAAAACAAAAAATAATGTTCTTTCAAACTCCCAAACTTTTTTTGATCTACTGAAATTTTCTTGTTCAATTTCTATAAGTTGTATTCATTTTGGTTGTTCGTAATTTCCCGTTTCTGTTTTTTTTTCAATTTTCAAACTTTTTCCAGCATCCTTTGTTTTTTTTGTTGTTATTGGTCGTTATTAGAATAAGAAGAAGAATATCTACTGGAGAGTTGACACATTATGGCATTTCACTGGCAGTCAAAAGTGAATGTTCAGCATGCTGGCGTTGATGATATGGTTTTGTTGACCAAGTTGTCCGAGCAGAGTATTGTCGAGAATTTGAAAAAACGATTACAGGCCAACAGTATTTTTGTGAGTTTTTTTTAAATATCAAATTTGTACCACCTTTTAAAGATTCCTCATGAGTTCAGCAAAAACTATTTTGTGGCCTAGTTTTTTTCTACGCCACATGTGCAAGTTAGTTTTTCAGTGAATGAATGAGAAAAAAAATTCGTTTGCATTGGAGCACGCTTGCTAACGTGGCCTAGAAATTAATTTTTTCAACTCAAAATGAATCTTTAACTCGATCCTTTTCAGACCTACATTGGCCCGGTGCTCATCTCGGTCAACCCCTTTAAACAAATGCCATATTTCACGGAGAATGAAATGTTGCTATACCAAGGAGCCGCACAATACGAAAATGCTCCACACATTTATGCACTCGCTGATAACATGTACAGGTAAGAATTCTTATTCTAAAGAAAATAGAAATTCCGAGACCACCGAAACCGAACCCGCCACCTCTCGCGTGTGAGGCAAGCGTGCTAACCAGTCGACCACGCGTGCTGTTGAGAAGCTCCCTTTATTTTTCAATCATGAAAAAGTTGTTGTTTGTTCCAGAAATATGCTGATCGACAGTGAATCGCAGTGTGTCATCATTTCGGGAGAATCGGGAGCCGGAAAAACGGTCAACGCCAAATTCATCATGAATTATGTGTCGAGAATTTCCGGAGGTGGACAACGAGTTCAGGTAAATCAGAGTTTCAGACGAATTTTTCACTCAAGACTACGGTATAAGTCTATGATTTGATAAAAAAGTTGAGCAACACCAGATTCTACGAGAAACTGCACATAAGCAGTGACACCATAACTCTGATTACAAAAAATAGGAGAAAGTAAGAAATGTGCATTTTGTCATAAGGTCAGGTATACCAAAAACGTGAAGAAAATCTGATTTGAAAAATCCAGGTGGCAAAATGCAAATTCAAACGCCAAAAATATGAAAATGTGCCCCATGGCTAATTTTTCTTCTCTGCACTCTCTTTGTTTCTCTCAAGCACAGATAATTCTCTTTTTTGAAATTCAATCGATAATTTTCAGTACACTACGTGGCAAATATGAATCTTTGATAATTTTTGGTTAAAATCCACGTGGAATTAAAAAATTTTGGAATTTCATATTTTTTGTACACGAGAAAATTCAATTGACAAAGCTAAAAATGATGTACTCGAAAGTGGTGAAGTTTTTGGGTGAAAATCCACGTGGAATTCGAAAATTTTGGAATTTTAATATTTTTCGTGCTCAAAATTGTACATTTTGGTCCAAAAAAAAAAAGGAAAATAACTATAACCAACAAACCTGTTACTTGCAGCACATCAAAGATGTCATTCTCCAATCCAATCCCCTTCTCGAAGCGTTCGGCAACAGTGCGACAGTTCGCAATTGGAACAGTTCCCGCTTCGGAAAATATGTCGAAATCGTGTTTAGTCGCGGTGGCGAACCAATCGGCGGAAAACTCTCCAATTTCCTTCTCGAAAAATCGCGCGTCGTTTACCAAAATCAAGGCGATCGCAATTTTCACATATTCTATCAATTATGCGCTGGCGCGGATAAAGCTCTTCGAAGTAACCTGGGGATTGGTGAACTGCAGTACTATAATTATCTGAATATGAGTGGGGTGTTCAAGGCGGAGGATACGGATGATGGGAAAGAGTTTGAAAATACCCTAAATGCTATGAAAGTTGTTGGAATTTCCGAGCAAGAGCAACTCGAAGTGCTCCGATTGGTCTCATCAGTTTTGCATATTGGAAATATTGCATTCAATGAGGAGAATAACTTTGCCACAGTCACTGGGAAAGATTGTAAGTTTCACCTTTTTATATTTTCTGAAAATTTCGATTCAAAAAACTTACAGACCTCGAATTCCCCGCATTCCTTCTTGGTTTGCCAGCCTCTTCAATTGAAGCAAAATTGACTGGAAGAAAAATGGAATCCAAGTGGGGTACACAGAAAGAGGAGATCGAGATGAAGCTCAACGTCGAGCAGGCCAATTATACGCGTGATGCATGGGTTAAAGCGATTTACGCGAGAATGTTTGACTATTTAGGTGAGTCATGTTCCTTTAAAAATTCTTGGGAAATTAAAAAAAGAAGTTTATTCGCTCCACTGCAAAAAATTTGGTGTATTTTCAAAATTATTATTTATATTGCACCATTTTGAAGAGCGGAAAATTGTTTACAGAATTATTAGAATATCGATACTGAAAGTGAAAAAATTCGGCTGAAATAAGTGTCTAAATGTTGAAAGTTTCAATAACGTCGAGTGCGTCGCGTGTCGCGATGCGTATCGTTTATTTTAAGTAGTTTTCTAAAGAAGCTCTTATACTAGCTCTGAAAAAATGAAGATAAAAATGATTTTCCGAGAACAACACAAACAAACGTGTTGGAAACGGCGTGAAATTTGAAAAAAAAAATGAAATTTCGAAGCCGAAGACGGAGAATTATTCTATAAGTTGAAAACCATTTGAAATACTTCATTTTTACAGTCAAAAAAGTGAACGAGGCGATGAATGTTCAACAATCCTCCACATCCGACAACTTCTCCATCGGAATTCTCGATATTTACGGCTTCGAAATCTTCCAAAACAATGGTTTCGAACAATTTTGTATCAACTTTGTCAACGAAAAATTGCAACAAATTTTCATCGAACTCACACTAAAAGCCGAGCAAGAAGAATATGTGAGAGAAGGTATCAAATGGACAGAAATTGAGTATTTCGACAATAAGATTGTATGCGATTTGATTGAGACGAAGAGGCCGCCAGGGATTATGAGCCTATTAGATGATACATGTGCGCAGAATCATGGACAGCGTGAAGGAGTGGATCGACAACTACTCACCACTTTGTCAAAATCGTTCAATTCTCACCCACATTTTGCTCCGGGTTCAGATTCTTTTCTCATTCGACACTACGCCGGTGATGTAACATATAATGTTGATGGCTTCTGTGATCGAAATCGCGATGTACTTTACCCGGATTTGATCCTATTAATGCAACAAAGTGAGAATCAATTCATCCGCTCGCTATTCCCTGAAAATGTGGCCGCGTCGGCTGGAAAACGCCCGACAACATTCTCGACGAAGATTCGATCACAGGCGACGACGTTGGTCGAATCGTTGATGAAGTGTACGCCGCATTATGTGAGATGTATTAAACCGAATGAGACGAAACGACCGAATGATTGGGATGAGAGTCGGTGAGTTTGTGGCCTGGATCCAGCATAGAATTCCAATTTCAGTTTAAGGAGCCCAGTTTTCGTCAATTCATTGTTTAGGAAACCAACTTCAGCTCAAATATGACCTGAAAACCAAATCTTGTTGAATTGTATGAAATCAATATCAGTTTAAAAATAACCTAGACAACCAGTGTTCAACAAATTATGACCTTACAAACCAATTTCAGCTCAAATATGACTAGAACAACCAGATTTGACTGAGACATTGACTAGAACATTAGTTTTCAACAATCTGTGAGCTAGGAAACCATCTTCAGCTTAAATATGACCTAAAAAACCAAATCTTATGGAATTGTGGTCTGGATCTTGCATATAAAATCAAATTCAGTTTAAAAATGACCTAGACAACCAGTTTTCAAAAAAAAATTATGACCTTAGAAACCATTTTCAGCTCCAATATGACCTAGGAAACCAATTTCACCTGATAGATGACTTAGAAAACCGAATCTTGTTGAATCGTAGGCTGGATGTAACCAATTTCAGCTCAAATATGACTAGAACAACCAGATTTGACTGAGACATAGACTAGAATATTAGTTTTCAACAATCTGTGAGCTAGGAAACCATCTTCAGCTTAAATATGACCTAAAAAACCAAATCTTATGAAATTGTGGTCTGGATCTTGCATATAAAATCAAACTCAGTTTAAAAATGACCTAGACAACCAGTTTTCAAAAAAAAATTATGACCTTAGAAACCATTTTCAGCTCCAATATGACCTAGGAAACCAATTTCACCTGATAGATGACTTAGAAAACCGAATCTTGTTGAATCGTAGGCTGGATGTAACCAATTTCAGTTTAAAGATGACTTGAACAACCAGTTTTTTTTTCGAACCAAAAAACCCTGAGCAAGCAGATATCGAATTCTCACCTACGTATCCAAAACCTTCATCCAATTCTCTTTTTTTCAGCGTCAAACATCAAGTCGAATACCTTGGACTCAAGGAGAACATTCGAGTTCGTCGAGCCGGTTACGCGTTCCGTCGCGCTTTTGACAAATTCGCCAATCGATACGCCATCATCTCGGAAAAAACATGGCCACGATTTAACGGCGATCCACAACGGGCGTGTGAAATTATCTGCGATACAGTTCACATTGATAAGTCACAATATCAAATGGGACGAACGAAAATCTTCATCAAAAATCCTGAATCGCTATTTTTGCTCGAGGAGACTCGCGAAAGAAAGTATGACTCATTCGCCAGAGTGATTCAAAAAGCATGGAGACAGTTCTCGGCTCGCAAGCAACATATCAAACAAAAAGAGCAGGCCGCCGATTTGATGTTTGGCAAGAAGGAACGACGACGATATTCGCTGAATCGAAACTTTGTCGGTGATTATATTGGATTGGAACATCATCCCGCACTTCAATCACTGGTTGGGAAACGGCAAAGAGTTCTATTCGCCGCGTCGGCTAGCAAGTATGATCGAACATTCAAGATATCCAAGTTGGATGTCTTATTAACACCTAATCATTTGACATTTATCGGAAGGGAAAAAGTCAAGAAAGGACCCGAAAAGGGGAAAATCGTCGAGATTATTAAGCGACAAATCGATCTGCCTAACATCAAATCCATCGGACTCTCTCCTTATCAAGATGATTTTATGATCGTTTATGTTAATGAGGACTACACTTCGTTGATTGAGTTCCCATTCAAGACGGAATTTTGTACTGCTCTATCAAAGGCCTATAAAGAGCGGACTAATGGTGGATTGCTGAGTTTGGATTTCAAGCCGACGCATACGATTACGTTGAAAAAGACGCGATTCGGTGGTGGAACGCGGACGATTCAGTTTAGTTGCGATGGGTCGGCGAATGCTCAAAAGATTCTCAAACCCGTTAGCAAGACGCTCAATGTGACGATTGGGAAAGGGTTGCCGAATACGACAAGTGAGTTAATTTTTTTATACGAAACCTGCAAAAAAATAATTTCGCCATTTAAAATATTGATTTTCTTACCATTCAAGAAAACACTTTCATTGTTCAGGGCCATCAACGGAGAGACCACAAGGTGGTTACACGCCGCGACGTGATCAACTGCGTACATCCACCAGGAAAACGAACAAATCTCAACAACTTCAACATCATCAAAACGTTCAACCACCTCGACCAGTTCCGCCACATTCTAACGCCAACAACTATTCCTCCTCCAACAATAACAACAACTACAACCAAAACTCTGCAATGAGTAACAATGAGCAGCAGCAACAGCGAATACCGGTCATGCCAAATGTCATCAATCAGCTGAACCAGATGAATCTGGCGAATGCGGCGTCAGGCAACACGACGGCACCGCCCGCACGTGGTCCGAAACCTCCGCCACCTGCCAAGCCGAAACTTCACCCGGTGGTCGTTGCGATGTATCCGTATGAGGCACAGGATACGGACGAGTTGACGTTTGAAGCGGGTGATGAGATTGAGTTGATGAATAAAGGTGAGATTCAGATATTTCCTTTCAAACCCGATTATCTTCGCCTCTCGAAGATTATATCGAAAACTGATTACATGTTCTTGTTCACCGTTTCACAATCTATAAAATGATATGTATTTTATTCAGAATCTCCTCATTTAAATCTAAAAACTTGCTTTTGAAAAAAACAAAAATCAAAGAAAAATAAAATTCACTTTTCGCAATAGAGCGCACTTGCCCGATTTGTTGGTTTTCTAGGCCATAATTTATTGTTTTCAGATGCATCCGGTTGGTGGCAAGGTAAAATTGGAGCGCGAATCGGTCTATTTCCTGGAAACTATGTCAAAGAATAGAATATAGGATCTCTTCTTTCACTTAACTATACTAAATACGAGTTTTTTTTCGCTTTTTTTGTAAATATTATTTATTAGCACGCCGAACAATGTGATAAAATGTTATGATATTGTACAATTTTCCTTATTTTTTGCAGAATTTTTGATTTTTTCAATGTCCTCCGATTTAACACCACTATAAGCGCGACTCGACGGCATTGATTGACGTCTTTTGCGTAGCCCGCCTCCCTGAATGTTCAAAGTTGGCCGGATTCTTGAGAGAACTTCTTGGAAGCATAGTTTGACCTAGAAATTGGGAGTGGATTAAAATTTTTGAAAAAAAACGAACCTCATATTGACTCATAGCACAACATTCGAGAATAGTGTCAAATTTCCACGCCTTTTCCACGTCGCATAATTTTTCCAAGTCGGTTTTGTTAGCCACCAGAACAACAGGAACCTGAAATTTTAACTGGTTTTTCTGATATCATCTTATAGAGAATTCTCCGCTCTTCAAAATGGTGTACAACATTGTATATAGAATTTCAATAAACTTTTTAAAAAATCATGAAAACCCCTACACACTTAAAATAACATTTGAAAAACTAACATTTGTTCTCACGTTTTTAACAATCCATAAAAACTATTCAAGTTAGCCCTCATTTTGAAGCCCGTGAAATTCTCTACAAAACTGACTAATTGTCCAAAAGAACTACACAGAGATCCGTTAGCAATAGAGCGAACAAGCTGATTTGTTTTCAATAATGTTTTTTTTGCAAGAGCCTTGCTATTATCCGAAAAATATTGTATGAAGATACATAAAAATAATGGGCCTATTTTTCTAGTAATGGGGTCATTTTTCTTATAGCTTTGATTTCAGAGTAAACACCAAAAACGCACGAAACTACAGTAGTCCTTACCCCCTTTCCACGTCGTAAAGTGATTTCATTGACTGTTGTCATAGCTTCATCTAGCGAGAGAGGATCATTGACCGAGTAGACAACGAGAAACGCGTCGGCTGTGCCAATGTACAGGTTCCTCATGCCGAGGAAGTCGCGGGACCCGGAAGAATCGATTATTTGAACCATGAGAACTCGGCCTTCCTCGATTTCGTATTCAATCCAATTGAATTCTTCAACAGTTGGACGATATTCACTAACGAATTTGCTCCAGAGAAATTGGGAGACCATAGCGGATTTACCGACCTGAAAGACAAAATATGGAAGATATAGCAGATGGTTGAACCCGGAAGTGTCGGGCGTTGGTTAAGTTTTCGATACTGATTTTTGGAACCAAACTTTTAAAGGAGTGGTCTTCTTTTTTTCATTGAAAAATAAGTGTGCAAATTGTCGTCACCGTGTGCTCGTGTTTGCGATAGAGCACACTTTCTTCCTCAACGAACAAACTTGTTGGTTTTTTTGTCAATTCAATTCTTTTGGCTCTCAGAAACGTGGCCAAAAAAATTATTTTGCTAGGATCAAAAAAAATTTGGCCAAAGATCAGGAGATCAAATTGGGAACTTTGAATCTGTTTCAAAATTTTCAGACTGGTGTCAAAATTAAGATTTTCAATTTTTGCCACGTGGATTTTAAAATCTCATTTTTGACTGAAAGAAGCATGTGAAAAAATATAGGAAATTCATTCTCAGAATCAAGATTTGTTAGAAAAAATGTGAACATTTCAAAATATTTTGCTACCGTATAAAAATTATAAAAATTATTTTTCTAAAATCAAAAAAATTCTTTAAAAAATTATTGTTAAAAATGGGACATAATTTTTACCTTCCATGAGTTTTTTTTTGAGGATTTTTAACCAGAACTGAAAGTGATTTCTTGTTCAAATTCTATACACTAGTTTAATTTTTATTGTCTATACTGATTCCCTATTCCTTTCGCAAAGATACATTTTTTGGTCTATTAGACGAAATAGTGAGTGAAAATAAGAGAATCAGACACTTGTAGGTCAAAATATCTCGAAGCGAACGGAATAGAAAAACGAAATGAGCAATAATGTTCCTTGACTCACCCTTTCGGCACCCAAAACGGCTACAGTAACCTTGTTCTGGCGGCGATCTCTTGGCCGAGCATCTCGTCGTCCAACACTTTTACTTCGGTTCATTTTTGCTCTAATAATTTGTTTGCATCATTTTTAGTCGAACGAATACTGAAGGAATTTAATTAGTTTTTGCACTCTGGACACCACAGAAAATCTCTATGAGATCAAAAACAAAGGGAGGAAAAGGGAGAGGATTGTAAAGAATTTAATCAGTCATGTACGCTCTATCGAAACTGTTTGTTTCTTTTCTGTCTCTCTGTTCTCAACACACACTCACAATTGTTCGTAAAATTCGGTGTGTACAGATTCAAAAAAGTTTACGACGTAATTTTGCAGACCCCTTTACGTTTTCAAATAGAATTTTTTTAATTTAGAAATTTTCCCAAAAATTTTGAGATTTACTAAAACAAAAAATAAATATCCTTTTTCAAAGTCGCTCAAACTTGCCACATTTTTGTCGTTTTTGCACATAAAACACACAACTTGACGCAAATATTCACATACCGTATGGATTTTTCTCGCAATAGAGCGTACAAGCTTGTTTGTTTGATTTTTGAATTTTTCGTGCAGAAATATATTTTTTAAATAGGCTACAGGTATTTTAACCACGTATATTTAACACAAAAAATTGAAAATTGTGTTCTAGAAACAGAATTTTTTAACTCTGAAAAATTTTACTTACGAATTTTTCCTAAATTCTCAAATTTTAATCTCGAAAGGTTGATTTTTGGCACCTGTATTCTTAATTTTCTCCGCTAAAAAATTCCAAATCAAACAAACAATTTCGTTTAGAATACGATTTTGTGAAAATTTACGTCAAGTTGTGTGTTTTGTGTGCAAACACGGAAATAATTATTTTTGTCGTTGTAAACTACAAAATTTTTCACGACGTGTTCCAAACATTGAAAATTCGTGAGAAACACATCAACAAAAAGACTGTCATAACGAAAAGAAAAATTCCCCAAAACTTGTTGACTACAAAAACCAAAAAAAAATCCAGAAAATTTGTACAAAATGGAAAATATTTGGATCTGCCTATTATTGAAAGTGTCGAATTTCAGCAAATAAACAGGAAAAAATGCTGCTTCTGCTTTTTCTGGAAAAAAATACATCGTAGTGGTTAAAATTCAAAAAAAAAAGCGAGGAGGAAAATTAAAAAGCGGGAAAATAAGAGACCCGAAAAAACAACAAAAAAAAATAATAGAGTCTCGCACGAAAAAAAAAGAAAATTATTATTATTTTCTGTTATTTTTTCCCTTATTATTTGATGAATGTGATGATAAAGTGCGAGGGAGAAAGTTGGGAATAATCAAAGAGCCCAAAAGTATAATTAAAAATAATAACAACACAGAAAAAACGAGAAGTGAGAAGGGGCCAATTAGTGGGAAGCGCGTGTCGTTGCTCTTTAAATAGGCACAGAAAGAGCAAGTATACTTATTTACCCTCTTCTTTTTTTTTTTGAAATAATATATAAGAGACAGGGATGGAGGATTAACCATCTAGATGCATGTAATTATTACGAGATGTGCAAAAAGAAAAAAAAATTAATTCTAGTTCTGCGCTGTGCCGGGGTCGAACCCCCATCATTTGTAGGATCGAAAAATGAGCGGTCTACCACTGCACTACGCTGACAACTATGAAAATATGCACCAATGGTCAATATAAAGTGAAAGTGAAGCCGCGAATAAAAACAACAAAAAACAAAGATACATCGCAAAATTGAATACAAATTCAATTGCTCACGCGTTGTTGGGGGATGTTGAGACAAAAAAAATGAGAATCAAACACGCGAAAATCCGGAAAGAATTATTTTTAGTCCTACTTAGTTTTAAGCATTTTCTAGCTAGCTAGAAGAAGAAAAATAAATCTGAAATAATAGTGGCAGGTGAAACTGCGGATACATAAATAAAGAAAAAGAAAGTTGGTGATGATGTAGAAGAGAAGAAAAAGAACATTATAAATTCATACATTCTCTTTGACACGTATATAGAAGTTGTTGTTTTTTTTTTTTTGAACATATTTATGTAAATAAGGCAACGAATTCTAGATGAGTTGTACTGGATGAGAGGCAGAACTAGGTTGAAAAAATAGTAATAATAGCAATAAAAAATGGTAATAAAACGCATAATGAAAGTTTTATTTGGGATGCGGAGAGAGGTTCATAGTATTGTCGTCCGTCATATTCGTTACACAATGGTTCTTTACAACAACGAGTGCATTCTGTGTGAAAAAGACCATAACCATGCTGATCGCAACCTGAAAAAAAAAACAAAAATTTTGTACAAAAATAAAGAAATTACTGTGTTGTTTCAAAGGTGCACAATGTAAAATGTTCAAAAGGTCTCGCCACGCCACATGTGCATTACGGTTGCCAGCGTGGAATGATTTTCGTTTTTTTTTCTTTTTTTTCCTTAACTAAACAGTTTTTAACACTTTTTCGTTGAATTTTCATTATTTTGTAGGCATAGTTTGATTAATATATGTAAATATTGTTCTTAAGACCATCAGGGGACTTCCTATGACCAGTTTTACCTATCATTTTGAGTTATTTGTTGAATTTTAAACAAGTCATAGCCATTTTTCGATATGAGAATCAGCTTCGAAAAGTGTAAGAGTCAAACCACTTACTTTTCAGATAAAACTTCAAAAACTGATTTCTCAAGTGAACAAAAAAATACCCAATTTTTCTCTGCGTCTTTCAATTTGGGAGTGTGAACCCTTTTTATATTAGGTGAAATTTTTATACCTTCATCACAGCTCTCAGCACAATCTCTTTCCACTTCAATGAAAAATCCGTTCAAGTTTGTTACCACCGAAATACAGAACTTTTCGGATTGTGTACATGTTCTTCTCAAATCAGCTCGCGATAAAAACTTCAAATGATTCATGCAGTCTGGTTCTTGCTTAACTCCATCAGCCACATCTTTTTTCTTTCGAGAATGAACACAGAAATTGCATTGTAAAAGTTCTACCTTAATTATTTTTCCGTTTTCTATTTAATCATCAGCATCTTTTCCAACTCACTGTGTCTTCCGTAGAATCGTCTTGAAATGATGTTTGTGGCAGTAGTATAGCTAGTAGAAGCAGCGAAGTCATTTTGAGAACAAAAAATAGGAAGAAGGAATAGTGCGAAATGGCAAGAATCTATTCAACGAGTTTCCGGTCGACAAAATTGTTGATTGTTATAACCTTTCATTACGTATTATTTTGAAGAGAAATAGAAAAAAATATAGGAAATAGAACCAGACTTTAAACTTTATGTTTGTTCATTTTTGCATATTTCCAAGCAAGTCAACCGTGAATTTAGAGTGAATATATATTTAAGAACTATACAAATATATACATATGAAACTGAAATCCGTGTTTTTTATAGGGGTGTGGAAATGTCATTTTTGACTGATTCGTTCGGAGAAGAAGAAGAAGACATTTTTCAAACAGTTAAAGTGGCTCCGAGGGTAGTTCAAGTGACAGAAAAAGAGAAGAATGATCCATTGAGAAGAGCGAAAATTGAATTAGGTTCGCATCTGTCAGCTGAACAAGTCCCGATTTCAGCAAAAATGATTGCTCGGAGAATGGAGTTGGTTGAGAATACTGTTAGTTTTATATTATTTTAAATTCTTCCAGAGATATTGATGGCGCCGTTTACAATTTCAAAGCGCATGGTTTCAAATCACTCGACGAACTTCTTCACGCCTGCCCTGATGTTGCTGTTTGTCATCGCGCCGTAGACGGATCTTACACATACTCAGCTGTAACAACTGAATCAAACAGAGATATTCGGGATCTAGTTCAAAAGCAAAGAACCGAACAAGAAATGCGGTCATTTTTCAACTCTGGGCCATCGAAAAGATCGACAAGTTTTTGTTCGGTGTTTCGTAATAAGAGAGGAGATAAAATAACGTCACCCGAAGAAGCTGTTGAAAAGCAAAAAGCCAGCTTTGCGAGAGGTAAAGAAAAACTGAAGATAAAAAGCATGTCAATGACCGTCGAAAGAGTAAGTTTTAAAATAAGAGAACATTGAAACATATCAAATTTTATTCAGGTTCAAGATATTGCCAATTTCATCAACAATAATCGGTCAGATTTGGAAGCATGTTCCGGAAAAACAAAAAAGCTGATAAAGTTGTTGACCGTACAAGAGTTCTTTCTCAGTAAAACTGGTTTACCATTATGGGGTAAAATATTGAGTGAAGAGTGAGTGTTCTAGCCCAAAAAGTTTAACAAAGCTTTTTTTAGAGAGCTGTATGCTGCATTGAACGTACCGGAATATCAGCCTTATTTGAAAATAACAAAATCAGACCAGGTAAGCAATGTTTGCATCTGGGTCTGCTAGTATTTAGAAAAAATTGAAGCCTCATTTTTTCAATAATAGAATGAAAAAGCCGATCTTTAGGGACAGAAGATTACCACCCAACTTTTCAGTTTGAATGAAAATGAAAATTCTTTGCTCTTATGCTTTCCAGGCCAATATAGTTTATACATGATGGGCATTTTTGTGGTAGATCAAATGTCGCATCCAATATTTTTCACATTTTGATCTCAAGCATTTCGCGGTGATAATTTTCTTCTTTCAGGGATGCTATGTTGATACACTTCCATTCGAACAATCAGAAATGTCTAACTCAGGTTTATTTTCTCAGTTTTTCAAAATTTTTTGTGAATTTCAGAACGCCCGGATCAATCGACATCGTTAGTTGCTTTTCCATTTTTATTTTTTGATTCGTTCTCTTATCGTTTTTTCCTTCTTTATAATCTTCCGCAGAGCTAAAATTGGAACTTTATTAGTCCATTTTTGGCTTTGAAACTCTTATCATTTTTCTCATCTACAGATTGGCTCCTAGTATTCAACCACAATTCGAAACGGTGAGATAAATTTCATTTTTGTTTCAATTTTCAATTGTATTGACAGATGACATTGTTGGAAGATGATTTCGCTCCAATAGAGGAAACTGGTCCAGGATTTCGTAAAGGTGATCATTCTCAATAAATAGAGTTTAATGAGTTTGAAATTCAGAACCACGGACCAAACTCAAAACTTCCGACTTCCTTGAACCAAGAGCTGAAAGAACTGTGCCATCAAAAGCTGCGCCACCGAAAGCTGCGCCACCGAAAGCTGCGCCACAGAAAGCTGCACCAGAAGACGGTGTTTTCGCTTCTAATAATAACATGTTTGGAAAACAAACGGGATCTGCCCAACACGAAGAAGAGTTCCATAATTCTCGATTCTCACATAATGTTAGTCGTTATGATTTTCCGTTCAGTTTTGATTTTTTAAACTGATTTCAGGGAAGTTACGATTTTGGAACCGGTGAAGAGTTTGCTGAACCAAGAAGATCAAGATCCCTCCCACGGAAGACGAGAAGAGGTAAAGAATAACTATTGTTAAAATGGAAGTTATATAATTTTTAATACAGAGATCGCTCAACAAATGGTCAACGAATCAGCCAATCGGGAACCTAATAAAGAGAAAAACACTCTCCAAGCTTTGGTCACCTACGTACGTCAAAAAGGATCGGCTATCTACTCTTCTTTCAGTCCAGACGATCAATTAATTATCGATAATTCCAACATGTTCTCTGTTGTTACTGAATCTGTGTGTAAGTGAATATTGAAGATGAGGAAAATGCACTTGACAAGTTGATTTTGAAGGAAAGGACGAACTCCCAAGGATTTTTTCACCGAAATCTCTAGTCCCTTGGGTTGTACTAAGTATATAAAAGGTGTTCATTTATTTTTAATCAACTTGTCGACTGCCTTCACCCCACCTTGAGAAATCGAATTCTTTATTTCAGCCGACACTTATGTTATTCTCAATGAAAATTTCGATGAATCGGATTCGG
The DNA here is from genome assembly GCA_900536415.3 of Caenorhabditis sp. 38 MB-2015. Lineage (NCBI taxonomy): Eukaryota > Metazoa > Nematoda > Chromadorea > Rhabditida > Rhabditidae > Caenorhabditis > Caenorhabditis quiockensis. Next base: position 298,854 of record LR548812.1, read on the forward strand.
ATAAGTGTCATACTAGAAAACTTGTCGAATCGGATATCAGATGGTTGGCTGAAGTGAAACCCAAAGAAACGGAACAAAACCTCTTTGACGTTCAACTCTGTGCTTTTGTGCCACCAAGAGGAGTTCTGTTCATATCCCACTTTGCCGACGACTTTTCTTCTGAAATGAACGGAATTATCGGGTAAAATTCGTATACTGAAATGTAACGTTCATATATTCGTTACCAATTGCAGCAATGAATTGAAAAATCGTGTTCCGGTGAAAAGAAACCATATCAAAGTTGGAAAGCCGTACATTTATGCTTACACTTCTGAAAATCAGTTCTTTTTTTTGCGAGTTATCATTTTGGGAGAGGTTTGAACACTTTAGTCAAACAAAACCCTTATATTGAACTGTTTAGGGAGAAGAACCAAACACATTACGAGTCGGTTTCATGGATGTAACAGACTTTCAATTATCTGATGTTTCACATCGCGATTTGTTTGAACTTCCAGAAGAGCTGAACCATAAGCATTATCCAACATCACTTCAATGGGGTGCAATTTCTGCATTGGATGGTGTCAAGCAAGTGAGTTAAAAAATAGATATTTTCGTAAAATCAGATTTCTCCGGGTTTCTTGAATTTGTCTTCATTATTCAAGTTCCATATCGCATCGTCACAAATCAATTTTCAGGAGTTCCAAACTGATCTCAGAGGCATTCTGGGAGGTGGCACGGGAGCGATCGCGGTATTTTATCCGAATAAACAGGATGTAAGTTTGTACCGCAGTTTTCATCGAGGATTCAAAAATTTCCAGTCCATTCCGTATGTCGATTTTATCGTTTCCGATGGTCTTCGTATGACTTATTTGTCATCGTATTTATTGGTGAGTTTATTTTGAAACTACATCGTTGTCATACATTTCATTTTAGGGTTTGATTAAATCAAAAGTTTCGAAACACCAAAGAGAAAAGTTTGTACACTATAACGTAGCTTGTGAGGAAATGTTTGAACTTTCCAAATCAGTAAAAGTTCTTGATGTGTCTCGTATGGCTCGACATGAAGGTGAAACAAAAACTAATTCATCTACTAGTAACAAGTTAATGCTTTTTTCAGTGGAAAGCCCACCACCTTCACCAACTGATACTACTCAACCATCTCTCCCGGTACAGCTTGAAGAATCAGTTCTTTCACCAACTGATACTATCCGCGCGATTCCTCCATTGATGGATGTGAATGTAGAAGCTCCTCAAGATGCTATGCCTCGCGATAGATCTCCATCAGTCAGTGTAGCTGCATCAACACCAGAACCGGAAAGAAGCCCTCTCCATGATCTCTTTACAAAGTTCGAGGAAATGGTAAAGGAACAAGATTCACATTCTATCTCCCTTTATCAAACGATTCGTTCGATGGTAAGAAAAAATTATCTTAATTTTTATCAGAGTGTTATTTGTTTTTTTTTTTCAGGCTGATGATCCAAAATATCCTGAAGTCTTCAACGATATGAGAAACGCGATGAGAAATGTCATCAAAGGCAAATTTGATACTTTATTCTAATATATTTTTTCTCTTTTTTGTTATGTCCAGTTTTATCAAATCATATTTTATGTATGATAATTTTACCGCATTTCATGATATCAATAAATATGATGTTTTCCCAATGCAAACAATCGAATATTTATATGGCCTAGAAATCGGTGGAAGAGGAAACCAGACACAACGTGTACATTTGTTTTATCCATTTTTGCTTTTTTATTTCGTTCTAGAGTAAATGGGTTTTGCTGATTTTATTGAGAAGCGTAGAAAAAAGACGCCACCAATTATTGGGAACAGTGGCATTCCGGCGTATTGTCTGAAAAAAATCGGGTCAAAACATATTTTATTAGCTGGAGGTGGAGGAGCAGCGAAAACCGGAGTCAAAAATAATATTGAGGTTGGTTTATGAAGAAGAAGTTGTATAAATGATTTTTAAAGACTTATCTGCTCACTACGGAGCTTGCGAACCCGGAAGTTGGATTGAGAGCAGAATGTGTAGATAAAGTGAGTTTTGTTTTGTTAAAATTTCTCAAACTTCTCTTCATAGTGTTACTGGAAGAGAAAGTTATAGAATAATCGAAGAATGTAGCGAAAAAATCATTTTAAAAGTATAAGCTTAGATGAAAATCTAAAAATAAGCTTATAAACAACAACAAATCACAAAATTTAAAAAAAAACCTGAGAAAAGTGGATCGTTCGTTGAATTTATCGATTTTGAAATACAAAAACCCTGAAAAATTGTACAGCATCGCGAGAAATCTGAAAATCAAACGGAAGTTTCAGTTTTTTGAAATTAAAAATCTCATGATGCATTGTGGCCGGAGTTTTTTTTTTTGCTACATTCAGGAAAACCAGTGTTTTGGAACTTTGAAAAATGAATTCTGACGAGCCGGAGCTAAATTATTACTACTAGATTGAAAAGTTGAAATTGAGCTAAAAAAAACTGAATTTAGGCTTAAAAATTCCAATTATCATTGGATTTTCAACAAAGTTACTTATCATTCTCTTAAAAATCCTATTGAGAGCAGAATGTGTGAATAAATTGAGTTTTTATTTTCTTAAAATTGTTAAGCTGTTCTTCATAGTGTTACTGGAAGCTAAAACATGAATAAAAACCAAAATTATATTGTGTTTTAGCAAAAAATGGTTTTCAAAATATAAATTCAGATACAAAAGTTAGACAACATTGCGAAAAATCTGAAAATCAAACGGAAAATTAAGTTTTTTAAATTAAACATCTCATGATGCATTCTTGATTTGATTTTCACTTCAACTCTTTGGAACTTTGAAAGATAAATGCTAAAGAGCTGTGGCTGAATAACTAGATTGGAAAGTTGAAATTGAGCTAAGAAAACTGAATTTAGGCTTACAAATTCCAATTATCCTTGGAATTTCAACAAAGTTACTCATTATTCTCTCAAAAATCATGAACTTTCTCAATAAATCTTTGATCGTTGTATTAATTTGAAGATTTCATCCGAAAAAACGTCAAAACTCGAAAAGAAGTATGTAGAATTTAAAAAAAAACAATTATTCTTCATGCAAAATAGACTTACATAGTTGATCTTTCAAAACTTGTAAAACTAATCACCTTTCTTCAGTTCAACACCGATTCATTTGCTACAATGAATATGGACATCGCATGCCCTGGCGAAGAGCAAAATGGCAAATATGTGATAGCGGCCGGACATGATGAATATTGTGATTTGTACACAACGCGGGGATACAAATTATCTGAAGCTGACGACAATGAAAACATCGATGCAGGACGACTCGCGTATGAAATAACGTCTGTGAATAGAATTAGAACCGATCAACATCCCAACAATTCTTATCAGGTTTGTCTGGAAGCGTTGAAGTTCATAAGCGCATATAATAAATGTTAGAAATGTGTTCGATTCGATAAAACGTCGAGAGGTCGGATATTCGCCACTGGCGGTGCTGATGGAAATATTCGAATTTGGGATGCGAAGTCTGTTTTGAGAAGTGAACCGGAAAATGAGGTAGAACCTCGACTAACTATAAATGCTCATAAGAATGATGTGGATGATTTGGATTTTGGATTTGATTCGCAAACTATTGTGTAAGGGTTTTTAATTTTGTTAAACGGTTATTTCAAAAATAGTAATTAAGTTTAAAAATATCAAAAGAAACAAAATGAGAAATCAATAAACCTATTTTCAAAAGCTCTGAAAATGTAGACAAACTCTATTTGTCGTAATGATCGGGCCCCCGTCGGTCCGTCATAAGATTTGGGCCGGACCGGGCATTCTATTTTCATTCATAAGATTTAGAGCTTCTTATTTTTCCGGTGTTTATGCACAAATTCTTGAATTTGAATAGAAACAAAACATGGAGAGTATTTTTCCGTTTTCTTGAAAATTTGAATTATTTTCGAGATAAATTCATCAGAACCTTTTTCAGAACGAAATCTGATAATCAATTCTCAAAAAAAAAACGTTTTATGAAAGTATAAAGATGAAACAAATAACTAAATTTGTCGACATAAGGTTTTTAAAACATTTTTTTTTAAAAAACATTTCAAAACATTAAAACATTTTTTCACTCATAGAAAAATAATAACTAATTACAGATCGGTTGGAAGTGATGGAACATCATGTATATGGTGCACGAGAACCGGTGAAAAGCTACTGGATTTACCATTTCCCATTGAAATAGCGAGAGGATACAAAATGCGATCGATCAGATGTACAAACCTTGGAGCAGCCAACAGAAACAATGTATTCGTCGCCGCGTACAATTCGATATCTCGATCTTCTAAAGATACGGCCAGTTATGTTGCATTGTGGGTTTTCAGTGCGGAAAGAAGAGCGGCGAGACCACTCATGGTTAAATTGGTTGCGAAAGGAGAGGTGAGTTATTTTTTAGAGGTTTTTGAACTCTTAGACCATTCAAATACGAGCCAGAGCTCTTGCTGATAAAAACAGTGAAAATTCGCATTCTTTTTTAAGTCACCAAAGTTTTAGCAGTAATTTTTTTCCGCTTTTATCATGAATTAAGGTTCATAGTAATCATTGATTGATCTTCTGATTATAAATTAAAAGACTAAATAAAAACGGAGATTCAACGAAAAATCAGAATATTGATTTCTAGGCAATTTCGTCACTTGCCGTTTCGGATTGTGGAAATTTCGTAGCAGTTGGAACAATGTTGGGAAGTGTTGCTGTTCTCGATACACATGACTTCAAACGGTTATTGTATTCCCCGGTCAGTATCAGCTTTCAATCATTTCTCATTATCGATTTTCTAGGAAACTCATGAAATTTTCGTCACCGGTCTCGAATTCATCAACAATATTGCCCCCCAACGTTTCCGATGACACATCATTGGCGCCAACAACTTCCGGGCCTGCATCCGGCTACCAAACTACGTTAATCTCATTGAGCGCTGATCAAAGTGTTCAACTTCATCGTGTTCCATTCGCCAAACCTACTCCATTCACTGAAATCCTGTTGATCGCCTCGTTTTTGAGTCTTTTTTTGTGGTATTTTTTATCGTTTTTCATCTGAGACATGATGATGTTACTGTAGATAAGTTATACTGAATTCCAAAGAATATTCTGTGATTCAAATTTTTTATTTATTCGATTGCATAAAATTTTTCATTTTACTTATTCAGGTGAGTCATAGATCTTCATTTCGAAAGTGTTTCCATTGTGGCTAAACGTGATATCGGTGTTTTTCTCCGAGATAGTGCCCCACCACGTGCCTGGCAATACACCATCTATTATAAAATTTTCATCCATTATTTCGAAGACCTTCTCTCCAATTTCGGTCTCTTCAAAATTTGCGACGAACGTGATAGTTTTTGGTTTTTTCACTCGATTCACCCAATTCTAGAAATAATAATTCCGTATTTTCATATTTTTGGGCAACAAACTCACATTCAAAATACTAACGATATAATGTTTGTTTATATTTGAAGATTCTGAAGAATCCTCAAACATGATTTTCTTCGCATTGATTTGCAGAAAAACGTCTAGCGGAATTATGAATCGTCCTTTGAGTTCGAAATGTCCTTTGTCAATGTCGAAACCTTCAGAAAAATGGTATGCTTCTTCACTTGTTGAGTTAATCAACCTTTTAAAAGACGGGTAACCTTTTTAAAGGGTGTCTGTAAATAACAAATGTGAAAACGACAAAAAAACATTGACAAAAAACACTCACCATTTCCATTTCGATATTATTTATACGACATTTTTCGTAGTGTATCGCATCGAGTAACCATTCACAGGAATAGAATGATTATTGTGGATAAAAAATTCTGAATCAAAGTAAATCACAAAAAATAGATCTTTGCTCGGATAATTTGTATACAATGATTACCGATAGCAAGTAAATGTCCTTATCACTATCCACTTCCCAAGTCGAAAATTAGACGCAATTTCTTTGTACATAGAACTTGTTCTTTAAAAACTACGATTCAAAACAGATAATAGGTTAGTATTGGCATGTACACTCGCGCTAACTTCTTTCTACATAGATTCACTAATCACTGTTATTCATCTGACTTCTATTCTCATTTTCATGTACGTTGTAATCCAACGTAATTGAAACAAATGGGTATTAGATCCACAATATCACAGATTAAATAAATAAATAAATCAATAAAAGCGTGAAAATTGAAATAAAGAAAAAATGAAAAAAAACGTGAGAATTAAAATAATTATTTGATTATTAAAAAGAACAAAACGTGAAAAATAAAAAAAAGAACAAAAACGTGAACAAAAAAAACAAATAAAAACGTGACCTTTTTCGTGGCAATACGTGGCATTGAACGTCATTGAATTGCATCATTTCTCGAAACCATTTCAACAAGAATTGATCTGATTTTGTCGTATCATCAATTGGCAAAGCAAGAGTGAGTTAGAGGGTGGGCGGTTCTATTTATCAGACCTGGAATTATTTAATTATGAAAACCTTTGCAGAAGTCATGGATATGGTACTTGGATTGTTGGAAATCTGCCATATTTTTGGCGGATTGCTGATCGAATACTTGATCGATTTACCATCTTCAAATAAAAAAGTTGGAATAGCAAGTGCTGTCACGATTCTGGCAGTTTTTGGGTTGAACTTCGTCCATCTCAGACGACTGACTGCCATCACTTCCAACATTTGCCCCAAGAAATACGCCCTGATTTTGATTGTGCCACTTATGATAATTGTTTTTGGATCAGCTGGTGCTATCTTCAAAGTCACTGCCGTCGAACCTGGAAAACCTGCATCAATCGAGAACAGGATGTCGAGTAAGAATATATTCAGTATACTGTAAATTATTGTTGTTTTTCAGAGATCACTTCGATCATTGGAAAGGTTCAGACGAAATTGGATGCGATTGAGTTGGCCAAGTGGGAATGGAAGGATGAAGATCGTCTATGGTTTAAGTTTACCAATGAAATTGATGCCAGTCTATCCGGACTTCTTGATGAAAATGACTGGAAGGAAATGTGTGAGGTTAGTTTTTTTTTTTTTGAAGAGCCGATTCAAGTTTATTTCTGCCAAGATTTGTCTGTTCAGTGTTCGGAATTGAGCTTCGAAATTTTTTTCTTCAAAAAAGCCCAAATTTTCCTAGAAATTTATTTTTTCGTTGTTTTAGTTTGGTTTTTTTCAGAAAGAGAAGAAGTTTCGTGAAGCGGCAAAAGAATTGACAGAAAAGATGACCGAGTTCCCGCAATTGTTAAAAGATATCGATTCGATTTCGGTTGATTGTGATATGAATGAAGGATTGAAACCGGCCAATTTCGAATTATGGATCAACAACACAGTGAAGGAAAGGAACGTGTCGACGTTGAGAAGTAGTTTTGAAGAATCGTCAAACACTCTGAACATTTCTATGTCGCATATTCTGAAGAATCGTGGACAATTGGAATTTGTCAAGAGGATTTTGCAAGATCGATTGACTTCCATGAAGGTAATTTTTTAAAATATCATCGTAATAGTGTGCTGCTTTTCTCAGTTCAATGAGCCTACAATCCTATAAGTAACAAAAAAGAAAAAACCGTAATTTCAGAATGTGTTGGCCAGTATTCGAGCGGATGTCGAACAATCGGAGTCGCGCAAAACCGAAGTCCATAGGAGCTTGGTTGAAAAAATGCCAACGATGACATATGCAGTCATTATCAAGGCAACTGTGATTTTGACATGCGCTTCCTTTATCGTATTGTCATCGATTGGTATGATTTCAATCATCTTCTATGGAGGAACTATCACTTCGGCCAATCGATTGGACGACTCGACGGATATGACAACTTTCGTCACAATAATTGCCGGAATTGTTTTATTTTTCACATCAGTCGGATACTATGGAACCAACGAATGCGCCTTGAAGAGCAACTTCGGAGCTCGTGACTTCTTGTCTCCATTTGTGTATCAAGACGTCAGAATCGAAGTATGTCCTCGAAAAGACCACACGATATTCGGATTCATGGAAATAGATATATTGCCATCTTCATTGATCAGTCAGAAACTGGGCGTTGAAGAAAGCAAAAAGAAGCTGTTTGGACTATTGGAAGAATGGAATGCCAATTTGAGAGAGTCGATTCAATTGGGAGATGGGCTGGAAAACTTGGAGAAGTTGCATGAGAAATTGGATGGCTTGCTAGCAGGCGATTGTGGCCCATTTGGAAACGAAAAACGAGAAGAAATCACGGATTATCTCAATAAAATCAATTCATTCGTCGACGGCTATTCGAAGGTCAAAAATGCTGCTGAGGATTTGGTCAAAAATACGAGACAGAGAGCTGATGAAATTTCCCCAATAATCCATCAATCATATGCAAATATTTCGACATCTTTGATCCAATCTGTTGATCAATTGTCTGTGAGTTATTTTCTGAAAAATTTTTTTTCTTTGATGATAAATATATTGTAAACAACATCTTTTAAAAAATTTCGTAAAAAAAAGAAAAATATATGCGCGTCAAATTATGTGTGATAATCTTGATGTTTGCGGAACGACGGGTTTCTACAAAAGGGGGAATTTGAAATTCAGCTTTTTTTGTTGTGAATCCAGTGACTTGTTTTTTGAAAAAATTTTTGCCGAAAAAAACATTAACATTGGGATTCAAAAAATATGGGTTCAAAAAATTATCATAGATCTTTCAGTATGTTCAAATTTGTTCTTACAGCAAAAAGTATTGTCAGCTGATGCGTCCTGCAAGATAATTTGCAACAATTTTGGCAGAATCCGAGGTGTGATTTGCGGCGCGATCGAAAATGAGATGGCCAACTACCAGACGATCATCTTCATCTTCCTGGCCGGTTCGGTTGCTGCCGTCATTTTGATGATTGCCGTATTGAGGACTTATTCCTACTTTTTCGTAGACTTCGGTGACGAGGAAGACGATTCGGACTCGGAATGGGAGGAGTGATTTGAAAAGGAAAAGATGGCAGTTTTAATTAAAAATAATATTTAAATTGGTTTTGTTTTTGTTTTTATCATATATATAAATGTGTTTCTCGTTTAAATGTTTCCATATCTCATAATCAGACATAATTTCTCAAATCTAGATCGATTTCAGCATTAAATTGCCAGGAAAAAGATTCCTTCTGGGACCCTTCAGGACTCGATTTTTTTCCTTCCTTCTTTTGATTCGTGACCTTACCTACCGAGAAAGTAACTAGAAAATTGAACCGTGATCAGTTATTTGGAAACGGTTCATTCAGTAGTATGAATTTTGCGGTTTTAATTGTTTTTGCTATTGTTTTGGCCCTGATTACTGTAGTTTTGTATAATCTTGGAAGATTGCTACCAAAGAGCAGATTTGGTTCTAAAAATGCATTGATTTGGACATGTATTTTGACTGGTTTTATAGTTTCACTTTTGGGTATTATTATTGCGATAAATATAACTAAGCATGGGGAAGATAAACTGAAATTGGATAAAGCAATGGAGGGTAAGAATTGATTTTGGTTTAAAAAACAGATCCTAATTTTTTCGAGTTTTCTGAATCGGACTTATAAAAGAGACAATGAATCTTTAGAACCGGGTTCTTTTTTTTCAATATATGAATCATTTGACATGGTTCCTATTGTGCGATGGATAGCCAAACAATTACATTTTTTCGATCACTGTCGTTCGCAAAGTTTTCATGGTTTTTTGAGCATTTTTTGTATTTTCAGTGTGAACTTTAAGGATGAAAATTGTGGACTGGAAATGTTGTTTCGAATTAATAAAAAACGAAGTGTTGATCAGCGTCAAAAAATACGTGGAAAGTTATAAGTCCAGTGGAAAAACTCCATATTTGTTTCTACCTCACTCCCTTTTTAGGTCTCTACTCGAAGTCAGTCATGTTCTTCTTTTGTTAGATCTTCCTTATGCGATGTGCAAAGTAGGAAAAAATGCAAAAAATTTACAAAAAAAATGTGCAATGTGTGAATTATTTTTGTAGAAAATTTGCAAGTTTTCAAACAGCGCGGGGGTTACTGTTGCAGATGTCATGCGTATCTAACAACCCCGCGAAATAAGTTAAAAAAGAAATACATTGGAATTCAAACAATTTAAGTTCGCGGGGTTGTTTGATACGCATGACAGGCTGCAACAGTAACCCCCGCGCTGTTTGAAAACTTGCAAATTTTCTACAAAAATAATTCACACATTGCACATTTTTTTTTGTAAATTTTTTGCATTTTTGTCTACTTTGCACATCGCATTATGAAGTTTTTTTCGGTTCTAGAAACTAATTCAATCCTTGTCAAAGCTCAACATCATGTGGATGGACTATCATTTGACAGTTTGGATTTTTCATTGATGGACGAACCAATGAGGAATATTGAAAAAAGAGGCTATTATTTAACCATTGTATATAAAGCTGCCCTTGGATTCAGGAAATCGACATATGTGAGAGAAAAAAAATTTAAAAAATAATATCGGTGTATCCTGAAGGATCCATTTTTAGACAAATTTAGACTTTCCTTTTTCCTCGTGGATATTACTTTCAAAAATGTGCACTTTCATTGAAGAATATTTTGCCAACTCTCTTTACCTCATCTTCAAATGAACAATATGTGTGTTTCAGGATGCTATGGCAAGCACGCAGTCTTATCTTCCTGGAAAAATCGAACTCTGCGAGAAAATATCAAAAAACATCGAAGATTTTAATCGAGCTTTTCCAGCTGCATGTGGTGAAAAAATATATGTGACAAATGATGAAGCACGAGACCGAGCAGTGAATATTAACAATTCTATAGGGCTCGTAATGGGTCCTCTAACTGTTGTTAATAATGACATGGAAATAATGAAGAATAATTTGCAAAATATAGCAGATGAACAAAAAAAACTGGAATTTGTTGAAGGAATGATCAAAAACAGGCTGGAAACTATAAAAGTTAGTTTTTAGAACTAGAAATTCTTCTTGGGGTTACCGGATTTTCAAAACTTCAAAAGTCATCTTATAGAGGCTTTTATGAAGAAAAATATCTAGCGGGATGTTTACGTTATTTTATGTAGAGAAATAATTTCAATCTATTAATTCATAGGTCACGTTTTTAGGATTTTTCCTAACTAGTTTTTTCAATCAACTTTCTGCAAATAACGAAAGAAATTCAATCATTTTTCAGGCGATGTGAAACATTTGTTTTCATGTTTTATTTTTAATTTTAGAGGTTTTGAAAGTTCTTTATCGATTGGCAGGGAAACACCCACCAACTCTCCCTTCCATTCAGTTGAACTTTAGAAACAGTATTCACCAAAAAAAAAAAAAAAAAAATCTTGAATCAAATTCAAGAGGGTGTGAGTATATACATTTTAAGAGAACGTTAAATCCAAGATTGTTGTTGCGAGCACCTGCGAGCAAAATTATCAAGCAAACAATTGAATAAGTTTTCTACTAATGCGCTCCGTATAAAATCAATTCAGAAAATGGTCAAGAAGTTTCAAACCGATATCAGCAAATCAGACGATACTGAACAAGAATGGAACATGAAAATGAGGGAATTAGCGACTTTTTGGGTCACCGAGAATATTGTCAAGCTCCTTGTCAATGTTGTATGTATTATGCTCATGATTATGTCAATTATATCGATTATTACCCTATACCGTCCATCACTTTTTGGTCAAAAGAGTGTTCCTTCTAAACTAATATCTATTTTATTCTGTATCACTGCCATTTTGACAATTATATCTGGTCTTATTGTATTGATTGTATCAATTGGAACTGTTGGACAATTCGATTGTCCACTCAAAAATGATACATTTGGAGTTGCCAACTTCACCGTTCCATTACCTGATTCCACTGGAAATAGACAGTTTTCATTGTGTGCAAATTCCAACTCGACAGTATTTTCTCGAATATTTCCATTGATAAACCGAGATGAAATAAGCCAAAATCTCAAAATAGAAGAATATAAGAAGAAGATGTTCACCTTGTATACACCATCAGTCACCATATATGATTTACCGTCGAGTTTCTCGGACGATTTAGAATCGATCAGAAAAGTTTATAACAAAATAAATGGATTGTATGAAAAGAATTGTCTAGAAGAGAAAAACCAACGCAAACTTAAAACCGATTGTTCTAAACTAAAAGAGTTTCTGACGGAATGTGACCAATTTAAGGAAAATAGCAATATTATCAGCAAACGAATGGTTAACAAAGAGAGTCATTTCAGAACTGCAATCAATGATGGATATATTTCTGTCGTAAAAAGTTTTGAAAGGGCAATCGATAAAATTACAGTGAGTTTATTTCTGATTTTGATGAGTCAGAAAATTTTTCAAAATAAATTTCTTCTGGAACTGATCGCTATTTTGCGTATTCTTCCTAGTTGAAAGGCCAGTGTAACTATTGTTGTTGTTGTTGTTATTGATTCTATTCAGAGCGCATATTTAAACTGAAACTAAAAAAGTGGTCAAGGTTTTTAATCCAATCCGAATGTTCTTGACTGGTAACAACATCACCGAAAACTATTTTTGAAAATATTTGTTTGTGAAAAATAATTACGATTCAATCTGAAAACACAACTCTGCTCGACACTCCCAAGTATTCTTATGAATTTGTTTTCAGAAAAACATAACCGCAGTTGACTTTCCGTGTGAATCAATAGTTGCCGGCTACTCGGAATGTGCCCATTCAATATGTAAACAATTTGATTCTCCATTGGATACCTACTCGATATATCTTCTTATTACAATTCTGATTTGTCTTATTTCTTTGATAATATTTGCTTCAATATATAACAGTTTGACAGTTATCAACGAGGATATCAAATCGGATTCGAAGTCAGCCGCTATTACGCCAACTTGATAAATACTCGTTTTATTATCAGAATATATAATTTCAAGAATAAAATTCAGCTGAAAGAATCAGTGAAAATTGGTTTTTTTTTTGTTACCAAGTTTGGTTTGTTTTTCAAGAAATTTAATGAACAATGATCTGACCTAATCTGAATTATAAATTAATCAAAGTTTGCGGAATCAATTTTTTCAATTTCATCATGAATTAAAGTTCATAGTAATCATTGATTGATCTTCTGATTATGAATAAAAAGGCTAAATAAAAACGGAGATTCAACGAAAAATCAGAATATTGATTTATAGGCAATTTCGTCACTTGCCGTTTCGGATTGTGGGAATTTCGTAGCAGTTGGAACAATGTTGGGAAGTGTTGCTGTTCTCGATACACATGATTTCAAACGGTTATTGTATTCCCCGGTCAGTATCAGCTTTCAATCATTTCTCATTATCGATTTTCTAGGAAACTCATGAAATTTTCGTCACCGGTCTCGAATTCATCAACAATATTGCCCCCCAACGTTTCCGATGACACATCATTGGCGCCAACAACTTCCGGGCCTGCATCCGGCTACCAAACTACGTTAATCTCATTGAGCGCTGATCAAAGTGTTCAACTTCATCGTGTTCCATTCGCCAAACCTACTCCATTCACTGAAATCCTGTTGATCGCCTCGTTTTTGAGTCTGTTTTTGTGGTATTTTTTATCGTTTTTCATCTGAGACATGATGATCTTACTGTAGATAATTTATACTGAATTCCAAAGAATATTCTGTGATTCAAATTTTTTATTTATTCGATTGCATAAAATTTTTCTTTTTTACTTATTCAGGTGAGTCATAGATCTTCATTTCGAAAGTGTTTCCATTGTGGCTGAACGTGATATCGGTGTTTTTCTCCGAGATAGTGCCCCACCACGTGCCTGGCAATACACCATCTATTATAAAATTTTCATCCATTATTTCGAAGACCTTCTCTCCAATTTCAGTCTCTTCAAAATTTGCGACGAACGTGATAGTTTTTGGTTTTTTCACTCGATTCATCCAATTCTAGAAATAATAATTCCGTATTTTCATCTTTTTGGGCAACAAACTCACATTCAAAATACCAACGATATAATGCTTGTTTATACTTGAAGATTCTGAAGAATCCTCAAACATGATTCGTTCCGCTTTGATTTGCAAAAAAACGTCCAGCGGAATTACGAATCGACCTTTGAGTTGCAAATGTCCTTTGTCAATGTCGAAACCTTCAGAAATATGGTATGCTTCTTCACTTGTTGAGTTGATTCTTAATAATCCAACTCCGTTTTTGAATCTTTGAATCCACCATTCTAGCAGACCCTTCTCGTAATTTTTGTCAGTCATGTTGATGTCCAAAGTAGCGACGGAAACATTGCTTTTTTGACGGGTAAACTTTTTAAAGGGTATCTGTAAATAACAAATGTGAAAACGACAAAAAAACATTGACAAAAAACACTCACCATTTCCATTTCGATATTTTTTATACCACATTTTCCGTTGTTTATCGCATCGAGTAACCATTCACAGGCGGCTTGTTCAACATTTGTGTTGTATTCACATCTCTTGTAATGTGTAGTATTCACATCTCCTGTAATGTCCCATTTTGCGTCCAATATAATCTTCAATTCGGGTCCGCGATAGAATTTACCAACAAATTTGAGCATTGGCACTTCTACGATATACGTCTGTAAAGATAGGAAACTACATGGAATATCCGATTTCAGAGACACGAAGAAGAAAAAAGCAAAATGTATTTCTTTTTAAGAGATATTTTTTCTCCGAATCAACATATTTACCTTCTGGAGCCCAACCATCTCACTACGAAGTGTCAGCTTATCAACACATTGAATATTTCTATTGAACTCGTTTTTGGCTTCTTTCGGAAAATCCAAAAATCCACATTTCTCCTTCCCAGGCATTTCTTCTGATTCTCATTTTTTATCTGGGAGAAAACAATCTAGAATAGAAAAATGAAATAGAAAAATGGCGGGTAGATCAAAAAAGGTGAAAAAAAAATGTGTAAACACAACGACGAGAATTTGCACATATTTACTTCGAAACTGATATTTTTGAAAACTTCAAGTTGTCTGAAAGCAACAGGATTTCATCAAAAAATCGAAATCAGTTTTGTGTGGCTAATGCAGTTGGCAAACGGTGTTTGCACGCTTGCACCGAATACATTTAACCGCGCGACAAACTTTTAAATGGTTATTTACATCTAAGTTTTGATGATAACACTTTAGATAAGTTATACTGAATTCCAAAGAATAATCTGTGATTCAAATTATTTATTTAATCGATTGCATACAATTTTTCATTTTACTTATTCACGTGAATCATAGATCTTCATTTCGAAATTGTTTCCAATGTGGCAAAACGTGATTTTAGCGTTTTTCTTTGGGATATTGTGAAACCACGTGCCTGGCAATTCATTATCTCTCACAAAAATTGCATTAATTTGTTCGAAGACCTTCTCTCCAATATCGCTTCCTTCAAAATTTGCGACGAACGTGATCGTTTTTGGTTTTTCCACTCGATTCAACCAATTCTAGAAAAAATTCCATATTTTCATCTTTTTGTGCAAAAAACTTACCTCTAAAATACCAACGATATAATCCTCGTTTATATTTGAAGATTCTGAATAATCCTCAAACATGATTTTCTTCGCATTGATTTGCAGTAGAACGTCTAGCGGAATTATGAATCGACCTTTGAGTTCCAAATATTCGGGACAACAATCGAAATCTTCCGAAATTTTGACCACTACGCCATTTGTTTCCGGTGAATTGATTTTTAACGTTTTAATTTCTTTTCGGAATTTTCTAATCCACCATTCCAGCTGACCATTTTTGTAATTATTGTCGGTAATATTGAATTCCAAATTGTAGACGTCGAAAAAACCATATTTGTCTCGATAATTATCTAGTTTTCCTATCTGAATATAGATAATATGAAAAGACCGAAGAACCTTACCACTCACCGCTTCCATTTCAATTCTTTCGAAAGATATGCTTACATCGCCTAACATATCGAGCAACCATTCAGCAGCGGCTTGCTCAACACTTGTGTGGAATTTAAATGTCCTAGCATGTTCACCCCATTTTGCGTCGAATATAATATCGATTCCATCTCCCTGATAGAAATCACCAACAAATTTGATTAAGGGAACTTCTATACGATACTTCTGTAAAAAAATGAATTTAGATAGAATATATGATTGTGGTTTTTTTTGCAGTTAGACATAAAGAAAACATTTTCTCTCCAAAATATCTTACCTTGACATTCTCGTAGACAATAGAAAGTTTCACCTTCTCAAATAGATATGGATCATATGGAAGGACGTTCACAGTGCGAATAATTTTTTTGAGCTCTTTTTCGGCTTCTTTCGGAAAATCCAACAATCCACAACCTTTCCCTTGTCCAGACATTTCTTCTGAATCTCATTTTTCATCTGGAATGAAATATAGAACTGCTAGAAAAAATGAAGCTGAAAAATGGCGGGTAGATCAAGAGGTAGAAATTTGTGTAAACACAGTGACGAGAGTTTGGATCCACGTCCATGGACATATTTTCTTCGAAATTAATATTTTTGAGAACCTAAAATAGCCCCGAAGTACCAGAGCTCTCTAAAAACACCGAAATCAGTTTTGTATGTCTGATGTAGTTGACAAAAGGAGTTATCACTGAACAAATTTGACCGCACGACCAATACATTTTGTGGTATTTTTAATCGTTTTTCATTTGAGGTATGATGTAGACGAGTGGAACTGAATTTCAAACAGTATAAAATATGTGATTCAAATTATTTATTTAATCGATTGCATACAATTTTTCATTTTACTTATTCACGTGAATCATAGATCTTCATTTCGAAATTGTTTCCATTGTGGCAAAACGTGATTTTAGCGTTTTTCTTTGGGATATTGTGAAACCACGTGCCTGGCAATTCATTATCTCTCACAAAAATTGCATTAATTTGTTCGAAGACCTTCTCTCCAATATCGCTTCCTTCAAAATTTGCGACGAACGTGATCGTTTTTGGTTTTTCCACTCGATTCAACCAATTCTAGAAAAAATTCCATATTTTCATCTTTTTGTGCAAAAAACTTACCTCTAAAATACCAACGATATAATCCTCGTTTATATTTGAAGATTCTGAATAATCCTCAAACATGATTTTCTTCGCATTGATTTGCAGTAGAACGTCTAGCGGAATTACGAATCGCCCTTTGAGTTGCAAATGTCCTTCGGCAATTTCGAAACCTTCAGAAAAATGGTATGCTTCTTCACTTGTTGAGTTGATTCTTAATAATCCAACTCCGTTTGTGAATCTTTCAATCCACGATTCTAGCAGACTCTTTTCGTGAATATTGTCGTCGGTGACATTGATGTCCAAAGCATTGACGACGCCATTGGTATCTTCAATTGTAATATTTTTAGAGGATATCTGTAAATAAAGAATGTGAAAACGACGAAAATTGGCGAAATAAAATCACCATTTCCATTTCGATATTTGTAAAAAAACATCGCCCGCTGTGAATCGTATCGAGAAGCCATTCACAGGCGGCTTGCTCAGCACTTGTGTAGTATTCAACCACTTTGGAATGTGTACCCCATTTTGCGTCGAATACAATCTCACATCCATTTCCTCGATGGAATTCACCAACAAATTGGAGCATTGGCACTTCTATGATATACTTCTGTAAAGATAAGAAACTTTTGAGATATTACAATGTTCTCTCCTAATCAGCATACCTTCTCGTTGCCATCGATCTCACTACGAAGTACCAGCTTATCAATAAATCCACCATCAACGCGTTTAGAAATTTCATTGAAAGTTTTTCGGAATGCTTCCGGAAAATCCAACAATCCACAACCTTTCCCTTGTCCAGACATTTCTTCTGATTCTCATTTTTCATCTGAAATTAAACAATATAAAACTGCTAGAAAAAATGAAATTGAAAAATGGCGGGTAGATCAAAAGAGGTGAAAAATATGTGTAAACACAGCGACGCGAAATCGCACATATTTGAAATTAATATTTTTGAGAACACCAAAGAACAATAACTCGTAAGATAAATATTTTTCAGAGTGTAAAGTGATTAAAATCGTAGAACTCGATTATTTTGAAAAAATAGATTTGCGAAGTTCTTCCAATAAATAATTTTTGCAAAGAATATTTCAGTGATTCAAATTTTTATTTTTTCGATTGCTCAACATATTTCAAATTTTCAAGTGTTTGAAAAATCGTAATGTTGAATGCAGTGGCATTTTTGTAGAACGTCATTGTTACATCGAGCCCTTTGTAAGTGTATCCGTCTGTCAATTCATCCTTCTCAAAAGAAAACTCATTGTTTTTCATACGGTCATAGACCTTCTCCACAATATCTGTTTCTTCATAGTTCGCGAAAAACGTGATCTCTTTTCGTTTTGTCAGACAAGCCATCCAATCCTAAAAACACTTTTTTTCTCAATTTCAGTTCTCTATTCAACTTACCTTCAAAACTAAAACGAACAGTTCGTTGTTTATATTCGTTCCTTTCGAATAATCTTGAAAAAATATTTTTTCCGCTTCGATTCTCGGGAATGCGGATTGTGGAATTACGAAGTGACCTTTTATATCCAAAACTTTGCGACAAATATTGAAACGTTCCGGAAATTGGACTACTACTTCACTTTTTTTTGCTGAATTGATTTTTAAACAATCAATTTTATCTGTAAACTTTTCAAGCCACCATTCGAGCAGACCATCTTCATAATTATTGTCGGGAATATTGATTTCCAAAGATTTTACGTCGAGCAATTCTTTTTTGCCTTCATAATCATTCGATTTTCCTATCTGTGAAAAGACGATGTGAAAATGACGGAGAAACATCACCGCTCACCAAATCCATTTTAATTTTTTCGAATTCAAAAAGTTTGTTGCTCAACAAGTCGAGAAACCATTTTGAGGCAACTTCCTCAATAGATTTGAAATCATATGTGAAATCCTCGGCATAATTACCAAATTCTCCGTGAAATACGACCCCACCTTCGACTGTAGAATAGAATTCACCAACAAAATCGAGCACTTTTATGCAATACTGTAAAAATATGGAATTAGATCGAGCAATTTCAGAGACACAGAAAAAAAAACAGAATGAATATATTTCTTAAACGAATTCTCTCTCCAAAATAACCTACCTTCTCTTTGTCATTGCTGTCAATACAAAGTTCCACAACTTCAACACGTGTTCCAAAATCACAAAACAAGCAATGGAGTTCTTTGGGACAATTCAACCATGGACACTTCTTCTTTGCAGACATTTCTTCTGATTCTCATTTTTAATCTGGAATAAAATATATTTAGAACTGCTAGAAAAATTAAATTGAAGAATGGCGGGTAGACCAAAAGTAAAAAAACTTGTGTAAACACAACGACGAGAATTCGCACATATTTTCTTCAAAATTAGTACTTTTTGAAAACCTAAAATTATCTAAAAGAAACAGGGTTTTATGAAAAAATCAAAATCAACTTCGTGTGTCTGCTGCTCTCCAAAAAAGTGGGTGTTGTCTGAAAGGCAACACTGGCACATTTTTTATCAGAGAAATAGCGTTGGTTAGAAGGAGACGGAGAGAAACAAGAGTGTAGTCAAGGAGTAGATCAAAACTACATGTTTCATTTCAAACTTTTCTCGACGACGACTTCAGGCAAATGAAAGCTCCGGAGAAAAAAGGTGCTATTCAGGAGTGAATTGGAAACACTTGGTGAATTTCTGATGTAGCTCCGAAGAAATAGACGAATTGGAGCATCTTCGAAGCTTTAATTTTTCTGAATACACTTCACGAAAGGTGTCAATACACTGGCACCAAAGAACAATAACTCGTACGATAAATCTTTTCGAGAGTGTAAAGTGGTTGAAATCGTAGAACTCGAATAAGTTGAAGAAAAATAGAACCTTGCGAAGTTCTCCCAATGTTTCTGACGGTGAATCATTCTTTGCAAAACATATTCCACTGATTCAAATTTTTATTTCTTCGATTGCTCAATATTTTTCAAATTTTCAAGAGAGAGAAAGATCTTCAAGTTGAATGAAGTGCCTCTTCGGTAGAACGTCATTGTTATCTCGTCCTCTTTGTAAGTGTATGCGCCGGTCAATTCATCCTTCTCAAAAACCCGCCTGTTTTTGTTCATATAGTTATAGACCTTTTGTTCAATATCTTTTTCTTCATAATTTGCGATTAAAGTGATCTCTTTCGGTGTCGCCGCCACAGCCAGCCAATCCTAACAACACTTATTTCTTATTTTCAGTTCTCTATGTGATAAATAACTTACTTTCAGAATTAAAATGATCAGTTCGCTATTTATAATTGTTTCTTTTGAATAATCTTCAAACACGACTTTTTCCGCTTTGGTTCGCGGGAATACGGTATGCGGAATTACGAAGCGACCTTTGAGTTCCAAATGTTCGGGACAACTATCGAAATCTTCCGAAATTTTGACCACTACTCCATTTGTTCCTGGTGAATTGATTTTTAACGTTTTAATTTCTTTTCGAAATTTTTTAATCCACCATTCCAGCTGACCATTTTTGTAATTATTGTCGGTAATATTGAATTCCAAATTGTTGACGATGAATAAACCAGGTTTGTCTTGATAATTGTCTAGTTTTCCTATCTGAATATAGATAATATGAAAAGACCGAAGAACCTCACCACCCACCGCTTCCATTTCAATTTTTTCGAAATAAATGCCTTCATCGCCTAGCATATCGAGAAACCATTCAGCGGCGGCTTGCTCAACACTTGTGTGGAATTTAAATGTCCTAGCATGTTCACCCCATTTTGCGTCGAATATAATATCGATTCCATCTCCCTGATAGAAATCACCAACAAATTTGAAATTGGGAACTTCTATACGATACTTCTGTAAAAATATGAATTTAAATAGAATATATGATTGTGGTTTTTTTTGCAGTTAGACATAAAGAAAACATTTTTGCTCCAGATTATCTTACCTTGACATTCTCGTAGACAATAGAAAGTTTCACCTTCTCAAATAGATATGAATCATATGGAAGGCCTACCACATTTGTGAGACTGGCAAGAATTTTATTGAGCTCCTTTTCGGATTCTTTCGGATAATCCAACAATCCACAACTCTTCTCTTTCGCAGACATTTCTTCTGATTCTCATTTTTCATCTGAAATAAAATATAGAACTGCTAGAAAAAATGAAGCTGAAAAATGGCGGGTAGATCAATAAGTAGACATTTGTGTAAACACAGCGACGAGAATTTGCAGATATTTTCTTTGAAATCAGTACTTTCAGAAAACCTGAAATAGTGCAAAAACCCATAGGGTATTATGAAAATGCTGAAATCAACTTTGTATTTCTATTGTAGTTGATAAAAGGTATTTTCATCCTTGCACTGAAAACATTTCATCGCACGACCAATATATTTTGAGTATTCTTAATCGTTTTTAATTTGAGGTATGATGTAGACAAGTTAAACTGAATTTCCAAACAATATTAAATATGTGATTCAAATTTTTTATTTATTCGATTGCACGAGATTACTCATTTTATTCAAGTGATCAACGGAATTTCGTAAATCGGGCAGCATCAATTCGAAGCCTTCTTCTCCGAATCGATAGGTATAATTTTCAAATTCAAATCTCTATGACTTTTGTAAAATACGATTATAGCTCTTTCATCTTGGCTTCCGCTTTCGAACAAATATTCGCGTGTCAAATTGTTGGAGCTTCGTAGATTAGCTTTCTTTCCCAGATATTTTTCAACGTTCGCCTCAATATCTTCTTCTCCATAATTTCCATTGAACTTTATATCTCTCCGGGTTCCCAAAACAGCCAACCAATCCTTAACTTTTTTAGTTTTTTAAAATTTATTTCCGGATAAACAACACTTACATTTAGAGTTAAACAGATAACTTCTGAATTTATAATTGATGTTCCTGATAGATCTTCGAAAGTGATCTTTGTTGCTGTTATTCTCGGAAATAACGCCACTGGAATTCCGAATAGACCTTTGAGTTCCAAATCGTCGGCGCAAAAAATGTTGGGATCATCCGGAATATTGACTTGTTGAGTCATTGACGTGATAATGAGTAATTTAATATTTCGTTGAAACTTTTCGAGCCAGTATTCTAAAAGACCATCCTCGTATGGTTGGTTGGGAATCGTGATGTCCAAAGTTTGAACGCTGCAGATACGAGTTTCGAGTCTCTCCGATTTTGGGAACTGGAATTTTTCCTTTGAATATTATTAAAAAACGTCATGAATTACTCACAATTTCCATCACAACTTTATCGAAGCACAACTGTTGCTCACTGAGCAAATTGACCAACCAATCCGAAACAAGTTCTTCAACGTTTGCATTTGGAAATGATGTGGTTGATTTATAAATGCCCCAGTCTCTCAGGAAATCGATTGTGTTGTTATCCTGTTCATTTGGAGAGAATTCAGCTTTAAATTCTTCCAGACCTTCAGTATTCATTTGTATTACATACTTCTGAAAAAAAATGAGATGGTTTATTTAAAAATCGATAAAGTATAAGTCGTTTCATTTTCTAATAGCTCATTTTCGTTTGTGTATGAGTTCCAGATAATCTGAATTCGTATTTTTCAAGCTGTATATTTTCAACAAAAAAAGAAGAAGAATTTCCAACTTTTCATAAGATCACTTCTGAAGCTGAAAAATATAATACAAATTCAGATAGTCTACAACTTAATAATTCTTTTCATTCACAAAAAAAAACGAAAATGAGTGCATATGAGCGCGCTGAGCCGTTGGAGGGCTATAATAAAAACGATTAATTAGTTTTTAAAAAAATTGAAGTAAAATCAATAGAAACTCTTCAGTTTATATCGAAAATGTTATACAATTTTAATTCTTATGAATGAACTTTAACTTCAACTCACCTTCCCCGAAGGCATATCCTCACTATAGCATTGCACGATGTCAATTTTGTATCGGTAATTTTTTTCCGATTCATCAACAACAACAACTATATTCCTTAAAAACTATATTATTTTAAAAGTTCAAATAAAACAAAAAAAAAACTAACTCTTGCGCATTAGCATAAAGCTCATACAATACATTTTGCGGAAGATCTAAAAATCCACCCGCGGAGGCTGCCATTTTTTCTGAATGTCATTTTTCTGTAATACAATTAAGAAAAGCTCGCAAACGAGTTGGTAGGAAATTGGCGGGTAGATCAAACATTTCTGTATACATATTTAATAATGAGTTTTTCATTTGAGGTATGATGTAGACAAGTTAAACTGAATTCCGAACAATATCAATTATGTGAGTCAAATTTTTTATTTATTCAATTGCATGAATTTGCTCATTTTATTCAAGTGATCAATGGAATTATATAATCGGACAGCATCATTTAGAAGACTTCTTCGGCGGATTAATAGGTATAATTCTCAAATGTAAAGTTGTATCTTTTTTGTAAAATATGATTGTAGCGCTTTCATTTCGGCTTCCACTTTCGAACAAATACTCTCGTGTCACATCGTCGGTGTTTTGTAGATTAGCTTTCTTTTCTAGATACTTGACAACGTTTTCTTCAATATCTTCTTCTCCATAATTTCCCATGAATTTTACATCTCTCGGGGTTCCCAAAACAGCCAACCAATCCTTTAAAAAAATGTTCGTTTTCCAGTCATTTTCGGATAAGCAGCACTTACATTTAGAATTAAACGGACAACATCGGAGTTCACAATTGATGTTCCTGACAGATCTTCGAAAGTGATCTTTTTCGCTGTTATTCTTGGAAATAACGCCATTGGAATATCGAATAGACCTTTGAGTTCCAAATTGGTGGCGCGAAAAAAGTTGGGATTATCCGGAATATTGACTGTTTGAGTCATTGAAGTGATAATGACTACTTCGATGTTTTGCTTAAACTTCCCGAGCCACCATTCTAGAAGACCATCCTCGTATGGTTCATTTGGAATCGTGATATTTAATGTTTGCACTTCCCAGTCACGAAAGCCGATTTCCGGAGATTCTGGCAACTGAAATTTTTCTTTTATTAACATCTCATGAATTACTCACAATTTCCATCACAATTTTATTGAAATACAACTGTTGCTCACTGAGCAAATTGACAAACCACTTCGAAACAAGTTCTTCAACGTTCGCGTTTGGAAATGATGTGGTTGATTTATAAATGCCCCAGTCTCTCAAGAAATCGATTGTGTTGTTATCCTGTTCATTCGGATAGAATTCAGCTTTAAATTCTACGACGCCTTCAGTTTTCATTTGTATTACATACTTCTGCAAAAAATATAATTGAAAATAGAAATTTATACTTTTTTTTTGAATTGAGAGGATTATTCAGTAAGAAAACTTGGATAAAAACAATTGACGCTATTTAGTTCATGTTGGAGAATGTTGTAAAACCCTGATTTTTGCTTTTGAAAAACATACCTTCCCCAAAGGCATATCCTGAGTATAGCATTGGACCGTTTCAATTTTGAATTGCGTAACTTTTTCATGACCCATTGGACCAACAAAAAATTTATCTCTTAAAAATATATCATTTTGAATGCTGAAAAAAATAAAACTTACCTTTTCTTTTCACCAAAAGCGGCAGTAAGGTTGACATATACTTCTTTCGGAACATCGAAAAATCCACCGGCGTACGCAGTCATTTCTTCTGTTTTTCATTTTCTTTAAATCTGTAATATAATTTAGAAGGGTTCGCAAACGAATTGGTCGGAAATTGGCGCGTAGATCGAAAATTTCTGTATACA
Source organism: Caenorhabditis sp. 38 MB-2015 (assembly GCA_900536415.3). Lineage (NCBI taxonomy): Eukaryota > Metazoa > Nematoda > Chromadorea > Rhabditida > Rhabditidae > Caenorhabditis > Caenorhabditis quiockensis. Next base: position 323,411 of record LR548812.1, read on the forward strand.
CAATAATGAGATAGTTTACTTTTTTGAGAACCTAAAATTGTTTTCAAGCAACCGGGTTTTTTTAAAGAAAGATAAACAAATTTCGTGAGACTAGGTGGAAAAGTGTTTACACATTACACAGGCCACATTTAAGCATACATTTCATTTTCAACGTGTAATTTTGTACACTCAATTTTTGAGCACTGACAAGATCTTGAGAATTCAAAAAAAAAATAAAAAGAAAACAACGAGACTCCGCTTGATTCCGCTTATCTCTTGTTTATCGCAAAAAAAGAGGGCAATTGAAAAAAAAAACGTGAACAAGCCAGTTCTTCCCATCAACCTCCTCATTGCTACCATTTGATAAGTTAGATAACAGACATAAAGCTATAATAATCATGGAAAAATCATCTCGTAAAAAGAAAACAAAAGTGAACAAATCGACAAAATCTGTGAAAAAACGTAAGGGAAGTAAGAAAGGTGGCGATAAGACGAGGATCGAGGTGAATACGACAGTGTCGCCCGATATTGCGTGGCAATATGAGGTGGGCGCCAAAAAATTGGTGAAGGACAATTCTTTTGGTGCCGATGCTTGTAAAGCCGAGTTTTGTTCAAATCGAACTCCACCTCCACCTCAAACTGCTTGCGCAGGCTTCTATCAGAATCTGGCGAAGAATCGGAATCCAGCGATTCCGATCGCCGATGCGACACGTGTCAAACTCCAAAATCCGGCTGGCGCCTATATCAATGCGGTGAAAGTGACCAATCCGGCCGAGCCGAATAGAACCATTCTAATTGGACAGGTTCCGGAGAAGTATGAGTTGGAGATTTTTTGGAGAATGGTTTTTGATGTGAGTTGTCGGGGGTCTAGCTTGGTTTTGATAGGTTTGCTAGGCCATGGTTTGGTTATCTAGGCCATGCCTATAGTTTTCACTACTACAAAGTTAAAACTCTTGAAAACGTGCTTCACACATTGAAAACTCATGAACAAAAATGTTTTGATAACTTTAAAAAATGATTTTTAACTGTCTAGGTATATTTAAAAAATTAAATCAGTATTTTTGGTCTGAAGTGAAGTTTTATTGATTTTCTAGGCCATATTTTGGTTTTCTAGGTCTTATTTCGAACTTTGGCTAATTTGACTTCGAAAGTAATAATTTAAAGGTGCATGCCAATGTTCACTATGCATTTCTAACTGGCGTATTTTTTTTTAAACAAGAGAAATCCGACAGTCAGATATATACAAGTCAGTTTGTTTTTTAAATAAAAATAGGCATGCACCTTTAAATTTATACGATGTTGTTTTTTTGATGTTTGGACGCCGCACTATGACCTAATTTTCACGCTCTGTAAAAAAATTACAAAAAAGCTCATTGCACACCAGAGTTGGGCGGAAGTCATTTTTTGAAAAGTCGGAATTAAAAATTACTCTGTCATATGCATGTTTTTTTACTCTGTTGACATGAAGAAATCTCATTTTTTCACAACAAAAATAAAACCATGCGGTAAAATTGCCACAACACACACGTTCCTCCACCTTTTTTTCTGTGCGGCTGCAATTTTGTACGCGATGAAATTTTCTTTTTGTTTTCGTAGTTTTTTACAGAGCGTGTTTGTGATTTTTAGGATTTCTAGACATCCGTATTGAAATTTATTGATTTTTCTAGGAGAACATTACCAGTGTGTTCATGGCAGCCGGCAACGTGCCAATCAACGACTACATTCCGTTAACCGTCGGCGCCTTCTCCACAATCGGAAAAATGTTTCTCAACAACAAAAAAGTGGACACAATCAGCAAAGAGACTGGCATTTTCACCATTGAACTCCTCCCCGAGGGTTGCTCCAACTCGTTGTTTGTCACAATTTATTGTAGCCCTCATTGGGTTTTTGGAAAAGGACCCTCGATTGCGTCGGATTGTACGACGATTTGCGAGAAGATTGGCAAACAAATGGACGGGATCATGTTTTGTAGTTGGAATGGGGTGGGCAGATCTGGAGCCATGTTGATGATTTATTGTATCATGTCGCATATTATGAAGAATGTCGATGTCAAGGTTCTATTTTTCTGGATTTTCTAGAGAAATCCTCATATTTTCAGATCAGCGATCTGTTCTCGAGACTTCGTGGTCAGAAATTTGGAATCGTTGAGAATCCGGAGCAATATTACTCGATTTATCAGACAGTTGGCGGATGGATCAAACAAAACTCCCACGATAACGAACTTGTCAAAATGGTTCAATAAATCTGTGAAATCTTGTAAAGATCTAAAAATGAGCCGAAACGCAGACACGCGACGCGTATCTCCATTTCTAGTTATTTGGCTATTTAAAGGGGCTGTCCGGGTTCATAGTAAGCTTTTGCCACGTTGTTTTTGTTGAGCGAGAAAGTGTGCTCCATTGCGAACGTGCGGACACTTTGAATAGACCCTTCTTGTGCACAATTTCGAGCTGATTCAGAATATGTAATCAGATTTGAAAAATATTTAAAATTGACCAAGTAGTGATGATTTTAGTCAAAATGTATATCTTTTGGCAGTTCCCCCAAATTATATACATTCTCGTGTTCTCCCAGATTGAGAATTTTTGATGAATTTTCACATCCACGTTTTGAATAGACCTTCTTGTGCAGAATTTCGAGCTGATTCTGATGTCAAGTTTTGTTAGATTGAATTTTTTGGTTCCCGAGATATGATTTTAGGGTCATTTCATTAGTTATAACCCCCTAATATTAGCTATTTAGCGCCTAAGGCGCCATTCCCTAAATCGCGAGTGCCATAATTTTTTTCTAGGTTACCAGTAGTGTTCTTAACCCATTTGCCAAGTTTTGTTAGATTAAATTTTTTGGTTCCCGAGATATGATTTTAGGGTCATTTCATTAGTTATAACCCCCTAATATTAGCTATTTAGCGCCTAAGGCGCCATTCCCTAAATCGTGGGTGCCCATAATTTTTTTCTAGGTTACCAGTAGTGTCCTTAACTCATTTGCCAAGTTTTGTTAGATTAAATTAAAAATTGGGCAAAGTATTTTGGTTCCCGAGATATGATTTTAGGGTCATTTCATTAGTTATAACCCCCTAATATAGGTTTTAATTGATATTAGGAGCTTCTGGTGATCCTAAATCATCCTAAAAAGCCTAGAAACATATGAATTTAGGTTTTGGGGGTCATGAGGCATCAAGTTGACAATTTAGAAAGAA